>ML788319.1:1119986-1135483 GCA_009831015.1 Picea engelmannii
TTGAATGAGGAAGATTAATATCAAGAACTATTGTCAATTGAATATTTCAAATCAAATGCACTTGAGGAGCTAGATTAGGATTATTACTATAGAAGAAGGTCTAGATTACTCATAGAGGTCAACACAAACTATCGTAAATTAGAATTAAAGGACAATGGCCAAAGAAGGAAAATGGTATGAGAGGGACAAAAACTAGATTGTTCCCTCATCTTCCTTGTCAATAAGTTTTTGGGGACCAAAACCTCTCAATTGGAGAGGTGTGATTCAAAATGGAAAACCTAGTTTCGCAAACGTCGCAATTGCGACATATATTTTCACAAACGTGGCAAGAGCGACGTTAACGTGGCAAGACCGGCGTTAACGTGGAAATTGCGACATACATCTTCACAAATGTGGCAAGAGCGACGTTCTAATGGAAAACGTGGCAAGAGAGACGTTCTAGTGGAAAACGTGGCAAGAGCGACGTTCCAGTGGAAAACGTGGCAAGAGCGACGTTAACGTGGAAATTGCGACATACATCTTCACAAACGTGGCAAGAGCGACGGTAACGTCGCAAGAGCAACGTTCCAGTGGAAAACGTGGCAAGAGCGACGTTCCAGTGGAAAACGTGGCAAGACCGACGTTAACGTCGCAAGAGCGACGTTATCGGGCAACATGAATTTTTTTTTTAATAAATTTCCTCTATTTTGCGACAATATGGACAATTGTGTCCATAACGCCGCAAATAAAACGTCGGAATTTTTACAATATGTAGTAGTGTTCCCCTCCACCTCTATTAATGGCTGGACATAAAATTAAATTTGACTGTCAATACATCTAGTCACATTTAATAAAATTAAGAGGACATGTAAGGATCTCCTCAAAACCCTTTTACTACTAGTTCAGTTAGTGCTAGTGGTTGGAGTTAGTTAAGCCTAGAAGGTTTAATCATCTACCACCTTAGGGATTTGCTTCTAACCAAGTATATTATTGGGTTATGAATTTAGTCAATAGAATAATTCCCAAGGAAGCCCTCGAAGTTTGTGGTCACCTTTACCAAAAGCAAAACCAATAAATCTAATGCTAAAGCAATTATTTCGACCCCCATCCTTGTGTCTCTAAAGTTTTTGGGGACTTGAAGTCTAGGCTTGTGCATGTGTATGAGAGTGGATGTTTAATAAGGGGCTGAAAACCTAAGTACTAGGCCTATGTCCACCTTTCGTATTACTACAAAGTTTTAACATTTAACCACTTACGAAGACGATTATAACTTAAATGATTATTGAAGAGTAAATAGAAATTGAATACACACGATATTACATTTTTAAGGATTAATCCCCTTATTATGAATCTATCATACAGACTTAGAGTGTAATCCATCTACCCATGCCCCTTACATCGCATCCATCTATATAGTAGGAGAAGGGAGTGGTGACAAGGAAATTGACGGAGCACAAACATCGCCCGACTCGGGAACGGAAATCGCAAATGCAAAGACAAAGGATGGCCAGACAAATAAATGTTCTATTTCATAGGAGTATGTCAACATAGCTAAGAAAAATGGGTAGCCAAAATCACAGATCCACGAGAGAGGACTCTCAAATGGCTTGGCACGTTTGCTGGTGAATATGACTAGGCAACCTTCGCATTGTTTGGATCTCAAGCTCAACTTAATCTCCACCCACCTTTTGCTCATCCTCCCATTTCCTCTCACCAGACTGATCTCACACCCCTTCTTCCATGCCCAGTGGCCCTAAATCTTTTCCTGGATCCCCACCTCCAACTCCATCACCATTCTCTACTCTCGGGTTACCCTCCATGTGCAACTCCAAAGTTCAATGGCGTCTGAGAAGGGTTAGTGCTAGTGCCCGCAACACGAGGAAACATTATTCGTATGTTTCTCAACATATCAGAGATCAAAACCTACAACCCACACCACCTTCCTATGAATTGCACAGTGAGAAGGATTTTCATGTTGCGGCAATGATGCAGCCTCAGTTTGTTTTTCAAACTAACAACAAAACAAACAACAGCCTGGCCAGGCATCTTATGTGGTTCAAAGGGAAGCATATCATACAATAATCATTGGCCAATATGTGCAAAAGCAAGAGCACTAATAGGTGCTAG
This sequence comes from Picea engelmannii, assembly GCA_009831015.1. Lineage (NCBI taxonomy): Eukaryota > Viridiplantae > Streptophyta > Pinopsida > Pinales > Pinaceae > Picea > Picea engelmannii. Next base: position 1,122,093 of record ML788319.1, read on the forward strand.
TGTTCTGGATTTTGAAGAGAATGAGGGGCTATTGTTGTATGATATGCTCATATTTTGCAGAGCCCATCTTTTCTTGATCGGTAATAGGAAGCCCTTCAAGTGACATAAGACCATTGGAAATTCCACAACTATTGTTGTTATCAAGCATCATTGTAGCTACATGGAAAGTCTTATTTGCACCTCCCTGGATGCCATTGAATTGAAGAGGAACAAATGGGGGAACCAGAGAGAAGAAAACAGTGGTGTGGTTCAGGGTGGCGATCTGTAGGAGGATTTAGGGTCGGCAGGAGTGGGAGAAGGGGTCTGAGAGTGGTCAAGTGAGAGGAAATTGGAGGGCAGGCATAAGGTGGATAAAAATTGAGCTGAGCTCATGATGCAGGGGATCAAATTTTGCTCAAAATTCACATTGCTTGGAATCACTTCAAATCAAATAGGTACATAGGCCTCATCATCATGAACCAAACGCAACTCGAATAGGTTCAAACAAATGCCAGATGAGTGAGATATCATGTTCTGTTCAAATTGTCAAACAAGAAAAATAAATTTGTTGATTGTACAGTTCGTACAGTTGTTGATGTGGTAGGGTCGTATGTTGACGTCGTAGGGCCATATGCTGATGTGGCAGGGTCGTACACTGATGTGGAAGGGCTGTATGACACATGGTAGATGTTGAGTTGGCAGGGCCTTACGACCCATGGCAGGTGTTGAATTGATAGTCATGTGGATGAATTAGCATCCGACACATGGCATATTTGTGGCAAACAGAATGGTGACACGTGGCCCAAGCGAGGGCCGCCATGTGTCACCTGGGTAATGGTTAAAACTTTGTGAGAGTCTTCAGTACTCGACCCCGCGACCTCCAAGAGGGGTATAGCTTTCGGAGGGGCCACCAAATCGGTGCACCCACAATTTAGTTCTTACCATTATATGGTTTTGATTATATATAAGTTGAGTCATATTATGTTTTGGGGCGTGGACCAGGCTAGGGCTTAGACCCAGCCCCCATTCACATGTGGATCACCATACGACCACCCGCACACGTGTTTCAAATGGATTTGGATGCCCGCGTGCCAGGACACTTGGCCCTTAACCATTGGTTTTAAAAATCAACCATTTTATGTGTGGAGGTGCGGTCACATGGCCATGCGCCAAACGACTTGAGGTTAGGGGGATAGGTTCCCTAACCGTTCTATAGTTGCGTGCAGTTTTTCAGTTATGTGCCTGGTGCTAGGTTTAAGCATGAAAAAACATGCAGAGGCTAGGTTGGACACACAAAGGTGCATTTTGGCAATCCAGATACAACAAGTTTGAAGGGGAACTTCCAGGAAGCCTATCTTCTTCAATTTTTGGCCAAATCAGGTGCCGAAAAAGCCTAGCTAGGGGTTTTTGGATGTTCTGAAGCCATTGGAGCCATCTATTTGTCATTTTTAACATTGTAAAGCACATATTGTATCACTTTGAGAAAATAATATAAAATATCCATTGGAAGCTGGACCAGGAGATGTAGCCCAAGAGAGGGGTGAACTCCTTTATCATTTGTTGTGTTATGTGTTTACTGTTCACTATATTTGCTGGTTATTATTGCATCCTGAATGTGTAATTTCTATAAAATTTGTGTTTGCAAATTGATCATTTTGCATAAGAACACTTAAAAAAAAACTTGCAAATATTTTCAAGAATACAAGCCTTTATCATTTTCACATCAAGTTGGTATCAGAGCTTAGCTTTTTGAAGGCTTGATTATTTGCAAGTGTTTTTTTTTTTCTGATGCTCACAAGGTTGAAACTCACAAGAGGGGAAGGTGAACTTGTAGAGCCAAGTTCTTATCCTTCAAGAAGAAATATTATATCATCACCTCAAGCTTCAAGGAGGCATTCACCAAGTATGGCTCATGAAGAGAGTCATGAAAATATTCCTACAGAAGATGAAGATCTCAGAAAGGCTTTCATGGAAATGAGAGAAATGATGAAAGTCTTGATGGAAGAAAGGAATAGAAGGTTCCAAGGTGAAGGCTCCAACCCTTCAAAGAACAAGGGAGACAGTGGTGATAAAACTCCAAAAGGAAATAGAGGGATTGGTGCTACTCCACCTCCCTCACCTCCATCTTCCCATTCTTCTACCAGTTCACAACCTCTTCCAAATTCTCCAAGGGGACATGGTAAAATTCCTCCAAAAATTCCTTTGTTAAAGCTTGATATTAAATTTGAACTGCCAATGTACAATGGAGAGGTAAATGATGAGAAATTAGATAACTGGATTCGTCAGATTGAGGTGCATTGTAGGATACAAAAAATTCAAGATGATGAAACTAAGATTCAACTTGCTTCTTTAAGATTGGATAGTTTAGAACTCATTTGGTGGGAAGACAAGAATCAAGAGGACATGAAGAAACATGGTAAAATTTTAACCTCTTGGAATGATTTTGTTGTTGCAATTAAAAAACAATTTTATCGATTGGCATATAAGCAAAAACCGATTATGGATTGGAAAAATTTTAGACAAGCTAAAGGAAAAAATGTGCAAAGATTTACTCGAGAATTTAGGAGAAGAGCTTTGGTTTTGGGAGTAGATTTGTCTTCTCAAGAAACTTTACTCAAATACATTGGATCTTTACATAGTTATTTGAGACATACAATACTCATGTTTAACCCTTCAAATCTAGATCAAGTTTGTGTTCAGGAAACTCATTTGGAAGCCAGAGGAAGGAATGAAACTCATGAGGGTAACAAGAAGCCTTTCAGTCATGGAGACAAGGGAAAGAGGAAGTTCAAGGGAAATGGAAAAAATAATGTTGTTGTTAAGAAAGAGGGGGAAAAATTTACATGCAAACATTATTCAAAGGATGGCCATGATGAAGACCATTGTTGGAAACTTCATCCTCAAAGAAGACCCGAAAAGTTTGGCAACAAAGGGAAGTCAAAGACTGCTGCAACCATACAACATGATTTAGGTTTTGATTCGGGTGATGAAACAAAGATTACAGCCATGGGTTATCAAGGTAAGGGTTCATATGCAAGTACTAGTTCTTCAAGTAACAGTAATCTCAATGAAACTCGACAAGAAAAAGAAAGAATAGAACTTTTTCACATAAGGGTTATTTCAAAGCATACCAAGATAGATATTGTTTTTGATACTGGATCTCAAGCAAACCTTATATATGAAGACACTGTCAATAAATTAAATTTGGAAACTATTCCACATCCTAAACCATACCCTCTCGGTTGGATATGTGACAATGCTAAATTGCAGGTGACAACAAGGTGTAAACTTAGGTTTTCCATCACTGTAAATTTTATAGATGAGGTAGAGCTTGATGTTATTCCCTTGGATATATGTGGTATTGTTTTGGGGAGCCCATACTTATATGATAGGAAAGCCATTCTTCATCGTCACGAGAATAAGTATCACTTGTTTAAAAATGGAGTTGAGTACATTGTTAGAGCACACTCAAAGAAGATGAATTTGTCACTTGTAAATGCAGGACAAATGAAGAGATTAGTCAATGCTAGTAAGAATTTTGTTCTCTTAATGATTAAACCCAAAGATGATATTGAAAAAGAAGTTTTCTAAGGTTGTGATGCAAAGTTGAAATCTGATCTATATGAGGTTGTTAACCAATATGATGAGATGTTTCAGGAACCAAAGGGATTACCTCCAAGAAGGGGTATCCAACATGAAATAAAATTGCAACAAGATTGTCCTCTTCCAAACATTGGTATGTATAGGATGTCAGTCATGGAGAATGATGAAATAAAAAAACAAATCCAAGAGTTGCTTGACAAAGGGTTCATCATTCCAAGCACATCGCCATGTGGATATCCAATTGTGTTAGTGCCAAAGAAAGATGGTACATGGTGTATGTGTGTAGATTTCAGGGCCTTGAACAAGATTACGGCAAAGAATCGCTATCATCTTCATAGAATTGATGATTTACTTGATCAATTGAAAGATGCTAAGTATTTTACTAAGTTGGATTTGAGAAGAGGATATCATTAGATTAGGATTTCCGAAGGAGACACATGGAAGACAACTTTCAAAACAAAGCAAGGTTTGTTTGAGTGGATGGTAATGAATTTTGGACTTTGCAATGCTACTACTACTTTCATGAGAGTTATGAATGATGTATTAAGGCATTTTCTTGATGATTTTGTTATTATCTACTTACATGACATTTTAATTTTTAGAAAATCTCGTGAAGAGCATGTTGTGCATGTAAAGCAATTTTTAGATGTTTTGAGAAAAGATAAGTTGTTTTTGAAGATGTCTAAATGTGAATTTGGAAAAACTTCACTTATCTATTTGGGGCATATTGTTGGTGGAGGAGAACTGAAAATTGATCCCTCCAAGGTCAAATTCATATTGGAGTGGCCCAAGCCTAGCAATGTTATAGAGGTAAGAAGTTTTTTGGGAGCAATCCAATATTGGAGAAAGTTTACTGCTAACTTTTCTTCAATTGTAGCTCCATTACATGCAGTGACAAGCGTCAAGCAAGTTTTCCAATGGGGAGGAAAGCAACAAAATGCTTTTGATACTTTGAAGGAGAAAATCAGTTCAGCCCTAGTTCTTTCACTTCCAAATTTGAGGCAACCTTTTGAAATCCAAACTGATGCAAGCAATTATGCAATGGGAGCAGTCTTGTTACAACATGTTAAGCCCATTTGTTTTCATTCTGAAAATTTTAATGGTGTCGTGATTAACTATCCTACTTATGATAAGGAGTCGTATGCATTGGTGCAAAGTGTGAAAAAATGGAAACATTATTTGTTGGGGAAAGAAACCATTGTCCACACAGATCATCAACCACTGCAATACTTACAATCACAAACAAAGCTAAAACAAACAAGGCACTTCAGATGGATGGGTTTTCTACAACAATTTCACTTGGTCATAAGGTATAAGAAGGGAATTTATAAAAAGGTTGATGATATGATTTCAAGGCCTATTATTAGTGCTTTAGTTACTCTTAAGCATAGTCCTATCATGCATGAGAGCTATGCTGAGAAATATGCTTTAGATGTTGATTTTAAAGAAGTATATGCAACTTTATGTCATTCTAACCATGTTGAGGAATTCGATTACCGTGTGCATGATAATCTTTTGTATCATCTTGGCAAGCTATGTATTCCACAGGGTGAAAGAATCAACATAATAAGAGAAGGTCATTCTTCTTTTATTGCAGGTCAATTTGGTGTAGGCAAGACGATGGCTAATTTGCAAAGGTACTGCTATTGGCCTAAAATGAATGAAAGTGTTTCAAGATATGTTAGAGGATGTTCGTTATGTGCCATAAGAAAACCTAGCAATAGAAAGTTGGGTTTGTATACTCCACTTCTGGTTTCTTCTCATCCTTGAGAAAGTATTTCCATGGACTTTGTAGGAGGTATACCTATGTCTAAAAAAAATCATGATTATCTTTATGTTGTGGTTGATCAATTTAGCAAGATGTGTATTTTGATGCCTTGTGAGAAGCAGGTTACAGCGGAGCAAATGGTACAAATGTTCTTTCAACATGTTTGGGTACATTTTGGATTGCCTAAATCCATTATTTCTGATCCAGATTCTCAATTTATTGGGAACTTTTGGTCAAGTTTATGGGCACTCATGGACACCAAACAGAAAAAGAGCATAGCTTTTCATCCGCAAACCGATGGTCAAACAAAGTGGTGAATAGAACAGTGATGCATCTTCTTCGTGGTTATTGCAGCAAGCATCCTAAACTTTGGGATGAGCATTTACACTATATTCAACATGCTTACAACCGAGCTAAGCACTCTTCAACTCCAACATCAACATTTGAAGAATGTTTTGGCTATTTGCCCAAATATCCTTTATATTTTATCTTTGGGAAGGATATTGCTATTGATGGTCAATATGACATTGATAGGGCAGAAAAGTTCATTGAACAAATTTGCTCGATACATCAAATGGTACAAGAACAGTTGGAAAAGAGTCAAGCCAAGTACAAGACAAGACATGACAAGCATCATGTTGATCACATTTTCCAAGTTGGAGATGAAGTTTGGATTTACATTAGTAAGGAGAGGCTTAAAGGAGAAGGTAAAAAACTAAAACCAATTAGATATGGTCCTTTCAAGATTCTTGACAAGATTGGTAACAATGCCTTCCGTTTGGATTTCCCTCCTTATATGCAAATGTATGCAGTTGTTAATGTTGAGAATTTGAAATTGTATGAGCCTCCTCTGATTGATGATCAAGGAGAACATGTTCATATTCCTTCTATAGATGATTTCTGCCCAGAATATCTTACAGATTTGCATGAAGACACAATCCTTGACAAGAGAATGAGAACTTCAAAACAAGGAAATGTGGAATATCTTCGAATTGGTCTTAAAGGCACAAATCCAAGAAAATCCAAGTGGATTGAGGTTGGGAAGGTGAGGGAACTATACCATCATCTTTAGATAGACTAAAAATAGACTTTTGGAGGTCCAAAATCTTTCCAATGGGGAGGTGTGACCCAGGGGATCAAATTTTGCTCAAAATTCAAAGTGCTCATAATTGCTTCAAATCCAATAGGTGCGTAGGCCTCGTCGTCACAAACCCAACACAACTCAAATGGGTTCAAACGTACATCAAATGAGTGAGATATCGCGTTCTGTTCAAATTTTCAAACAGGAAAAATAAAATTGCTAACTGTACAGTCTGTACAGTTGCTGACGTGGCAAGGTTGTACGCTGACATGGTAGGGCCGGATGATGATGTGCTAGGGCCATACGCTGATGTGGTAGGGCTGTACGAAATGTGGCAGATGATGAGTTGGCAGGGTCGTACGACACATGGCAGGTGTTGAATTGGCAGTCATGTGGACGAATTAGAGTCCGACACGTGGCATATTTGTGGCAAACAGAATGGTGACACAAGGCCCAAGTGAGGGCCTCCACGTGTCACCTGGGTAATGGTTAAAACTTTTTGAGAGTCTGCAGGACTCGACCCCGTGACCTCCGAGAAAGGTAGAGCTTTGGGAGGGGCCTCCCAACCGGCGTGAACACCATTTAGTTCTTACCATTATATGGTTTTGATTATATATAAGTTGAGTTGTATTATGTTTTGGGGCGCAGACTGGGCTGGGGCTTAGCCTCAACCTCCATTCACATGTGGATCACCATATGACCACCTGTGCACATGTTTCAAATGGATTCAGAGCTCTGCGTGCCTGGACACTTGGTGCTTAACCATTGGTTTTAAAACTCAACCCTTTTATGTGTGGAGGTGTGGTCACATGGCCATGCGCCCAATGGCTTGCGGTTAAAGGGATAGGTTCCCTAGCCATTCTACAGTTGCACGCGGTTTTTTGGTTATGTGCCTGGTGCTAGGTTTAAGCACAGAAAAATGTGTGGGTTCTGGGTTGGACACACAGAGGTGCATTTTGGTGATCTAGAGACAACAAGTTTGAAGGGGAACTTCCGGGAAGCCTATCTTCTTCAATTTTTCGCCAAATCAAGTGCTGAAAAAGCCTAGCTAGGGGTTTTTGGATGTTCTGAAGGCATTCGAGACATCTATTTGGAATTTTGAGCATTGTAAAGAACATATTTTAGCACTTTGAGAAAATAATATAAAAGATCCATTGGAAGTTGGACCATGAGATGTATCCCAAGAGAGGGGTGAACTCCTTTATCATTTGTTGTGGTATGTGTTTACTGTTCGCTGTATTTATTGGTTATCATTGCATCTTGAATGTGTAATTTATATAAAATTTGTGTTTACAAATTGATCCTTTTGCATAAGAACACTTAAAAAAAAAATTGCAAATATTTTCAAGAATACAAGCCTTTATTATTTTTAGATCAGCTCGAGATACATACAATTCAAAGGAAACCTAGTTATATGGAGGGGCAAAATCTTCAACAGTTTTGAAGGTGCCAAGCCATTTTCGAGTCCTATTCCAGGTATCTTTGATTTCGGCAGCCCATTGCCCCGATACATTGGCGGACTCCTTTGAAGTGGAATTTGTAGTTGTCTGGTACACCTTTGCCTTTGCCTTTGTGTTTCAAATTTATGTTTCCAAGCCAGTGTCATGTCTAGTCTTCACCAATTTCCTCAGCACGAATCCCTTCCCCTACCATACTATAGTATTTTCCCTTCTCATATCATGAGCGTTTGAATGAGTGGGCTCACACTGCCTGAATGGGTTCAGGCTGCCATTACTTATCATGTTATCATTATTGTAATAAACCTCAAAATTAAAAAAAAAAAATGTTTATACATTCATCCTTAAATGGATTCGAAATTACAAGAAGGTAGGATTTTCTATTTCTGGTTCAGCTCTGAAAGTTTTCTAGAGTCTTGGTAGTCGACGACTGATTTTACTGCTCAACTTAAAAAGTTCAAACAACATTATACGATGTAAATACTCTGCATTCCAATATTCACTTATGGTTATGTAGTTATATTTACCTTCATCTTTGTATACATATACAAAGATAATAGGCTTAGACTACAATGATTTGGGACTTATGGCCCTAAGCCTTATGCGTAAACTTGACATCAAATCAAATCGATCAAAAGGACTTAGGGATAAGGATAAAGTAAAGAGTTGGATTATATACCTCTGCAAAAAAAATTTGCTAAAATAATATCAGGTCTATAACGGTTTGGTAAGGCCTTCTAGTAACTTCAGTGTAACGAGTATTCTATAACGCTTGCCCATGTTGAAAAACTTGCTTGGCTCCACCTGTCCACTACGTAACATCAATTGAATATTGCATTAACTAATTTTGAAGTGGTTAGGGCTAAGGGCATCCATGAGTCGCGTAGGTGCTTCCTTAATCTGTAGCCCATTAATGCTAAGGAAGAGATAGGTCTCATGAGAATTAAATCTTGGCTAGGCCATTAAAGGGGCAGGGTGTGTGTGACTATCAAGGCCATAACCAAACCTATTGTCCAATATGGACATGACAAGTCTACCCCATCACATGGCCTTTTGTATTAGTAGCCTTCACTCTACGACGAAGGGTTCTTTAGGTTGTAGAAAATTTTCTTTTATCGTAGGAAGGTTATCGAGGAGCCTAGTTCTATGATTCCATTTCTTAGCGAAGGGGAGACAACTGTGGGGACTTCCTCTGAAGGAGGCGGTGTCTCTTAACCAATCTGCCTGGTAAGTTTCACGATATCATTGTAAAGTTTTTCTCTGCTAGTAAGTTTTTACCTTGTCGTTAAAACTCAAAAGAGAGGGTGTTGGACTTGTTATTTTTCCTTATTACTGGTAAGTAGTTCCACTTATCGTGCCCCTACCTGTTCAATTCCCGAAGGCTCGATACTTCATTTTATTTCCTTTTTGGTGCTTCCAAGGGTTTTCCCCTTTTCCTTTTAAGTAGTTTTCCTTTGTTCTTGTCGTCTCTCACTCTCCTTTACTACGTTGTATCATTATTTAGTAGTGAATCTCTTCAAAATTTCTTCAGTGTTCCATTCCAAAATTTATTTGTTAGGGTGAAGCCATACTGTGTAACATTTGAATGTTGTTTTCCTGGACCTAGCTCTATCTACCCATCTCTAGGAATTTTCTTCCGACTGAACCCTGAACTCCTCCATAATCCCTAACCCTTAAAAGGAGGTTTGAATATTAGTCATAATTTTCTTCTATAGGTCCCGATTTAATGATACCTCTCGGGTTTAAAATTTGTATAACGTTCCACAAATAAAGTTTCACAGGATTTGTACCACCTTTGTCGCGGTTTATCCATACAAAGAGGTTGTGTCTATATTACTCTGTGATTAATCAAACTTTCTTACCTCGAAACTAGTTCCTATGTTTAAACAAGGAAGAGGGCATTCTCATACTGTTTGTGTATTGACTAAGTTTCTTTTTAATGTACTCTATGTGGCTCATATGTTTTCTTTGTACCACTAAGTTATATTCATCCTTTGTTTACTGTTTATTTGACTTGGTGTTGGGACTCTTGTATATTTACGAAATTGCATTTCTTGTAAAACCCTACTCTTCTACTAGATATTGTCACTAACGATGGGGCCCTGTTTGATGTGAGGGTACCCATAAGATTGATCGAGTTCACTCCTCCCCTTTCGATCCACTGGTGGTCACAACTCAGTTGGAAGCTTGCCTATGGTGATTCGAGGATAAGAAAAAGCTTTCTGTCCAATGATTATCTTGTATGTTTTGATGAATTTTGAGCTCTGGAAAGACCTCTATCCTGTTACTAAATTAATTACTTCGTCCCTTGTAGGTCCACGTGGAACATGACGCTGGATCAAAATGAGTTCTACTTAGAAAGGTATTCTGGTTTCTAATAACAGAAACTCTTTAGGGTTTTGGAGGAATCCTCATGATGTTAGGTTATTGCTTCGGCATGTTTTGCTTAAGACCATTATCTGAATCATTAGATGTACATATCTTAAATTTTTAGTTAAATAAATGTTATAATTTTCCTTTTAGTTATTGAGGTTTACTTTCCTAGTCTATGTATAATTGTCTTGTAGTGATATTTAAGACAAATATCCATATTGTGAAAATATGGAAAGGGAGGACTATACAATGATTCAAAATTCATTTCGAATAATTATAAATGAAATATTTACTCGTAAATTTATTGTATCCATTGCTGATTAATTTCATTCATTTAGAGTAGATTTTATAATTATTATAGGCATATACTCCTATATAAATGTGTGGTCATATGCGTATCTATATATCTATCTAATTTAACTTAAATTTATAGCGTGAGTTCTCCTGCATCGTTGAAGTCGATGGTTTCTATAGTCTTATTATACAATCCATGAATTATAATACTGTCAGATATAAAAGAATATAATACTCCTCAGATTCATTTATAGGTCTCTTTAAGGGTTGCACCAATTGAATTTTCACCACACATTTTTTCTTCCCAGATTTCTTTAAGGTTTATGCTGATTGAAAATCCACTATAGAATTTGAAAAAAAAAGTGTATGATCTCATGATAGATGGGAGATCCCAGGATATACCCTTGGAGATTTTCTCAATTAAAAAATATTATTTTATTTTATACAGGTTAGATCTATCCCTGTCATGACTAGTTTTCCAATGGTTTTGTAATATGGTTTATTGTTGAGAATCATTTCCATTACTACTATAGGTATTATTTATAAACTCATACATTTATCATTGGACAGATGATTACAATGGACTACGAATACAACAGTAATATAGGTATAATTGTTAATCGGGTAGATGATTTATTTTCAACCTATAACATACAACAAACCATACATACATAGTTGTACCTACAACAACTAGCCTATTGTGATTATATAGATACAATCTTCAATCAAACCCAATTATTTCTACCACAATTAATCTACATAATTCTGACATGTACATATGACCGCAAAATAATCATCTGTATAGCAACATGAATCATCTGTAGTAGTTTTGCAATTTCATATGACAATAAAACAATTCATCTAGAATAGCAATACGAATCATCTACAACAGTTCAATAATTACATACGACACTAAAATGATTCCTCTAGAACAACAAACATCTACACTAGTTCTGATGACACAAATGTAATAAGGAAAGTAGAGGGTACATATATGAACTGGTTTGCTGGAAAACAAATGGAACAACCATGTTCCTCCCAACCTTAGAAATGGGCAGCCAAATCACTTGCCTGGTTCACCCCCTAGACTGACCATGAATCCATGAGGGCGAACTTGAAATCTCCTCTTCATTAATGTTTCCTCTCTCTGTAATCCTCTCCTTGCCTCACACTCAATTTTCACTGTTCATAACATCAAGTTTTCGGTCCCAAGTTCTTGGAAGTTCTCTTGTTGACTTCTTCATTGTTATTATCGTCCTTTGGGATTTTCTTTATCACTATACTACGCAACAGGACTTCATTTATTTCTTGTTGTTCCTGCTGATATTTTTTCAGTTTTTCATTGTCAGCTTTGAAAACCAGCAGTTCAACAATAAGATTCCTCATTGTTTCCAACACCTCCATGGGTGAGGTTTCATCACTATTTTGTCTTGGATCTCCAGGAGGTCATTGTTGCGGATTTCCTTCCATCCTGATTTTTGCATCGTCCTGAGATGCCATAATTAACACAAAATAGAAAGGGCTTTCTGTTTGTAACCATAAGGTTTATTATTTTTACATAAATCAGAATATATAATAATCCCTAATGTGGCCCTGTTCAGGCCCAATGTTGTAACCTATGTTGTAACCTTTTCTATGATACCATTTGTAATAAACCTCAAAATTGTTAGAAAAAATAAATAAAAAAAAAATGTTTATACATTCATCCTTAAATGGATTTGAAATTACAAGAAGGTAGGATTTTCTATTTCTGGTTCAAATCTGAAAGTTTGTTAGAGTCCTGGTAGTCAACAATTGACTTTACTGCTCAACTTAAAAAGTTCAAACAATGTTATACGATGTACATACTCCGCGTTCCAATATTCACTTATGGTTTTGTAGTTATATTTGCCTTCATCTCTTTATGCATATACCGATACAATAGGCTTAGACTACAACGATTTGGGACTTCTGTCCCTAAGCCTTATGCGTAAACTTGGCATCAAACCAACTCGATCAAAAGGACTTAGGGATAAGGAGAAAGCAAAGAGTTGGATTATATACCTCTGCGAAATTGTTTTGCTAAAATAATACCAGGTTGGTAATGGTTTGGTAAGGCCTTCTGGTAACTTCACTGTAACGAGTATTCTATAACCCCTACCCATGTTAACAATCTTGCTTGGCTCCACCTGTCCAATACGTAACATCAACTGAATATTGCATTAACTCAGTTCGTAGTGGTTAGGGCTAGGAACATAGTTAACAACTTAACGAGAACTCTACAGAGTTCTCATTTTTTGGGGGGCTATGTTTCTTACCTTGTTTTTAAAAATGGTGCTACCGGAAGCACCCGCCTCCATTTTTAGGTGGTTTTTTGATACTTTAAATTTTTTGATACATAAGATTTTCACTTTGTTTTTTTAAATGCACGTTTTTTCATTTATTTTCAATTTTTTTTTTTGTTTTTTCTCAACCATGTTTTTTCATCTATTTTCAAACTTTTCAATTTTATTTTTATTTCTATTTCTATTCAATCCTTTTTTTAATCATATTTCCATGCTTCATCCAATGTTAAAAATGTTGTACACCATTTATTTTTTTGAAATTAAGATTTTTCGTATAATTATCCGTCCTTAATTAAGTTATGGTTTCATACATTTTAAATATAGTGGAAAATATCATTTTTAACACACTTTTTTTTACCTTACTTCAATAAATAGAAAATAAGTGTTATTAAATAACAATAATTTTAAATATTTAGAAAAAAGAATATAATTCTTTTTTTTATCAATTAAAACCTAAATTAAATAAGAAAACAAACAAAATCGAAATTAAAAAAACAAAAACATTTTAAAAA
>ML788319.1:1135590-1153540 GCA_009831015.1 Picea engelmannii
TTATATTATAACATAGTTATAATATAACTATGTTATAATATAACTATGTTATATTATAACATAACTATGTTATATTATAATATAACTATGTTATATTATAATATAACTATGTTATATTATAACTATGTTATAAAAATTCACAAAAATAAGTTGAAAAAATTTAAAACTACAAAAAAAATTTACAAAAAAAATTCTAAAAACCTAAAAAAAAAAAAGCATAAACCTATGTTATAATATAAATATGTTATATTATAACATAGTAACTCTATTATCAAATGAATGGGAATGAATGGGACTTGGGCCAGGCCCATGGGGAGGTTGGGGCTGGGGCGATGGAAGAGTAATTGAAACTATAACCAAATAGAATAACAAAATCCAAGTATAAATGGTATGATAAAAATGTTATAGGATTACCTGTTAAAATATTGCAAATAGACTTCATGTACCTTGTTTCTCTATCGTTTAAATTTGATGGGTACCCTCAAAAATTTAAACAAGGGCCCATCATTAGTAAGAATACTGCAAATAACTAGAATAGGAAAGTATCCCCGTATTAGGAGATCTTTCTTTGCCAACATTAAACCAAGAATTTGGTTCAACCTAAAGGGTTTTTCAATAAGGGATAGGATTATCTAGTTTGGAGGTTAAGGAAAGCATTATATGGTTTGAAACAGGAACCGAGATCATTGTATGTAAATATAGATACCTTCGTTTATCAAAATTAGTTTGTGAAAAGAAAAATTGATACTAACCTGTATGTTAAGAAAGATGAGAGAATAAAACTTGATGCAAAGTCACTCAAGTGTGTTTTTATTAGGTGTTGTACTGATAAAAAAACATGAGAGGTCCATCTTGAACACAAGTTTCTTCCAAATAGGTTGCTATGTACCATAAATCATGATAGAGGTTGATCATGTGTTTCTTTGACTCCAAACTTATAAGAAAATATCACTCAAATTCCATGGCCACCACAAGTTGACACACAAATTTTACCGCCCCTATCATATTATCAAACATATTGGTCAATTTTCCCACAAACTGACACTTCTAGCTCCATTCAAAATACAGTTGGTGTTCCATGTTTTCTATTTGAAGAAAGTGGTGAATAAGAATTACAGGGTTTCCAATTCCAAGAGAAGTTGCGACCTAAGTGGCTCTTTTGAAAAATTGGGAGTTATGTGATTTACAATGTAATTACATGCCTTCCCAATGGCATCCCATTCATTCTTGTCATGGCTTATAGAATTTTGCTAAGTCTTGACAGATATATGGCCCTCCTTCCTAGAAATCTGAAATTTGGTTTTTTACTTAGTTGAGTTAAACTCATATAGTTGAACTACTTGTTTCCATCCTCTTGCAACTTGGTCATTTCTCTTAGTGGAGATCATAAATATCATACAACTGGGATAAATAATAATAGGACACTATTTAATTTTTATAAATTCATTTTGGAAATTATAATAACCATTAATACTAATGTATGAATAATTATTTATTTTAAAAAATGTTAATTTAGGCGTGAAATTGTTAAATTTTATGATAATTTTTTTTTTAATTCTAACAATTTTCTCCTTATTATGTAAATTAATTTATACAAAAAGTTAAATTTCTATTTAAAAAATTGAATAAATTTTTTAAAAACCTTATGATAATGATGAGGATTAACTTCCACTAAGACCGTCTGAGTCAATCCCACATTAAGAAGGTAACAAATTACTTAGAATTCTTTAGAATTTTATTTATGCCTCCCAAACTCCTATTTATTATTATAATTGTCTCCATAACAAACAATATCTTTTCTATTTCTAATTATTTCCCATTTTCCTTCCTTCCTGGCTTCTTTACCTTTTGAATTTCCTTTCATAATGAGGATTTCATTTATATATATTATTGACCCTTTTAAGCTTGGAGATTTACTGAGTATGTCATATTCATGGTCATTATAGCTTAATTTGACACGGATCAACCTATATTTATGTTTGATTATTTTTCTCATCTTTTTGAGCCTTTTTAAAACTTTATTAGCTTATTCATTTCCTCTTTGATGAGTTTGATATCTAAAATGATGGGTTTGATATCCAAATTATTTTCCAAACTAATTAGGGTCACATTCTTATTCTTAGTTGGTTTTTCTTGTATTTCTTTAATTGTATCTCTCATGTTGAGATTTTCTTAGACCTCTCCTTCCCTTTTGTGTTGATTAATTTTGTTTTTCCATTTCTTGTTTTCAAATATGTGGTGAAGTGCTTATTGAGTTAGAAACCCACCATGAGTAGAAACCCTTAGCCATTCAAATTTACCACATGTATAAAATTGAATTCAAATTTACCACAAAGTAAAAACCCTTCACCCTTCAACATTCAAATTCACCTTAAAATAAACCTTTCACATTCACCACAAATTTTAAAATATGATAAACTTTGTCATATCTAAGAGTTCTACATAGTTTTAATTTTAAATTATAATAAAATTTTGTCACATTTTGCTACTGTAATGTAAGTTGTTTCAATCTGTGATTTATTTTTTATTGTCTTCTTGTACATGCTCTTTGGTTGTCAAATATATTAACCTTTTCATTTCCTCTTTGATGGATTTCATTCCCAATTTTTTTTCCAAAACTATAAAATTCTTACTTATCTTTTCTTTTATATCTTTAATCATACATTTCATGTCCAGATTTTATGCAATCTCTCATTTCATATTAGGTTACTGTTTTTGTTTCTTCATTTCTTTTATATATGCAAGTGCACTAGATTATTCATTTTCTCTTTAATGAGTTTGATATCCAATTTATTTTCCAAATTAATTAGGGAGAAATTAATCTTATCGGTGGCTTTGAAATTTTCTTTTTCCTCTCGCTCTTGGGTTGATTGTTTTTGGTTTTCCAATTCTTCTATTACATCCTCCGTTTTGTGCAAGTGAATCTTGAATTCTAATATTCTATTCTCTATATGTGTTTGAATATTGTGTTTCAACAATCTAAATTTGGTATCAAGCATTGTCTCTGTTTGGAGTTTCACTTCTCTCTCTACTTTCTTTTTCTCTAATGATTCTTCTCTCTCTCTTTTTTTTCTCTAATTATTCAATATGTTCACAAAGACTCTCTATGGCCATTTTTGTAAGCCTCCCCTTCACACTGAAGTTTTTGAATATGTGGTGAAGTGCTATTGAAAAGAAAGAAAAAAAGTGAGAGAAGGAAGCCAAGAAAATGAATAAGAGAAGGAACTTATGCTCCTAAGTTAATGGCAAGAAACCACCATTGATGTATAATCCTCCATTCACATTTACTGCACAGTAAGAACTCTTCACTCTTCAAATTCACATCAGTATGTCTCCTTTCAAATTCAGATTTAGATGTATAAGAATAAAGCATCTTTCAAATGTATCCCACCGTAGAAACCCTTCTAGATCATTTTAATTTTAAATCACAATAAAAAAAAATTCTTTCTCATTATAAAAAAATTTAAATTATTTTAAGTTAAAATAAAAATTTACACACGATTTCTATCAAAAAAAAAAAAAAAGTCCATTTAAATTTGTTTATTAATCCTTTTATTAAAAAATTTACACAATTAACTTACTATAATACTTATATTTAACTTACTATAATACTTATATTGTTAAATTTAGTTAGATGTCCATAAATATAGTCTAGTTTGAAAATACCTGCAAACATGGTTCTGCGCTCTAGAAAAGGCTGTCTGCATTATAATGATTCAAAATTTGATTCTACGTTCATGGTTCCACGCTCTTGAAAAGGCTGTTTGCATTATAAGGATTCCAAATATGATTTTACGCTCATGGTTCCGCTCTTGAAAAACATGGCTGTATTATAAGGACTCCAAACATGGTTATAAGCTCTAGAAATGAAAAACTAGGTTCAAGCTAAATGATCAGTCAAAATGCCAATAAGTAATAACTTCCAGCGAAAGAGGAATTAGGTAATTAACCAGAACTATGTATGGTCATTAATTGGACACCAAAGAAATTTTTATTTCCAATACAATGGAGATGGATATCCACAAATACCGCGTGTTCGGCCTATGATCAAGCAAAACGTTAGCAATAGAGGCGTTAGAGTTCCTCGCATTAATTGTAACGGGCTTGTAATGATATTGTCAGGGAAGTTAATGGTAGCCTGAACCCATTCAGGCAGTGCGAACCCACTCATTTAGACTCTCGCGATATGACAAGGAAAAATACTCTAGCGTGTCGACGAAATTGGCGAAGCCTAGACACGACACCGGCTCGGAAACATAAATTAGAAATGCAAAGGCAAAGGCGTACCCGACAACTATAAATGTCACTTCAAAGGAGTTCTCCAGCGTTCAAAGGAGTCCTCCAGCGTATCGGGGAAATGGGCTGCCGAAATACGCCGATCGAAAGAACTAATTGATATGAAGAGAACGGTGGTGGAGAGTAGAGAACATAAAGTTAGAGGCCAGGTTAGATACCAAATTTTGATTGTTAAAAGACAATATTCAAACACACAGAGAATAAAATATTATGATTCAAGATTCACTTGCACAAAATGGAGGATGTAATAGAAGAATTGGATAACCAAAAACAGTCAACCGAAGAGGGAGAGGCCAAAACAAATTTCAACAGGAGAGATAAGATTAATTTCTCCCTAATTAGTTTGGAAAATAAATTTGATATGAAACTTATTAAAGAGAAAATGAATAAGCTAGTGGAGTTGCATAAATACAAGAAATGAAAAAACAAAAGCAGTAACCTAATATGAAATGAGAGATTGCATAAAATCTCAACATGAAATGTATGATTAAAAAGATAGAAGAAAAGCTAAGTAAGAATTTCATAGTTTGGAAAATAAATTGGATATGAAATCCTTCAAAGAGGAAATGAATAAGTTAATATGATGATTAACCTCCACCAAGACTTAATTGATCTATCGGACCTTAAGAGGGTAAGTGATTACTTGTGATTCTTTAGAATTTTGTTTTTGTGCTCGAAAAACATTAAGAGAAGCTTTCCAAGATCAATATATTTGGCAACCAAAGAGTGTGTACAAGAAGAAATAAAAAATAAATCACATATTGAAACAACTTACATTACAGTAGCAAGATGTGACAAAATTTTATTATAATTTAAAATTAAAACTATGTAGAACTTTTAGATATGACAAAGTTTATCATATTTTTAAATCAATGGTGAATGGGAAAGGTTTATTTGAAGGTGAGTTTGAATGTTGAAGGGTGAAGGGTTTTTACTTTGTGGTAAATTTGAACTCAATTTTATACATGTGGTAAATTTGAATGGCTAAGCGTTTCTACTCATGGTGGGTTTGTAACTCAATAAGCAATTCACCACATATTCCAAAACAAGAAGTGGAAAAACAAAATTAATCAACCTAAGAATGAAGGAGAGGTCTAAGAAAATCTCAACATGAGAGATACGATTAAAGAAATACAAGAAAAACTAACTAAGAATAAGAATGTGACCCTAATTAGTTTGGAAAATAATTTGGATATCAAACCCATCTATAGGTTGATTCGTGTCAAATTAAACTATAATGATCATGAATATGACATACTCATTAAATCTCCAAGCTTAAAAGGGTCAATAATATATATAAATGAAGTCCTCATTCGAGAAGCTATGAGAGGAAGTTCAAAAGGTAAAGAAGCCAGGAAGGAAGGAAAATGGGAAATAATTAAAAAAATAAAAGATATTTTTTGTTATAGAGACAATTTTAATAATAAATAGGAATTTGAGAGGCATAAATAAAATTCTAAAGAATTCTGAGTAATTTGTTACCTTCTTAATGTAGGATTGACTCCAATCAGTGGAAGTTAATCCTCATCATTATCATAAGGTTTTTAAAATTTTTATTGAATTTATTAAATAGAAATTTAACTTTTTGTATAAGTTTATTTACATAATAAAGAGAAAATTGTTAGAATTAAAAAAAAACAAATTACCATAAAATTTAACAATTTCACACAAAAATTTATATTTTTTAAAATAAATAATTATTCATACATTAATATTAATGGTTATTATAATTTCCAAAATAAATTTATAAAAATTAATTAGTGTCCTATTATTATTTATGTATGATCTTTATGATCTCCACCAAGAGAAATGACCAAGTTGAAACAGAATGGAAACAAGTAGTTGGACTGTATGAGTTTAAGTCAACTAAGAAAAAAAACAAATTTCAGATTTCTCGGAAGGAGGGCCATACATTTGTCGAGACTTAGGAAAATTCTATAAGCCATGACAAGAAGAAGTGGGATTCCATTGGGAAGGGATGTGATTACATTGTAAATCACATAAGTCCCAATTTTTCAAGAGAGCCACTTAGGTCGTAACTTCTATTGGATCTGGAACTTAGCTCGAGGGTGAACTTAGCTCGCAAGTGACGGAGTGAAGGAAGTTTCCTAATCTTGTCTATGGTTGGGACGAATGGGTTCCTAAATGTATCTTTCCCCTAAGAAAGCGACTATTTTTATTGATATTATTATATTTGTTTTGCAGTGCATGTATTTTATTGGAAATTAGTATTTTACTTGATTATGTCTCTATCCAAATGAACGTTTATGGTAGGAGGTTGGATACTTAAACTTTGTTGTTTCAAAATATTGAAATTAAAAAAAATTATAATAAGCTTGAATGTGGATTTTGGTGCATATGTCAAGCATTAACAAAGACCAGCCGTATTGTTTAATCATAATAGACACATAAGAGAGATAATATAATTGTGATTGGAATAAAATTAGTGAAGACGAGAGAAAGATAAATTATCTCATACAAAATATATGCAACATTTCTATACCAACATATATAATGATGTTGAATAGAAGATTTATAAAATATAACTAGGAAGACTTATAAATGATCAAAACTCAATTATAGAACAAGTATGCATTACCTAAATGACTAGATTCCCAATATCACAAGAATACGACACAGTGACAAAGTTTCTCAAGAGTCACTTCTCTTCAATTTATTTTTATAGAGTATTAATCTCTACTAAGAGCTAGAAGAAAATATACAACATTTGAATAAACCATGCATATGGACTTTGAATTAAATATGAAGTACCTTCTACACTTATCTTCGAATCGATAGTCCCCGGGCGTAAGTATATGTGTCCTCATGAAAAAATAAAAAGAAATGGGTTAATAAATATTAATACAAAAGAATATACAAACCCAAGAACTATAAGTATGAAACAAAGTTATTCAATGACGAGTTACCATGGACTATCCTAGTACAATAAGTTAGAAGGGTCACCATTGTTGGAACCCTGAAAGAAGAATAATCGAAACTATAACCAAACAAAATAACAAAATCCAAGTATAAATGGTATGATAAAAATGTTATAAGATTACCTGTTAAAATATAGCAAGTAGACTTCATGTACCTTGTTTCTCTAGCATTTAAATCCCATGGGTACCGTCAAAACATTAAACAAGGGCCCATCATTAGCAAGAATACTACAAATAATTAGAATAGAAAAGTATGCCCGTATTAGGAAATCTTTCCTTGACAACATTAAACAAAAAAAATTGTTCAGCTTAAAGGGTTTGTCAAGCAGGGATAGGATCATCTAGTCTCGAGGTTAAGGAAAGTGTTATATGGTTGGAAACAGAAACCAAGAACATGGTATGTAAAGATAGATACCTTCTTTTATCATAATTGGTTTGTGAAAAGAAAAAATTATCCTAACATGTATGTTAAGAACGATGAGTGAATAAAACTTCATGCAAAGTCACTCAAGTAAAAAAGTTGCTTCCAAATAGGTTACTATGTACCAGAAATCTTTATAGAGGTCCATCTTGTAAAAAAGTTGCTTCCAAATAGGTTACTATGTACCAGAAATCTTTATAGAGGTCGATCATGTGTTTCTTTGACTCCAAAATTATAAGCAACCCTCACTCAAATCCCATGGCCACCACAAGTTGACACCCAAATTTTATGGCCCCTATCATATTATCAAACATATTGGGCGATTTTCCTACACACTGCCACTTCTAGCTCCATTCAAAATACATCTAGTGTTACATGTTTTATGTTTGAAGAAAGTGGTGGATAAGAATTGTAGGGTTTAAACCATCCTTCCTAAATTAGATGAACAATTTGTCCTCAATGTGAAAAAGAGTCACTTCCATGGACAAACTATCAAAGAAGTGCATATCAAGTGGAAGGATACGTCTCTAGAGGATGAAACTTGGGAACCAACAACCATTCTGCAACAGTTTCCACATATTCAACCTTGAGGACAAGCCTTATTTTGAAGGACAAAGGCATGTTAGGATCCAACCCTAACCCCTATTAGTTGGTCGTTAGCTAGCATGATATGTTTTCCATGTAATAAAGACTGACATTAGTTAATAATGCCTATCAAAAAAAATTGAACACGTCAATGTAAGAGGACCTAATAGAAGCTTCCACTTCTAGAAAGATATTCCTCTAGAATGTTCTTTAGAAGATAGAATTAGTATAAATAAGAGTAGGAGGTATGATATACCTTGTCTTGAGAGTGGAGGTTTCCTCACTTTCTTGAAATAAATGTATTATTTATGGTATTTCTCTCTCAATATTTTGGTGTTCCCTTGATAATTGTTAAATATTCCGGTTTTTGCATAATATATTACATCTGGTACCTTACAAGTGGTATTAAAAAAAGGTTAATAACAAAAATAAAATATTTCAATGTGGATCATAAATAAAATAGTTTAATGTCCACTTGAAATAAAATATTCCAATATATATCAAAAGTAGAAAATACATTTTTATCGTGAAAGGACTTTTGGGATATTAATAAAAGTATATTTAAATGTTGAGCATAAATAAAATATTTCAATGTCTAATTTTTCATCCTAAGGTATTTGATCCCTCTAGAAGCATAAATCAAAATGGTAGAGGGTATCCATAAAGGTGTTCGATCTAGTTGCATAATTCTAACAATCTTGTAATGATCTAGTTAAATGTGCCATGTGCCACTAAATATATTTACATCAATGATAAACAAACCTAAATTGCTATTTTAATTATAATGATAACTTGATGAGTAATGAACTATACCGACCACCTAGTGGATTTTATTTGATGAAAATAACTCTTTTACATTAATTAAATATCCTCCCGTGGTCCTTTTCAAAGAATATGGTGGTGTACATTAATTACTTGACTAACTCATTAGAATGTTAAAATAGAGATATTAGGTCAAATTCGGCTATCAATTTTTAATGAAATCTAGTAAAAAAAGTTGGAACTCCAAATTTGAGTGATTGAGTCATATGATCTTATTTGAGTGATTAATGTAAATAACTCATGATCTTATTTGAGTGATCTTATCTGAGTGATTGAAGAAACTCGTGATCTTATTTGAGTGATTAATGTAAATAACTTCCATTAGATCTTAGTCGTCCTCCAAAATCAAAGGGTCATATTTATTGTTCATAACTTTCTTGCATTTATCAAAACATCCGTTAACATGTTTACTTTTTAACATTTACCTAATCACATTAAAAAATTATTGTAAGGATATGTAATTGCCATGTTTAAATGATTAAATAGGATGCCAAATGTTTCATATTACCACAGACAGATTACGAATTACCACAGACTTTTATGGTACGCATTCTTAGCCGACCTTTCAGCATTCTGAGCTGCGAGTTAGCAAGTGTGCTAGTTTATACCCTCAATTAAAATTATTTCTAACCCTTTTTCAATGGATGAAATTTGACATGGAAGTTATTTACATTAATGATAAACAACCCTAAACTGCCATCATATTTATAACCATACATTAACCATACATGAGGAATGAATTGTGCCCATGAGGGCTTAAGCCAATGAGTGTGTGAACCCATTCATTTGGAGGCCCAGGATGTGAGAAACCTGGGTGGCTACCCGCGCCCCTTGCGTCGCGTCCATCTATGTAGTAGGAGAAGGAAGTGGTGGCAAGGAAATTGACAGAGCACAGACACCACCCAGCTCAGGAACAAAAATTGCAAATGAAAAGACAAAGGCTGGCAAAAAACTACAAGTTTTGTTTCAGAGGAGTATGCCAACGTAGCTGAAAAAAATGGGTAGTCGAAATCACAGATCTCAAATATTTTGGCACCTTTGCCGGTGCATATGATGAGGCGACCTTCACATTGTTTGGATCTTGAGCTCAGCTCAATCTCCAGCGACCTTCTGCTCACCCTCTTGTTTCCTCTCACCAGACCGATCTCACACCCCTTCTTCCATGCCCAGCGGCCCTCAATCTTTGCCCGGATCCCCACCTCCAACTCCACCACCGTTCTCTACTCTCGCGTTACTCTCCATGTGTAACTCCAAAGTTCAATGGAGTCTGAGAAGGTTCAGTGCTAGCGCCCACAACACCAGGCAACATTATTCGTATGTTGATCAACATATCAGATATAAAAACCTACAGACCACACAACCTCCCTAAGAATTGCATAGCGAGAAGGCTTCGCATGTGGCGGTAACGATGCAAATTCAGTTTGTTTTTCAGCATAACAAAAACAACAGACTGGTTAGGTGTCTTATGTGGTTCAAAAGGTAACATATCATACAACAATAGCCCATCGATATGTGCAAAAGAAGAGCACTATTACGTGCCAGTGTTCTGGATTTTGAAGAGATCGAGGGGATATTGTTGAATGATATGCCCATATTTAGTAGAGCCCATATATTATTGATCGGTAACAGACAACCGTTCGAGCGACATAAGACCGCTGGCAACGCCACTGCTGCTGTTGTTATCCAACATCATTGCAGCTACATGAAAAGCATTCTTTGCACCGCCCTGAACGCCATTGAATTGAAGAGGAACAAATGGGGGAACCAGAGAGCAGAAAACTGTGGTGTGGTTCGGGGTGGCGATCCGTGTGAGGCTTTAGGGCCGGCGGGAGTGGGATAAGCGGTGGGAGAGTGGTAGGGTGAGAGGAAACCGGAGGGCGGGCATAAGGTAGATAGAAATTCAGATGAGATGGGGATACATACAATTCAAAGACAACCTGGTTATATGCAGGGGTGGCGTCTTCTGCAGTGTTGAAGGTGCCAAGCCATTTGTGAGTCCTCATCCAGGTATCTCTGATTTCGACAATCCATTTCCCCTGATACACTGGCGGACTCCTTTGAAGTGGAATTTGTAGTTGTCTAGTACGCCTTTTTCTTTGCATTTCTGATTTATGTTTTTGAGCTAGTGTCGTGTCTACTCTTCACCAATTTTGTCTCCATGACTCGCTTCACCTACCATACTAGAGTATTTTTCCTTGTCATATTGCGAGAATCTAAATGAGTGGGTTCACACTGCCTGAATGGGTTCAGGCTACCATTACTTATCATGTTATCGTTATGACTAATTAATGGGCTCAGACTACCATTACTTATCAGAGGGGTGAGCGGTCTACCTTTACACACAGGAGGTCTTATAGGCAACAGGAGTCCTTGGGCCCTTCGCGCAATTGATTTGAAGGTATCTTTTGTTTTGTCTACTTGTTGCTTGGGGGTGTAGGCATAGTCCTTTAGTCAGTTGTTTTGGCTCCTAGCGCTTCGGTCCATCTAGAGTCCTCGGTCTAGACAAGATCTGTTGTGCCATGGTTATCGACGCATTTATCGCCTGGGGACGACATGATTCCTCATGAGAGAATCATGACGCACCCTATTGGATAGCGGTGAATGAGAACTTTGCCATAATCGGTATGTGTTGTGTGAGTGTTGGCGAGCGTTGTAAGTTGTCTTGGGTGCATGGGTTGAACGACCTCATGCATCTGGTTAGCGCGCCCGGAGGTTCTAGTCTGATTCGTCAAGGTCGTTGTGTCTTGAGGGGTAACGGTCACTTAGCTTGTAGGCGTTCCATGTCACGTCGGGCAAGTAGTCGTCCCTCCTTGTTGTCATATGCATGTGCTGTCCAGTTTCCCTGGTGCCAGTGTGTGGAGTCTTAGTTGTTGTTTCCCATTCTATGGGCATCGTGCGCGTCGTCAGTTGTGTCGTCTAGATGTAATCGTCATTGTCTTCGTGTGTTGTCCAAAAAAAAAATTCACTATTGCTTCTCTTGTAGAGGTAACGATGGTGGCGTTACAGACTTTAAATTAAATATGAAGTACCTTCTAGACTTAGCTTCGAATCGATAGTCCTAGGGCATAAGTATACGTGTCCTCATGACAAAATAAAACGAAATGGGTTAATAAATATTAATGAAAAAAAATATACAAATCCAAGAACTATAAGTATGAAAGAAAGTTATTCAATGACTAGTTACTATGGACTATCCTAGTACAATATGTTAGAAGGGTGAGCATTGTTGGAACCCTAAACGAAGAGTAATCGAAACTATAACTAAATAGAATAAAAAAATCCAAGTATAAATGTTATGATAAAAATGCTATAAGATTACATGTTAAAATATTTCAAATAGACTTCATGTACCTTGTTTCTCTAGCATTTAAATCTGATGGGTACCCTAAAAAATTTAAGCAAGGGCCGATCATTAGCAAGAATACTGCAAATAACTAGAATAGGAAAGTATCCCCGTATTATGAAATCTTTCCTTGAGAACATTAAACCAAGAATTTGGTTCAGCCTAAAGGGTTTGTCAAGAAGGGATAGGATCATCAAGTCTAGAGGTTAAGTAAAGCGCTATATGGTTTGAAACAGGAACCGAGAATATGGTATGTAAAGATATATACCTTCTTTTATCATAATTGGTTCGTGAGAGGAAAAAATGATCCTAACCTACATGTTAAGAAGGATGAGAGAATAAAACTTGATGCAAAGTGACTCAAGTTTTTTTTTATTAGGTATTGTACTAATAAAAAATCAGAGGAGGTCCATCTTGAAAGCAAGTTGCTGCCAAGTTGATCGTGATAGAGATTGATCATGTGTTTCTTTGACTCCAAACGTATAAGAAGACCTCACTCAAATCCCATGTCCACCACAAGTTGACACAAATTTCATGGCCCCTATCATATTATCAAACATATTGGTCAATTTGCCTACAAACTAGCACTTCCAGATCCATTCAAAATACATCTGGTGTTCCATGTTTTCTGTTTGAAGAAAGTGGTGGATAAGAATTACAGGGTTTAAACCATCCTTCCTAATTTAGATGAACAATGTGTCCTCAATGTGAAAAAGCATCACTTACATGGACGAACTATCAAACAAGTGTATATCAAGTGGAAATATATGTCTCTAGAGGATGAAACTTGGGAACCAACGACCATACTCCAACAGTTTCCACATATTCAACCTTGAGGACAAGCCTTGTTTTGAAGGACAAGGGCATGCTAGGATTCAAACCTAACCCCTCTTATTTGGTCATTAGCTAGCATGATATGTTTTCCACGTAATAAAGACTCACATTAGTTAATAAGGCTTATCAAAAAAATTTGAACAATTCAATATAAGAGGACCTAATAGAAGCTTCCACTTCTAGAAAGATATTCCTCTAGAATGTTCTTTAGAAGATAGAATTAGTATAAATAAGAGTATGAGGTACGATATATATTGTCTTGATAGTGGAGGTTTCCTCATTTTCTTGAAATAAAGGCATTATTTCTCGTATTTCTCTCTCAATATTTCCGTGTTCCCTTGATAATTGTTAAATATTCCGGTTTTTGCATAATATATTACATCTCGTACCTTATAACAAGTGGTATTAAAAAAATACTAATAACAAAAATAAAATATTTCAATGTGCAACTTCATTAGAATAATTTTATACCAACTTTATATAAAGAGATAAAATACTTAGAGAAAAAAGATTATTATATAGGCTCTTTATACTTAGTATGAGGGAGGTGTAATTCCTCCAATGTTTAATGTGAAATTGGCAAGTGGTATTGGAAAAAATATTAATAAATAAAAAATATTTCAATGTGGATCATAAATAAAATAGTTTAATGTCCACTTGAAATAAAATATTCCTCTATATATATATTAAAAGTAAAAAGTACATTTTAACAGTGAAAGGACTTTCGGGATATTAATAAAAGTATATTTAAATGTTGAGCATAAATAAAATATTTCAATATCTAATTTTTCATCCTAAGGTATTTGATCCCTCTAGAAGCATAAATCAAAATGGTAGAGGGAATCGAAGATATTTACATTATTGATAAACAACCCTAAATTGCTATTTTAATTATAATGATAACTTGATCAATAATGAACTATACCAACCACCTACTGAATTTTATTTGATGAAAATAACTCTTGTACATTAAGTAAATATCCTCCAGTGTTCCTTTTCAAAGAATATGGTGGTGTACATTAATTACTTGACTAACTCATAAGAAAGTTAAAATAGGGATATTAGGTCAAATTGGACTATCAATTTTTAATGAAATCTAGTAAAAAAAAATGTTGGAAGTCCAAATTTTTTGTGATTGAGTAGTATGATCAATATATGTGTTAGCTCTAGTTGCATTAATTATAACGAGATTGTAATGATCTTAGTTAGGTGAGCCATGTGCCACTAAAGCTAATTACATTAATGATAAACAACTCTACATTGCTATTTTAATTATAATGATAACTTGACTAGTAATGAAATATACCAACCACCTCGTGGGTTTTATTTGATGTAAACAACTCTTTTACATTATGTAAATATCCTCGAGTGGTCATTTTCAAAGAATATGGTAGTGTACATTAATTACTTGACTAACTCATAAGAAAGTTAAAATAGGGATATTACATCAATATTTATTGAAAGGTGGTAAAAACTTGTTGGAACTCCAGATTTGAGTGATAGAGTGGGTATCATCCATAGATGTGTTAGATCTAGTTGCATTATTTCTAACGAGCTTCTAATGATATATTTAAGTATGCCATGTGCTACTAAAGATAAATTGTTATTTTAATTATAATGATAACTTGATTAGTGATGACCTATACCAACCACCTGGTGGGTTTTATTTGATTAAAAGAACTCTATTACATTAAGAAAATATCCATTAGCGAGATAGTGATCTTTTTCCAAGAGGAAGGTGGTGTAAATTAATTACTTGATTAACTCATAAGAAAATGGATATTAGGTAAAAATAGGGGTATTAGGGTGCTAAATCCACTTATGTATTCAAAAATACAATTTAAATAATAGAAATTGTTGATTTCACCTAGATCTATTTCACCATACATTAAAAAGTCCAAAAAATGAAATGTTTACACAATGACCGTTCAAAACCTTTCTTTCACGTCCTGCCATTCTCAACAAGTGTTTCAAACCCAGGTTCACGCAACAACAGAAGGATAGAATGCTCGACTTTGCGAAGAAAGTGGGATGGACAATCCAAAAGCATGACGAACAGGTTGTGCAGCAGTTCTGTCAAAACATCGGTGTGAAAAGACGCGTGCTTAAGGTCTGGATGCACAACAATAAGAAGACGTTAGGGAAAAAGAGTGATTAATTGCGCTGATCCTGCAGACTTATCTATGATTTTCGAGCATAACACTTAGGCAATTTGTTGTTGTTCCTCTAATTCTTTTCTAGGTATGCAAATTTGGGTTTCACTCGCTGTACAAGACAGGTTCATGTAGCTTATGAAAAAATTTTTGTTCTTCGTTTTCTTCGATTATCAATTTTACACTAGGTTGGTGCTATTAGGTGAAACCTTTCCACGTTTACCAGCCACAAATTTGTTTACGAACCACAAATTTGCAGCTGTGCTAATATATACCATCTTTTAAAATTATTTCAAATTTGCAGCTGTGCTAGTATATACCATCTTTTAAAATTATTTCTAATCTTTTTTCAATGGGTTAAATTTGACATGAAAGTTAATTAAATTAATCATAAACAACCCTAAATTGTGATCATAATTATAACGATACATGATGAGCATGAGGAATGAATTGTGCCCATGTGGGCTAACTGCATTAGCCAACGACTGTGTGAACCCATTCATTTGGAGGCCCGCGATATGAGAAAACTGGGTGGCTACCCGCGCCCCTTGCGTGGCGTCCATCTATATAATAGAAGGGAGTGGTGCCAAGGAAATTGACGGAACGCAGAGAGCGCCTGGCAGAGAGCACCTGACTCGGGAACGAAAATCGCAAATGCAAAGACAAAGGCTTGCCAGACAACTACAAGTTTTGTTTCAGAGGAGTACTGAGAAAAATGGGCAGCCGAAATCTCAGATCCACAGGAGAGGACTCTCAAATGGCTTGACACCTTCCCCAGTGCATATGACCAGGCGGCTTTCACATTGTTTGTATCCCAAGCTCGGTTCAATATCCAGCCACCTTCTGCCAGCCCTCCCGTTTCCTTTCACCAGACCGATCTCACACGGCTTCTTCAACGCTGGACAGCCCTAAATATTTGCCCGGATCACCACCTCCAAGTTCACCACGGTTCTCTACTCTCGGGTTACCCTCCATTTGCAACTCCAAAGTTCAATGGCATCAGAGATCAAAACCTACAGCCGGCACCGCCTCCCTAAGAATTGCACAGCGAGAAGGCTTTGCATGTGGCGGCAACGATGCAGCTTCAGTTTGTTATTCAGAATAACAAAAACAGCGGCCTCGCCAGGCGTCTTATGTGCTTCAAAGGGAGGCAGATCATACAACAATCGCCCGCCAATATGTGCAAAAGCAAGAGCACTAATAGGTGCCAGTGTTATGGCTTTTGAAGAGATTGAGGGGCTGTTGTTGTGTGATATGCTCATATTTAGCAGAGCCCATATTTTCTTGATCGTTAACAGGAAGCCCTTCGAGCGAAAAAAGACTGCTGGCGACGCCATTGCTGTTGTTGTTATCCAGCATCATTGCAACTACATGAAAAGCCTGCTCTGCACCGCCCTGGACGCCATTGAACTGAAGAGGATCAAATGGGGGAACAAGAGAACAGAAAATGGTGGTTTGGTTCAGGGTGGCGATTCATGGGAGAATTAGATAAAATATACGAGGCAAACAAACACGGTGAGGCAACGCTCACTTCTTGATATTAAATGAAGACCGGTTACATCCTTATATAGGAAAAGACTCTCCCGAGTCGGCTACATGCAAAGCAAAAGACAACTAGACAACTCACTCTTAACTAAGAATTGATTCTTCTAACTCGCGCTTACAACTGGCGCTTATTACTGGCACTAACAACTAGCTAACATCTCCATTATTTCCAAGTCTCCCCCTTAATGGAAAATGGATTGACTTCTACACCTGACATCTCCCTAAACAGTTCAAACTTAATCTTTCCAAGAGGCTTAGTGAAAATATCAACAACATTTTCACTAGTATTACAATACACAAGAGTTATTTCATTTGACTGCAACTTTTCTCGAACAAAATGATACTGAGCTTCAACATGCTTTGTCCTTGCATGAAAGATCGGATTCTTTGCAATCTTGATCGAGCTTTGATTGTCACATCTGATCATCGTATGTTCCTTTCATTCTTCTCCAACATCTTGAAGTCTTCTTAACCAAACAGCTTCACAAGTTGCTGCACACAAGGCTTTATATTCTCCTTCGGTAGAGGACAAAGATACAGTAGGCTGATTTTTACTGCTCCATGAAACAACCCCGGATCCAATGCTGAACGCATATCCAGTGGTTGATCTTCGATCATCCATATTTCCAGCCCAATCAGAATCTGAATAACTTGTTAATTCAACATCAGATGCATCAGTATACTTAATACCATAATCAAGTGTACCTTTTAGATACCTCAGTACTGCCTTTGCTGCATTCCAATGGCTTTCATGAGGTTTTTCCATGAACTAACTTAACACACTCACAAAATATGAAATATTAGGTCTCGTTGTGGTGAGATAATTCACACTACCCACCATCTATCTATACACAGTGCCATTCACCTCATTTGAACCATCATCACAAGACAGTTTCACATTCTGTTGCATGGGAACAGTAGAAGACTTACACTGATCCATCTTAAATCTCTTAAGTATTTCTCTGATATACTTACTCTGACAAACAAAAGTTTGGCCTGCATTTCTCCAAAC
>ML788319.1:1157255-1189410 GCA_009831015.1 Picea engelmannii
GAACAAAATGCGATTTGTGTTGCTAGTTTCATACAATGCTTTAAGAGATGTCCATGTTGCAGCAGAAGTTGTAGCGTCTCTAATATGTGGAATTATGCTATCTTTAACGGACATGCGCAACAATACCTTTGCCTTGTTTTCGCACTTCTCCCAGTCTTGGAACTGTGTTTTTGTTGCACCTCCTACAGCTGCTGTTGCACCTGCAGCTGCAACAGGTTTCAGTTTGGTTCCATTCGCAATGTTCCAGACACCATAGCCCTCCATGAGCGTCTGCATCTTGAATTTCCAGTTAATGAAGTTCGATCCATCTAACTTGTTGGCTTCGTTGAGATAGGTCTCTGCCAGTGGATTCGCCATCGCTGCAATTTAGTATCTGGAAGAAAATCACCAAGGATATGTAACGTTTTGTCGAGTGTTGAGCAGTCCATCGCTCTGCCTTCCGAATCCACTGATCCAACTATATTTCTATTGTCAACTTTAAATCATGCATGCATGCAACTTAATATCCAAAAATCTCCAACTTTTAAAAACTTATAACTCCCTCCTTAAAAAAATTTAATAAACTTCAATCATTTTAATAATCCACTTTAATAAACCTCCACTTTAATAAACTTCACCTCACAATACACATGCATGTACTCACTTTAATAATAAAAAAAATGAATAATCTTTATAACTTCACTTTAAAAAATTTATCCACATTTTCAAACTCCACGTTTTCAACATATATCCACTTAAAAACAAAAACTCACGTATATGCCTTTGCTCATACCAGAACTCGACCTCCACGATTTCTCATGCATGTATCTTTAAATCATATTTAAATCATAACATGCATTTAATAAAAAAAGAGCGTATCCATGCAATCCACTTAATATCCACTTAATAAAAAATGTGCATGCAAACTTGAGCACGCATGCAATCCGCTTAAACTCACCGCACCAAATCTAAACAACAAACTCACGCTTTCGCTGCACTCCTCCCAAGATCGTGCTTCAATCTCACAATGAGTCTCATGCAACAAAGATAAAATAACACAGATTTTCTCAAAACAAAGTTTCTCGCACCTCACGATATAGCAGCCTATGAGACTCGCGCCTCACGATATAGTAGCCTGCGAGAATTCCGTACCTCACGTATATTCTGCCTGCGAGATGTTCGCACCTCTCAAATACTCCGCCTGCGGGAATCTTTCCGATCTACTACGCGCGAAAGGTTGAGTACTATTCCCCCGCACCCTGCCAGAGGAGGGACCTACAAACCTCTAGAATCTCCGCACCTCACTCCCGTGGCTCTGATACCAAGATAAAATATACGAGGCAAATAAACACGGTGAGGCAATGCTCACTTCTTGATATTAAATGAAGACGGATTACATCCTTATATAGGAAAAGACTCTCCCGAGTCAGCTACATGCAAAGAAAAAGACAACTAGACAACTGACTCTTAACTAAGAACTGATTCTTCTAACTCGCGCTTACAACTGGTGCTTATTACTGGCACTAACAACTAGCTAACATCTCCATTATTTCCAAGTGAATTTAGGGCTGGCAGAAGTGGGAGAATGGGTCTGAGAGTGGTCGAGTGAGAGGAAACTAGAGGGTGGGCATAAGGTGGATAGAAATTGAGCTGAGCTCGGGATACATACAATTCAAGGTCAACCTGGTTATATATAGGGGCGACGTCTTTGACAGTGTTGAAGGTGCCAAGCCATTTCCGAGTCCTCTTCCAGGTATCTCTGATTTCTGCAGCCCATTTCCCCCGATACGCTAGCGGACTCCTTTGAAGAGGAATTTGTAGTTGTTTGGTACGCCTTTGCCTTTGTATTTCTAATTTATATTTCTGAGCCGGTGTGAGGTGTGGGCTCTGCCAATTTCCTCGGCACGACTCCCTTCACCTACCATGCTAGAGTATTTCCCCTTCTCATATCGCGAGTGTCTGAATGAGTGGGTTCACACTGCCCGAATGGGTTCAGGCTGCCATTACTTATGATCTTATTCTTATGATTAATTAATGTAATTAGCTTCACTGACAAGATCGTTACAAGCCCGTGACAATTAATGCGAGGAACTCTAACACCTCTATTGATACCGTTTTACTTGATCAGAGGCCGAACACCAGGTATTTTTGGATATCCATGCCCATTGTATTGGAAATAAAAATCTCCTTTGGTGTCCAATTAATGCCCATACATAGTTGTGGTTAATTACCTAATTACTCTTTCGCTGGAAGTTATTACTTATTGGCATTTTGACTGATCAATTAGATTGAACCTAGTTCTTCATTTGCAAAGCTTAGAACCATGTTTGGAATCCTTATAATACAACCAATATTTTCAAGAGCGTGGAACCATGAGCATAGAACTATATTTGGAATCTTTACGCCGAAAGGCTTACACCTATTGACAATGGGCACAATTAATGATCTTTTAACCTTATTTAACCTTAAACCCTAATCTGATGGCTATGCATTAAAGATGCTGGCATATTCTTAGTCGTCCTCCAAAATCAATGGGTCAGATTTATTGTTCATAACTTTCTTGCATTTATCAAGACATCCGTTAACATGTTTACTTTTTAACATTTACCTAATCACATTAAAAAATTACTGTAAGGATATGTAATTGCCACGTTTAAATGATTAAATAGGATTAAACGGTGGCATCTAAATAAATTTCCACGTTCTGCTTCTGAACAGGCCATCTCATGTCCACGCGTTCCATTTATCAACCTAATGCAGCCAAACGTTTCATATTACCACATGTGTGACCTAGCCACCTTCTTGTGGCCACGTTTTTATGAAGGTGAAGCGCGTCCGTGTATTATGAAGGTGAAGTGCGTAGACGTAAGTTCTTTTGTATGGAGGGAGCATGCTTCCACGAATCTTTCTGGCTTGAAAATTTCGGTACAGCTCTACGCTCGTTTTCTCAAACGATTTACGGTCTGGCCCAGTGCACCAGAGGTATATCTACCGATGACTGCACACAATGTCTATCATACTCGATCGATAAAATATTCAAATCTTATACAGGATGTGCAGGAGTTCAGTACTGGAGTCAAAGTTGTATAGTGCGTTATGAAATATATCCTTTCTTTAATTCGACTGTGCTTTTACCACACTTTGTTGGAGGGCTGAAGCAGGTCAAGTCTTAATCGTATGCGTGTTCGTAATTCAGAGAAGATTGAAGTCTGCCATACTATTTCACGCGTAGATGATATTAGCTGCTAGATATTACAAGTTATTGACGGCGCCGCGCATACCCAGGGGGTTTGAGCTCGAAGCTACACTATGGCACTCTAGAATGTATCTCGAAATAAATGATGAATCACCAGAGCCACTAGAAATATGATTATGATGAATCATCATAGCTACAATAATAAATGTGCAGGTTATGAAAATATGTTCGATTAAACTACTAAAGAAAAGTACGTTTTTGAACTCGGGTTCTATAGGTAGTAAGAGATTTATAAAATGAATTCATTTTATTTTCAATTTTATTGATGGAGACAAAGATCAAATTTTGAATTGCAAATCGAAAACACATTTACATTTATTTTATCTTTATAAAAGTTTAATAAATTTGATTTATAACATGGTAATAAATTTATACTTGTTTTATTAAAATTAGGTTTAATAAATTAAAGATGCATTTCAGCGTTCATCAACCACAATTATGTGGTTGTGCTAGTTATAATGCAGATAGCCTTTTGAAGAGCGCGGAACCAGGTATTTTGAAACTATATTATATTTATTTACATCTAACTAAATTTAACAATATAAGTATTATAGTAACATAATTGTGTAAATTTTTTAATAAAAGGATTAATAAACAAATTTAAATGATTTTTTTTGATAGAAATTTTAGAGGTGTGTAAAATTTTATTTTAATTTAAAATAAATTGATTTTTTTTTAATGGGATAGATTTGAAAGATGTTTTATTCTTATACATCTAAATCTGAACTTGAAAGGAGACATACTTGTGATGTGAATTTGAAGAGTGAAGAGCTCCTACTCTCCAGTAAATGTGAATGGAGTTTTATACATCAATGGTGTTTTCTTGCCATTAACTCAGGAGCATAAGTTCCTTCTCTTATTCATTTTCCTTGTTTCCTTCTCTTACTTATTTTATTTTCTTTTCAATATGAGCACTTGACCACATATTCAAAATTCTTTGTGAAGGGGAGGATTACAAAAATAGCCATAGAGATTCTTTGTGAACATATTGAATAATTAGAGAAAAATAAAGACATATAAGAATCATTACAGAAAAATAAAGTAGAGAGAGAAGTGAAACTCCAAACAGAGTTAGAGGCCATGCTAGATACCAAATTTTGATAGCAAATTTAGATTGTTGAAAGACAATATTCAAGCACACATAGAGAATAAAATATTATGATTCAACATTCACTTGGACAAAATGGAGGACGTAATAGAAGAATTGGAAAACCAAAAACAATCAACCGAAGAGGGAGAGGCCAAAACAAATTTCAACAGGAGAGATAAGATTAATTTCTCCCTAATTAGTTTGGAAAATAAATTTGATATGAAACTCATTAAAGAGAAAATGAATAAGCTAGTGGAGTTTCATAAATATAAGAAATGAAAAAACAAAAGCAGTAACCTAATATGAAATGAGAGATTGCATAAAATCTCAAAATGAAATGTATGATTAAAGAGATAGAAGAAAAGCTAAGTAAGAATTTCATAGTTTGGAAAATAAATTGGATATGAAATCCTTCAAAGAGGAAATGAATAAGTTGATATGATGATGATTAACCTCCAGTAAGACCTAATTGATCTATCGGACCTTAAGAGGGTAAGTGATTACTTGTGATTCTTTAGAATTTTGTTTGTGTGCTCGAAAAGCATTAACATAATCTTTCCAAGATCAATATATTTGGCAACCAAAGAGCATGTACAAGAAGAAATAAAAAATAAATCACATATTGAAACAACTTACATTACAGTAGCAAGATGTGACAAAATTTTATTATAATTTAAAATTAAAACTATGTAGAACTTTTAGATATGACAAAGTTTATCATATTTTTAAATCTATGGTGAATGGGAAAGGTTTATTTGAAGGTGAGTTTGAATGTTGAAGGGTGAAGGCTTTTTACTTTGTGATAAATTTGAACTCAATATTATACATGTGGTAAATTTGAATGGCTAAGGGTTTCTACTCATGGTGGGTTTGTAACTCAATAAGCAATTCACCACATATTCCAAAACAGGAAGTGGAAAAAAAAAATTAATCAACCCAAGAAGGAAGGAGAGGTCTAAGAAAATCTCAACATGAGAGATACGATTAAAGAAATACAAGAAAAACTACCTAAGAATAAGAATGTGACCCTAATTAGTTTGGAAAATAATTTGGATATCAAACCCATCTATAGTTCATGTCAAATTAAGCTATAATGACCATGAATATGACATACTCAGTAAATCTCCAAGCTTAAAAGGGTCAATAATATATATAAATGAAGTCCTCATTCCAGAAGCTATAAAATAAAGTTCAAAAGGTAAAGAAACCAGGAAGGAAGGAAAATGGGAAATAATTAGAAAAATAAAAGATATTGTTTGTTATAGAGAAAATTTTAATAACAAATAGGAATTTGAGAGGCATAAATAAAATTCTAAAGCATTCTGAGTAATTTGTTACCTTCTTAATGTAGGATTGACTCCAATTAGTGGAAGTTAATCCTCATCATTATCATAAGGTTTTTAAGAATTTTATTCAATTTATTAAATAGAAATTTAACTTTTTGTATAAGTTTATTTACATAATAAGGAGAAAATTGTTAGAATTAAAAAACAAATTATCATAAAATTTAACAATTTCACACAAAAATTTACATTTTTTAAAATAAATAATTATTCATACATTAGTATTAATGGTTATTATAATTTCCAAAATAAATTTATAAAAATTAATTAGTGTCCTATTATTATTTATCCCAACTGTATGATATTTATGATCTCCACCAAGAGAAATGACCAAGTTGATGCAGAATGGAGACAAGTAGTTGGAATGTATGAGTTTAAGTCAACTAAGTAAAAAACCAAATTTCAGATTTCTCGGAAGGAGGGCCATACATTTGTCAAGAGTTAGGAAATTTCTATAAGCCATGACAAGAAGGAGTGGGATTCCATTGGGAAGGGATGTGATTACATTGTAAATCACATAACTCCCAATTTTTCAAGAGAGCCACTTAGGTCACAACTTCTCTTGGATCTGGAATTTAGCTCGCAAGTGACGGACTGAAGGAAGCTTCCTACTCTGGTCTATGGTGGGGACAAATGGTCTCCTAAATGTATCTTTCCCCTAACAATGCAACTATTTTTATTGATATTATTATATTTGTTTTGAAGTGCACGTATTTTATTGGAAATTAGTATTTTACTTGATTATGTCTCTACCCAAATGAACGTTTATGGTAGGAGGTTGGATACTTAAACTTTGTTGTTTCCAACTATTGAAATTAAAAAAAAATTATAATAGGCTTAAATGTGGATTTTGGTGCATATGTCAAACATTAACAAAGACTAGGCGTATTGCTTAATCATAATAGACACATAAGAGAGATAATATAATTGTGATTGGAATAAAATTAGTCAAGACGAGAGAAAGATAAATTATCTCATACAAAATATATACAACATTTCTATACCAACATATATAATGATATTGAATAGAAGATTTATATAATATAACTAGGAAGACTTATAAATTATCAAAACTCAATTATAGATATACGTTACCTAAACGACTAGATTCCCAATATCACAAGAATAGGACACAGTGACAAAGTTACTCAATAGCCACTTCTCTTCAAAATTTTTTTATAGAGTATTAATCTCTACTAAGAGCTACAAGAAAATATACAACATTCGAATAAACCCTGCATATGGACTTTAAATTAAATATCAAATACCTTCTACACTTATCTTCGAATCGATAGTCCTCGGGCATAAGTATACGTTTCCTCATGAAAAAATAAAAAGAAATGGGTTAATAAATATTAATGCAAAAGAATATACAAACCCAAGAACTATAAGTATGAAACAAAGTTATTCAATGATGAGTTACCATGGACTATCCTAGTACAATAAGTTAGAAGGGTCACCATTGTTGGAACCCTGAAAGAAGAGTAATCGAAACTATAACCAAACAAAATTTCAAAATACAAGTATAAATGGTATGATAAAAATGTTATACGATTACGTGTTAAAATATAGCAAATAGACTTCATGTACCTTGTTTCTCTAGCATTTGAATCTGATGGGTACCATCAAAACATTAAACAAGGGCTCATCATTAGCAAGAATACTACAAATAATTAGAATAGGAAAGTATGCCCGTATTAGGAAATCTTTCCTTGACAACATTAAACCAAGAATTTCATTCAGCTTAAAGGGTTTTTCAAGCACACATAGGATCATCTAGTCTCGAGGTTAAGGAAAGCGGTATATGGTTTGAAACATAAACCGAGAACAAGCTATGTAAAGATAGATACCTTCTTTTATCATAATTGGTTTGTGAAAATAAAAAAATATCCTAACATGTATGTTAAGAACGATGAGTGAATAAAACTTGATGCAAAGTCACTCAAGTGTGTTTTTATTAGCTATTATACTGGTAAAAAGCACGAGAGGTCCATCTTGAAAACAAGTTGCTTCCAAATAGGTTACTATGTACCAGAAATCATTATAGAGGTTGATCATGTGTTTCTTTGACTACAAAATTATAAGAAAACCTCACTCAAATCCCATGGCCACAAAAAATTGACACACAAATTTTATGTCCCCTATCATATTATCAAACATATTGGGTAATTTTCCTACAAACTGCCACTTCCAACTCCATTCAAAATACATCTGGTGTTCCATGTTTTATGTTTGAAGAAAGTGGTGGATAAGAATTGTAGGGTTTAAACCATCCTTCCTAAATTAGATGAACAATTTGTCCTCAATGTGGAAAAGCGTCACTTGCATGGCCAAACTATCAAATAAGTGTATATCAAGTGGAAGGATACGTCTCTAGAGGATGAAACTTGGGAATCAACAACCATACTGCAACAGTTTCCACATATTCATCCTTGAGGACAAGCCTTATTTTGAAGGACGATGGCATGTTAGGATCCAACCCTAACCCGTATTAGCTGGTAGTTAGCTAGGATGATATGTTTTCCATGTAATAAAGACCCACATTAGTTAATAATGCCTATCAAAAAAATTTGAACAAGTCAATGTAAGAGGACCTAATCGAAGCTTCCACTTCTAGAAAGATATTCCTCTAGAATGTTCTTTAGAAGATAGAATTAGCATAAATAAGAGTAGCAGGTATGATATATCGTCTTTAGAGTGGAGGTTTCCTCACTTTCTTGAAATAAAGGCATTATTTATGGTATTTCTCTCTCAATATTTTGGTCTTCCCTTGATAATCGTTAAATATTCCAGTTTTTGCATAATATATTACATGTGGTACCTTACAAGTGGTACTAAAAAAAGGTTAATAACAAAAATAAAATATTTCAATGTGGTTCATAAATAAAATAGTTTAATGTCCACTTGAAATAAAATATTCCTATATATATATATATATATATATATATATATATATATCAAAAGTAAAAAATACATTTTTACCGTGAAAGGACTTTGGGGATATTAATAAAAGTATATTTAAATGTTGATTATAAATAAAATATTTCAAAGTCTAATTTTTCATCCTAAGGTATTTGATCCCTCTAGAACCATAAATCAAAATGGTAGAGGATATCCATAGAGGTGTTGGATCTAGTTTCATAATTCTAACGATCTTGTAATGATCTAGTTAAATGTGCCATGTGCCACTAAAGATATTTACATTAATGATAAACAAACCTAAATTGCTATTTTAATTATAATGATAACTTGATGAGTAATGAACTATACCAACCACCTAGTGGATTTTATTTGGTGAAAATAACTCTTTTACATTAAGTAAATATCCTCC
Organism: Picea engelmannii; assembly: GCA_009831015.1. Lineage (NCBI taxonomy): Eukaryota > Viridiplantae > Streptophyta > Pinopsida > Pinales > Pinaceae > Picea > Picea engelmannii. The sequence continues at coordinate 1,166,255 of ML788319.1, forward strand.
CGTGGTCCTTTTCAAAGAAGATGGTGGTGTACATTAATTACTTGACTAACTCATTAGTATGTTAAAATAGGGATATTAGGTCAAATTCGGCTATCAATTTTTAATGAAATCTAGTAAAAAAAAGTTGGAACTCCAAATTTGAGTGATTGAGTCATATGATCAATATAGGTGTTAGATATCTTGACTAGTAATGAACTATACCAACCACCTAGTGGGTTTTGTTTGATGAAAATAGCATTTTACATTATGTAATGTACATTAATTACTTGACAAACTCATAAGCAAGTTAAAATAGGCATATTAGGTGAATTTTTACTAAAAGGTGGTAAAAACTTGTTGGAACTCTAGATTTGAATGATTGAGTGGGTATGATCCATAGATGTGTTAGATCTAGTTGGATTATTTCTAACGAGCTTCTAATGATATATTTAAGTGTGCCATGTGCCACTAAAGCTAAATTGTTATTTTAACTATAATGATAACTTGATGAGTAATGAACTATACCAACCACCTAGTGGGCTTTATTTGATTAAAAGAACTCTTTTACATTAAGAAAATTTCCATTAGCAAGATAGTGGTCTTTTTCAAAGAGGAAGGTGGTGTACATTAATTACTTGATTAATTCATAAGAAAATGGATATTAGGTCAAAAAAGGTATATTAGGGTGCTAAATCCACTTATGTATTCAAAAATACAATTTAAACAATAGAAAATGGTGATTTCACCTAGATCTATTTCACCATATGTGAAAAAGCCCAAAAAGTGGAATGTTTAGACAAGGGCGGTTCAAAAGGGCCTCATTATGTATAGATCCTCATAGTTAAAATCCAGTCATGTTAAGGGTAGGTGCAATCTCAAGGTAATTTTGATATTAGATAACAATTGTTCATAATGTATAGATGACACATGGCACATTAAAAACATAAAATAAATTATATTTAAGTTCATTCATATGAGACATGATAGTTCCTCACCAACTATATTTCTTCTAATATTCCTTTTAGTTATCTTATTTGTTCCTTGTGATATCTCTAGGATTCTTTGAAGAAACTCATGTTCTTAACCATTAGGCCCACTAAAGTTGTACAACATTTAAAAAATATTAATAACGAAAAATATTTCAATACTAATAGTAAATACAATACTTTAATTTATACCCTCAATTAAAATTATTTCTAACCCTTTTTCAATGGGTTAAATTTGACATCGAAATTATTTACATTAATGATAAACAACCTTAAATTGCCATCATAATTACAACCATACATCATGAGCATGAGGAATGAACTGTGCCCATGAGGGCTTAAGCCAACGAGTGTGTGAACCCATTCATTTGAAGGCCCGGGATGTTAGAAACCTAGGTGGCTACCCGCGCCCATTGCGTGGCGTCCATCTCTATAGTAGGAGAAGGGAGTGGTGGCAATGAAATTGACGGAGCACAAACACCGCCCAGCTCGGGAACAGAAATCGCAAATGCAAAGACAAAGGCTGGCCAGAAAACTACAAGTTCTATTTCAGAGGAGTATGCCAACGTAGCTGAGAAAAATCTATTTCAGAGGAGTATGCCAACGTAGCTGAGAAAAATCTATTTCAGAGGAGTATGCCAACGTAGCTGAGAAAAATGGGTAGCCGAAATCAAAGATCCACGGGAGAGGACTCTCAAATGGCTTGGCACCTTCGCCGATGCACATGACGAGGCGGACTTCACATTTTTTGGATCCTAAGCTCAGCTCAATCTCCAGCGACCTTCTGACCGCCCTCCTGTTTCCTCTCACCAGACCGATCTCACACCCCTTCTTCCACGCCCGGCGGCCCTCAATCTTCACCCGGATCCCCACCTCCAACTCCACTATCGTTCGGTACTCTCGCGTTACTCTCCATGTGTAACTCCAGAGTTCAATGGCGTCCGAGAAGGTTCAGTGCTAGCGCCCACAACACCAGGCAGCATTATTCGTATGTTGATCAGCATATCAGATATCAAAAACTATAGCCCACACAGCCTCCCTAAGAATTGCACAGCGAGAAGGCTTTGCATGTGGCGGCAATGATGCAGCTTCAGTTTGTTTTTCAGCATAAAAAAAACAGCAGCCTGGCCAGGCGTCTTATGTGGTTCAAAGGGTAACATATCATACAACAATAGCCCGTCGATATGTGCAAAAGAAAGAGCACTATTACGTGCCAGTGTTCTGGATTTTGAAGAGATCGAGGGGCTCTTGTTGAATGATATGCTCATATTTAGTAGAGCCCATCTCTTATTGATCGGTAAAAGACAACCCTTCGAGCAACATAAGACCGCTGGCGACACCACTGTTGCTGTTGTTATCCAACATCGTTGTAGCTACATGCAAATCCTTCTTTGCACCGCCCTCAACGCCATTGAATTAAAGAGAAACAAATGGGGGAACCAGAGAGCAGAAAACTGTGGTGTGGCTCGGGGTGGCGATCCATGTGAGGATTTAGGGCCGGCGGGAGTGGGAGAAGGGGTCTGAGAGTGGTAGGGTGAGAGGAAACTGGAGGGCGGGCATAAGGTAGATAGATATTCAGCTGAGATGGGGATACATACAATTCAAAGACAACCTGGTTATATGCAGGGGTGGCGTCTTCGGCAGTGTTGAAGGTGCCAAGCCATTTACGAGTCCTCTTCGAGGTATGTCTGATTTAGACAGCCCATTTCCCCCGATACACTGGCGGACTCCTTTGAAGTGGAATTTGTAGTTGTCTGGTACGCCTTTGTCTTTGCGTTTGTGATTTATGTTTTTGAGCCGGTGTCTTGTCTACAGTTCGCCAATTTTGTCACCATGACTCCCTTCACGTACCAGACTAGAGTAATTTTCCTTGTCATATCGCGAGCGTCTAAATGAGTGGGTTCACACTGCCTGAATGGGTTCACGCTGCCATTACTTATCATGTTATCGTTATGATTAATTAATGGGTTCAGGCTACCATCACTTATCAGAGAGGTGAGTGGTCTACCTTTACACCACAGGTGGTCTTATAGGCAACAACAGTCCTCGGGTCCTTCACGCAGTCAGTGGTTTCAGCTCCTAGTGTTTGAGTCCATCTAGAGTCCTCGGTCCAGACAGGATCTGTTGTGCCATGGTTATCCACGCATCTATCGCTGGCGGACATGATTCCTCATGAGAGAATCATGGTGCACCCTATTGGATAGCGGTGAATGAGAACTTGGCCATAATTGATACGATACGAGTGTTGGCGAGTGTTGTAAGTTGTCTTGGGTGCATGGGTGGAACGCCCTCATGCGTTTGGTCAGCTCGCCCGAAGGTTCTAGTCTGGTTCGTCAAGGTCGTTGTGTCTTGAGGGGTAATGATCGCTTAGCTTGTAGGCGTGCCATGTCGCGTCAGGTGGGTAGTCGTCCCTCCATGTTGTCATATGCATAGGTCGTCCAGTTTCCCTGGTGCCAGTGTGTGGAGTCTTTGTTGTTGCTTCCCATTCTATGCGTGTGGTGCCCGCCATTAGTTGTTTCGTCTAGATGTAATCGTGTCGTCTTCCTTTGTTGTCAAAAAAAAAAATTCACTATTGTTTCTCTTGTAGACGTAACAATGGGGGCGTTACAGACTTTAAATTAAATATGAAGTACCTTCTAGACTTAGCCTCGAATCGATAGTCCTCGGGCGTAACTATACGTGTCCTCATGACAGAATAAAAAGAAATGGGTTAAAAATATTAATGCAAAAGAATATACAAACCCAAGAACTATAAGTATGAAAGAAAGTTATTCAAAGACTAGTTACTATGGACTATCCTAGTACAATAAGTTAGAAGGGTGAGCATTGTTGGAACCCTAAAAGAAGACTAATTGAAACTATAACTAAATAGAATAAAAAAATCCAAGTATAAATGGTATGATAAAAATGTTATAAGATTACCTGTTAAAATATTTTAAATAGAATTTCATGTACCTTGTTTCTCTAGCATTTAAATCTTATGGGTACCCTAAAAAATTTAAACAAGGGCCCATCATTAGCAAGAATACTGCAAATAACTAGAATAGGAAAGTATCCCAGTATTAGGAAATCTTTCCTTGAGAACATTAAACCAAGAATTTGGTTTAGCCTAAAGGGTTTGTCAAGAAGGGATAGGATCATCAAGTCTAGAGGTTAAGTAAAGCGCTATATGGTTTGAAACAGGAACCAAGAACATGGTATGTAAAGATAGATACCTTCTTTTGTCATAATTGGTTCGTGAAAAGAAAAAATGATCCTAACCTACATGTTAAGAAAGATGAGAGAATAAAACTTGATGAAAAGTCACTCAAGTTTTTTTTTATTAGGTATTGTACTAATAAAAAATCACGGGAGGTCCATCTTGAAAGCAAGTTGCTTCCAAATAGGTTACTATGTACCAGAAATCTTGATAGAGATTGATCATGTGTTTCTTTGAGTCCAAACGTATAAGAAAACCTCACTCAAATCCCATGGCCACCACAAGTTGACACAAATTTCATGGCCCCTATCATATTATCAAACATATTGGTCAATTTGCCTACAAACTGGCACTTCCAACTCCATTCAAAATACATCTGGTGTTCCATGTTTTTTGTTGGAAGAAAGTGGTGGATAAGAATTACATGGTTTAAACCATCCTTCCTAATTTAGATGAAAAATTTGTCCTCAATGTGAAAAAGCATCACTTACATGGCCGAACTATCAAATAAGTGTATATCAAGTGGAAATATATGTTTCTAGAGGATGAAACTTGGGAACCAACGACCATACTGCAACAGTTTCCACATATTCAACCTTGAGGACAAGCCCTGTTTTGAAGGACAAGGGAATGTTAGGATTCAAACCTAACCCCTCTTATTTGGTCATTAGCTAGCATGATATGTTTTCCATGTAATAAAGATTGACATTAGTTAATAAGGTTTATCAAAAAAATTTGAACAATTCAATATAAGAGGCCCTAATAGAAGCTTCCACTTCTAGAAAGATATTCCTATGGAATGTTCTTTAGAAGATAGAATTAGTATAAATAAGAGTATGAGGTATGATATATATTGTCTCTACAATGGAGGTTTCATCACTTTCTTGAAATAAAGGCATTATTTCTCGTATTTCTCTCTCAATATTTTCGTGTTCCCTTGATAATTGTTAAATATTCGAGTTTTTGCATAATATATTACATCTCGTACCTTACAACAAGTGCTATTAAAAAAATATTAATAACAAAAATAAAATGTTTCAGTGTGGAACTTCATTAGAATAATTTTATATCAACTTTATATAAAGAGATAAAGATATTTACATTAATGATAAACAACCCTAAATTGCTATTTTAATTATAATGATAACTTGATCAGTAATGAACTATACCAACCACCTACTGAATTTTATTTGATGAAAATAACTCTTTTACATTAAGTAAATATCCTCCCGTGGTCCTTTTCAAAGAATATGGTGGTGTACATTAATTACTTGAGTAACTCATTAGAAAGTTAAAATAGGGATATTATGTCAAATTCGACTATCAATTTTTAATGAAATCTAGTAAAAAAATGTTGGAACTCCAAATTTGAGTGATTGAGTCGTATGATCAATATAGGTGTTAGCTCTAGTTGCATTAATTATAACGAGCTTGTAATGATCTAGTTAGGTGTGCCGTGTGCCACTAAAGCTAATTACATTAATGATAAACAACTCTACATTGTTGGTTTAATTATAATGATAACTTGACTAGTAATGAAATATACCAACCACCTAGTGGGTTTTATTTGATGTAAAGAACTCTTTTACATTATGTAAATATCCTCGAGTGGTCCTTTTCAAATAATATGGTAGTGTACATTAATTACTTGACTAACTCATAAGAAAGGTAAAATAGGGATATTAGGTCAATAGAGTGGGTATGATCCATAGATGTGTTAGATCTAGTTGCATTATTTCTAACGAGCTTTTAAGGATATATTTAAGTGTGCCATGTGCTACTAAAGATAAATTGTTATTTTAATTATAATGATAACTTGATTAGTGATGACCTATACCAACCACCTAGTGGGTTTTATTTGATTAAAAGAACTCTTTTACATTAAGAAAATATCCAATAGTGAGATATGGTCTTTTTCCAAGAGGAAGTTGGTGTAAATTAATTACTTGATTAACTCATAAGAAAATGGATATTAGGTCAAAATAGGGATATTAGGGTGCTAAATCCACTTATGTATTCAAAAATACAATTTAAACAATAGAAATTGTTGATTTCACCTAGATCTATTTCACCATATGTGAAAAATTCCAAAAAGTGGAATGTTTAGACAATGACAGTTCAAAAGGGCCTCATTATGTATAGAGAAGGACACCTAAAATCTAGTCATGTTAAGGGTAGGTGCAATCCCGAGGTGATTTTGATATTAGCTAACAATTGTTCATAATGTATACATGACACATGGCACTTTAAAAACATAAAATAAATTAGATGTAAGTTCATTCATATTAGACATGATAGTTCCTCACAAACTATATTTCTTGTGATATTCCTTTTGGGATATTAATAAAAGTATATTTAAATGTTGAGCATAAATAAAATGCTTCAATGTCTAGTTTTTCATCCTAAGGTATTTGATCCCTCTAGAACCATAAATCAAAATGGTAGAGGGTATCCATAGAGGTGTTGGATCTATTTGCATAATTCTAACGATCTTGTAATGATCTAGTTAAATGTGCCATGTGCCACTAAAGATATTTACATTAATGATAAACAAACCTAAATTGGTATTTTAATTATAATGATAACTTATCAGTAATGAACTATACCAACCACCTAGTGGATTTTATTTGATGAAAATAACTCTTTTACATTAAGTAAATATCCTCTTGTGGTCCTTTTCAAAGAAGATGGTGGTGTACATTAATTACTTGACTAACTCATTAGAATGTTAAAATAGGCATATTAGGTCAAATTTAGCTATCAATTTTTAATGAAATCTAGTAAAAAATAGTTGGAACTCGTAACAGCCTAATATTTCTAAACATCATAAGTTTCATAAACAATTTATTTCGTAAACTGAAACAATAATTTCATAGCATAATATTGATTTTCATAATCAACAACTTCAGTAACTCAGATTTATAAATAAATATTGAATTCATGGGAGAATGAAATAAATACATAACTTAACAAGTACGTGGTTCTGATGCTAATTTTTGTTGCCTCTTTGCCTTGCTGGTGCGAGTCGTGACCCTCATGGTCCAACCGCTCTCACCAGGACCTTCTTCTTCACTAGCCGAAGAGATGTATTGCTCTTCAATCCCGTATCGGGACCTTTCTTCACCCACACGGTACTCTGTTGATCTCCCGGCTGTTTTCTCGAGAAATCGGGTTTCGCGATATCGCAAAACTTGTGGGCACGTTCATCTGCTACTCAAAACCCTGAACCCCGAACTTCGATGGCATGTGCGCTATCTCCTCGCCACGTCACCTTCTCTCTCCTCCACCAGTCGCAATTCCTTTGCACAATAAAACTCCGAATGCCGAATCCCGACTTCCCGGGATCTCGTGCCACCTGTCCCCTGTCGGTCAACGACTCCGATTTGATCGAGAAATCTCTAATCGCGATATCAATGAGTATAAAACTCTTGCCTCCGGGAAACCCGATGAGTCGAATCCCAATAAGCCTTAATTCCTTCCTATACCTAAGGGTTAAATCCCTCGCAGCTTCTCCGAGATCGAACGATCAACGGGATTTCACGATTCTCCTCTACGAACTCTGGCCGTTGATTCTTCTCCTTGGGGAATCCTTCGGCTCCAAAGCTCTGTTCTGTTCAAACCTTCCCCTGGGTCCTTCTCCCAGGAATCACGAAGGAACTTTCCCTCCTGAGATTCTCAACTCTTCTCCCTTAGAGACTTCGCACGCTCTTTCCACGATCGACCCTCAACAACTCTCAAAGTGTTGAGTCTTCCAGAACCTGTGCGCTTCCTACAACAGCGGTCCCTAGCTCTTTCTCTCTCTTTGCTCAGATTCAGAACTAAGACTAATTCTAGCCTGCACACACCTTGCACGGCTCTGCCAACCCAAATCAACTTCTGGGTGAACGAGAATAAGAGTTTAATTGTTGAGCTTCATCAACGCACTCTATGCGGATCAATTCGACTGCACTCTATGCAGGAATCTCCTGGCTCAAATAGAGAAACAATTGAAACTCATTCTCTTCTCTCTCAGACTTCAGGTTTAAACCTATGAAATCACCTGCATGGCATATTCAAAAGAAAATGCATACAAGGAAAGAAAAACATTCAAGAACATATGAGCATCATGCACAGAGAAACAACACCAAGCATGAAATTGAATCACAGACTCTTCTATTAATTCAATAACATCTATATAGGCGTGTTCTTCAAAAATTCTTCGTTGCTCTTCTCTTCGTGCTCCTGAATGAATGATTCTTAATAATGTTACAATGTACAAAGGAGGGTGTCTATATCCGTTTTCCCTCTCGAAAACTACAACTATCAAATCTACAATTAAATTCCTATCTAACAGCATTAAATATATTTAAATGCCTCATCTACCTAAGGACGAGAGCTTATCTGCTCAAGGTCCATTTACAATATACAAAGTGCGCTTCGTTTACTCTTCACTTTAATGTTTGGTGCAACCATATCAAGATGTTTCAAATTTTGGTGCTGGCGCTATCCAGCTGTCTTTTCTGCTTGATGTGCTAGCTCTCTTTATACGCTGGTGATGCTCCTGCATCACTTGTTGTTTCCTTCCTGCTACCTGATACACAGATCAATCCTGCATCAAACAAGAAAATAACTTCCCAAACCTATTGTCCTCCTTGCCAACTAGGAAAACTACCTAGCTCCAGGATATCTACGGATATCCTAACCCCCGTACCCAAAACCTCCAGCAAATCGGTCCCTCGACTGATCAAAAGTCCCAACCAGAAACTCTCTTCTCACATCAAATGTCATAGTCCCCCCCCAAAAAATCCATCCTCCGTTGAAATCCCCCTCCTGTAAACCTTCCCCCTCCCTTATTCCTCTTTCATCGAATCATGCAGTTACTTCTCCAACCACCCTTCGTGCATGTCCCTTCCCTTCCTTTAATGTTTTATCTTCTCAGGATTCATAGGCTCCCTCTTTACATACGCAACCATTCTATATCATTTTTCATTGATCTTTTAAATTTCATTTCTCAGGTCATTAAATGTGATCTGTAGTTAGAGTATTACTCAGTTAACCACAATTATCTTCTTTAATTAATTTTACTTTTAAACCTTTACTCATTTATTCAACTAGGGTCGTTACATACACCCACCCTTCAATAAAATTTGTCCCGAAGTTTAAGGTATCTGATGGTATAAGGAAAAGAGCATGGTTCACACATTCATAGCAAGTAACTACATTATCAGTAAGTAAGTCAAGAAAACTCATACATACTAGTGTATATGTACAAGAAATGCATGTGTAGCTAGTACATGAAATTCCCATGCATGTACTAATAATCAAACTGTCATCCTTTAGTAATTTATGCATACATTCAATCCAGTCAGCAAGGCTAGTCTTTTATAAAAGGCAACAATTAATCAATGGTTTGAGAAATTATTTAATCACAATTATCCGATTTAACAATTTTATTTTAAACAATTGTGGTTTAGTTATGTCATAATGAATATGCACCACAAGACAAATCCCCATACTGTCACATCAATTGGGTAGACATCAATTCCACCACAAGACAAATCCCCATACTGTCACAACTATTACTACTCATCCTTCCTCCCTAACCTACTTCCAGCTCCATTCCTATCCTTCCTCTGCTAGACTATCTTAGAGCGTCAACTATATTGACCTAACTCCAAATTGAACCCGTAAGTGGAAGTGTCGCTATCTCGCCCAAGCTTCCCTAGCAGGCAACTAACAGTCAACATCACACGCCTTGGGGAGCGTGAACTAGCACCGTTCTTCCAGGACTTCAGGTTTCAGAGGATACACGGTGGGAAATGCGTCCACCCCTCCTAACAGAACCAAGGTCAACACCCTACAATGGAGGATACTCAGTGGGAAATGCCTCCACCCCTCCTATCAGAACTAGTGTCAAAACCTTACAATGGAACATATAGGGGCACCTTGTTGCTGGAGGTTTTCTCATCGTTTATTTAGTTTTGGGCAGTGTTAGTACCAAAATCATGCACTAGTCCACATATCATAGTAATGCATCCAAATCAATATAAATTTCACATACATTGTTCATACCACAATGTTTCTCGGTTAGTGGTCCTGATATCCACTTTCATCATTATCATTTCTTTGGCTATTTCATAGCCCATAACCTGCAGGTTAGTTTGCAACACAAACTCATATATTTCTATGCATTATCATCATATAATGGCATACTATCATTGTTTCAATTTGGTACCCTGTACCGATATATTTACATCAAGTCTTTCTCATTAGAATCAGATTTTACAATATCCCATAATTCATGCTCGTCACCCATTCACAAGATTATCATTTACCCAAAATAGATTTCATCATATCCAACATCATTCTAATAGTATTCAACATTCAACAATTTCACTTTCTCACAATATGTCGCATCATATACATCATCATCAATAACATTTAAACATTTGTAAAATTTACATTCATATAATAGATCACATTACATGCATCATCATTAGTAACACTTAAACACTCATTTCAGTTCATAAGTTTAAAGTTTAAGTATATCACTTAATAGTTTCATGGTGACTAGGAAATAAAGTGCATAGGCCTCAGGTAATCTTGGTTGTCTAAATCAAAAGGTAGTGTTACATACACCCCACCTTCGAGAAACATATTCTTGAGGTGGTCAAAATAGCGAGGGATAATCTCGTTGTAGTGTCTCGGCGTCCTCCCAAGTAGTAGATCCTGGACTATACTTGTCCCACTGGACCTTAACTTGGTCTACCAGACAGTTTCTGAGCTATCGGACTCTATGTTCCAGTATGCGTAACGGTTCTACCGTGAGGGTTCCCACGTCCGATACCTGCAATTCTTTCCAATTTAGTTTATGTGATTCATCAACAACATAATGACGTAAAACAAATACATGAAATACATTATGAGTTTTATGCAAGTGGGGTGGCATTATGAGATGATAGGCAACGAGTCCAATTTTCTCTTGGACCCTAAATGGCCCTATAAACCGAGGTGACAACTTTGTCCCCTTCCCGAACCATATGGTACTCTTATTAGGCCTGATACAAATGAAAACTTGGTCCCCCACTTCATAATTTCGGTCGGTCCTATGTGCATCCGCATAACTTTTCTGTCTATCCTGTGCTTCCTTTAGCCTCTGCCTGATCTGAATCACCTGTTCCTCCATTTCCTGAATCAATTCTAGACCAATTGTTACTCGGTCATCTAATCTATCCCAACTCAATGGTGTTCTGCATGGCCTTCCATAACTTGATTTACTCTCTCAATTTGCCCATCTGTTTTAGGATGATAATCGCTGCTTAAGTTCAACTGAGTCCCCAATGCTGACTGTAAACTTGTCCAGAATCTAGAAGTGAATCTGGAGTCCCTATCTGAAATAATATTCTTTGGTACCCCGTGCAAATGGATAACCTCGCTTATGAACACTCGTGCCACATCAGTAACATTGTATGTGTCTCTAACCAGAATAAAATGAGCACTCTTGGTTAACTTATCCACTATCACAAGAATGACATTGTGTCGATGAGACGTGAGTGGAAACCCTACAACAAAATCCATTGAGATGACTTCCCACTTGGACATAGGGACATCATGTGGTTGCAGGAGGCTTGTTGGGTGATGGTGATCGGCCTTCACTTGTTGACACTCTAGGCATCTGGTGACAAAATGGACTACATCGCGTTTCATGCCTACCCAAAAGAAGAGTTTCTTCATCTCGGCGTACATCTTCTTCACACCCGGATGTGCGCAATAAAGTGCTCTATGGGCTTCCTTTAGTATGATGCTTCAAATATCCCCATTCTCCGGGATGTACATCCTTCCTCGATATCTCAACAATCTGTCTGCTTCTAGATTATATCCTCCATACTTTGGGTCTATCTTCCTCCCGCTCTGGAGGTGTGAAGTAACCTTTAAATACCAATTGTCTCCTAGTAGTTGTGTCAACACCTGTTCCCTCAGATTGACCTTTAAGGGTACCAAGGAGAACATACGTGGTTTCCTACTGAAGGCATCTACGACCACATTTTCCTTTCCCTTTATGTATCAAATACCAAAATCATACTCACTCATAAAATCACTCCATCACCTTTTCCTGGCATTCAAATCTCTTTGAGTGAAGAGATGTTTTAAACTTTGATGGTCTGTCTTCAGCTCAAAATTTCGCCCCACAAGATAGTGCCTCCAAAGTTTCAGAGCTAGCATTACAGCTACCAAATCTAAATCATGAGTAGCATATAACTCTTCGTGCTTCTTCAACTTTGTTGATGCATAAGCTATCACTCCTCCATCCTGAATTAGCACGGCCCCCAACCGTTGTTTCAAGCCATCTGTACAGACCATGAAGTCCTTTTCCATATCTAACACTCATAGAATTGGCGCACTAGTTAGTAACCTCTTAAGCTCAATGAATGCAGTATCACATTCTTCTGTCCATTCATACCTGACCCCCTTGCATTGCAAAGTGGTAATGGGTTTCTCTATTTTTGAGAATCCTTCCACAAATCTCCGGTAATAACCCGCTAGCCCCATGAAGCTCCTCACCTCATGGGTATTTTTCGGCACTGGCCATTCCAGAATGGCCTTTACCTTTTCTGGGTCCACCAAGATCCCTTTGCTTGAAATGATATGACCTAAATAGTGGATCTCTTTCTGGAAGAAGGAACACTTCGACAACTTTCCATACAATTTGTTCTCCCTAAGGCAAGACAAGACTATTCGCAAGTGTTCCTCGTGTTCTCTTTCATTCCTGGAATAGATGAGAATGTCATCCAGAAAAACTTGTACAAATCGATCTAAGTACTTCCGGAATACACCGTTCATGAGGCTCATGAACACTGCTGGTACATTAGTCAATCTGAAAGGTACCAATACAAACTCGTAATGTCCAAACCGAGTTCGAAAGGTAGTTTTTTGGGATATCTTCTTCCTTAATCATTAACTGGTGATACCCAGATCGCAAATTGATCTTTGAGAATACTATTTCTCCCTTCATCTGATCGATGAGGTCATCTATTCATGGCATTGGGTACCTATTTTTCACTGTATCATGGTTCAAGTCCCTATAGTCTATACACAGTCATAAGGATCCATCCTTCTTCTTTACAAAAATTACCGGTGTGCCCCAAGGTGAGACACTGGGACTTACTAGCCATCGGTCTAGTAACTCCTTCAACTACATTTGCAATTCACAAAGTTTCGGTGCCGTCATCCGATATGGAGTCTTGGATATTGGTTCAGCACCATGTTTTAGCTCAATAGTAAAATCAAGCTCCCTCTCTGGAGGTAACCCTGGTAACTCGTTCGGAAAAACATCCTGGATTTCTGACAAAACCGGGTACTGATCCAATGAGGGTCCCTTCCATTCTTTCATTGGCTCCACTACATAAAGTCGACACCCTTGCCTCAAGCATCGCTTGAACTTCATAGTTGATATAAAGCGTAATGACACTTTTCTTTGTACACCTTGGATCTCTATTGGTCTTCCTTCATCATCAATACAAAGTACCTTCTGGGCGAAACAATCTACCAAAGCTCGATGAGCTGCTAACGAATCCATTCCAATGATTAGGTCATACGCTCCAAGAGAAATGACGTATACCTTCAACCTGGTAGTGCACACTCCTAGGTCTACTACACAATTATCAACACTAGGTCCTACAACTTGTTTTTCCCCCGAAGCCATCTCGACTTGTTTAAAGTCATCATGTTCATAGGCTGCTAGCCCACTCTTTTCTAATGCAGATGGTGAAATGAAACTATCTGTCGCACAAGAATCAAACAAAATTTTAACATTAATATGATTTAGCGTACCTGATGACTCCACTACGGTGGATTGATGTTCATCCTGGCGGTTATTAACCGCTGTGTATATATGGTGGTTTCTACTTGACCTCCCCATTGGTGCCTTTCCTTCTCTATGCACAAACCCTGATTGTAACTCTGGACAATCCCGTTCGTAATGGGGTCCTTTACATCTCCAACAGGAAATACAAGATTGCACTAGTGCACTGTTAGGTGACTGATTCCTAAATGAGTTCCTTCCCCTGGAACCCCTACCCCTACTAGTTGTTCCCCGAGATGGTCGTGGACCTGTCTGCACCGTTGGTGATGAACGAGATGTTGCACTAGCTGCCATTGAAATCCCTACAGCTACTGTCCTTGGCATGACTTTGTTACCATAAGGTGGTGGCCTTGAGCCCCCTCTCCTAGGAAATGTCCTCGAGGTCTTTCCTACGAATCCAGGACGATGTGGAAATGTCGATCTTGTACCCCCTATTAAGTTCATGTGTTCTTCTTACCATAGCTCTGATCTTCGGGTTCAATCCATAAACGAAGTGCTTTGCCTGTCGTTGGTCATTGTCCATATACGAAACATACTTGACCAGTTCCATAAACCTGATCTCATATTCTTCTACAGTTCTGTTTCCTTGGATTAAGGCATGAAATGACCCTACTTGTTGTTCCTCGTAGTATGCTGGTAGATATTTCCTTCGCAACCTCTCCTAGAAAAGTTCCCAAGATACTGTGTATTGGGTGAGGTGTATTTGTCTTTCCAAGTTGCTCCACCAGTTCAAGGTGTTGTCTCTTAACTGGAAAATTGCAATCTTGGCCTTTGAATTGGATGCATAGTCCCTTAAGGAAAAACCCCTTGTCATGCCTTCCAACCATGCTTCCACGCGTTCACCGGCATGACCTCCGACAAACTCCAGAAGTTTGATCTTCTGCAACTCTCACGTGATGTATTTAGGTGGAAATTCTCCCCTTGAGTTCCTTGATGCTTCTGGATTACCCGTTCCAGATGGTGGGGGTTCCACTTCAGTCCCTGCTGGTTGGCACCCCTTTAAAGTCTCGTTAATAGCTTCCAACGAGTGTAGTATGAGGGCTAGTTCGGGCGATGGCGGTGGTGGTGCTGGTGGTGTTGATGGTGTTGATGGTGTTGATGGTGTGGGTGGCGTCGGTGGTGCCCGTGACGATGCTCCCCTGCCTTGACCCCTTCGATTCCTTGGCATCTTGTATGACTTAACCTACATCACCCCAAAGTTGTCTGGGTGAATTCCATAACGTTTCAAATTCGTGCTACTTAAACTTAGAAACAGGGTTAGGCGTAAGTTTTCTTTACTTGTCTGTAAACAAACATTAGTCCATCAAGGGAAGTGGCTAGGTTTGGGTTAGGATTAAGTGTCTAAGCTTGGTTAACGTCAAACTTTAAGATAGATTAACCTTACTCTTATTAAAATGATTAATTCAAAATCATATTATACTAATTCAACCCATTTAACCTTTCATTAATTTTAACTAATATGACCTTTATTTGTATATAAATTATCGATACTAAATTGTTCAATTTACTTTAAATTATTTTTAACACTTTATATTATATATATATAAATAATTAAACGTATACACAAGGATTCAGGCACGCATGGGTTCCACGTGCTCGTCTAGCTTCCTCAAGCTCCCTCGTATCTAACCACCAAGTTCTACACCTGTCAGCTCTTCGAATCCCTACGCGTCCTTCTCACTCACTCAGACCCTCCTCGTGTCATTCTTTCTTCTCCACAGATCTGCCTTTTCTTTGTTCAAAGGTTTCCTGGATTTCCCCTGCCATGGCTCACATCCTCACCGTTATTTTGAGAACTTCGCTTACGTTGGTTATTGTTGTATATGCTCCAGTTTGTTTTGTAGAAACATAGTATATTGATGTGGCCACTGACAAGATCCAGGATCTGGATCCCAATCTCCTTGAAATGTTGGGAACCAATCCTCCTGTCTGTACACTTTGCGGAGCTCACCCTCAGTTATGGTAAGAGGTATGATTCAGTCCGCCAGTTTGTGCACAGTCTCAGTACCTCCGTGAAGAATGCAGTGTTAATCGAATCAAGAAATTACATAACCCTTCCTTATACTATGGTAATGAAAGGTAATATCCTATAAATTTTTTTTGCAGTGCAAAAATAAAAAAAATGATTTTCTTGAAATTCCAGTTCTGGATGGATTTCATTGTTTTGCTTTCAATTTACTTGTTTTGTATTTATAAATTCATTCATATGTGCATATGTATGTAGTTAGATGGGTGTATATGTATTCATATACGTTGTCTTCCCGTATTTCTCATGGCCCTCTGCTCCTAACTGTGAAATTCCCCATTTAAATTTCAGGTTTCGGGGTTTCAGACTTTTCGCTGTCGCGAATTCCTTACCTCTCCTATCCCTGATTTGCGATGAGCTCCGTCTCTATGAGCTAGCCCCCTACTGGCTATACCTTGGTCTATATGACCACGCTCACAAGGCCATTACCATATACCTTCCTATCGGGATTTTTCGCTTAACTTTCCCGATGGGTTCTTTTTTTCGTTAGCCCCTTCGCTACAAGCTTGGTCCATATGACAATTATACCCCAAGGCCACAGCTTTGTACCTTATCGAGGTTTCAAATATTGCAATATCGAATTGCATGAACCTCGTGTCTACAAAATTCCTGATATCCTGATATCCGATGTGCCTCTTCAGACTTTAGCCTCTCTTGGCTATGTTCTGGGCCCATACAACCCTTTCCCATGTGACAACCCTCATACTCTATGTCGGGATTCATGTTTTTGTGACTTCTCCTGGTGTGATTTTCTCGTCACCAAGAATCCCTAAATGTCGATCCCCAATGCACGTGTCAGATCTCTCCTCCATGTCACCACTTTCTCGTCGCTCTATCAGGTATCGCGCAATCGCGACTTCCAATGCAACAATTCCTTTGTATGCAGAAACCCCGAAATGTTGAACCTCGACTCTTTTAGATCCTCAGACATGCGTCCCTCAAATCGAATGGCTCCGACCGTGTCAGGAAATCACGAATCTCGATCCCATTGTGCAAGAGTTTCACGACTCCGGAAACCCCGATATCCCAAACTTCGACTTTCCGGGATCTCTCACCACGCGTCCTCGCTGATGGACGGTGTTGATCCTGTCGGGAAATCATAGATCGCGATTTCCTGATGCGAGCATTCTATGTCCTCAAAAACCTCGATTTCCCTATCCCCGACTTCCTGGGACCTCTCGACACCTGTCTTCCACTATCTCCCGCCGTGGCCCACATGACTCCTCCGTCGGGATCTCGTGAATCGCGACTTCGAGCTGGAAGAGTTTCATTCCTCCGAAAACTATGATATGCCGAGCTCGGACGCCTCGGGATCCTCTGACACATGTCCTTGAAATGAACGGCTCAAATCTCGTCGGGGTTCCTTACCTTTATCGGGAATTTTCCCATCGAGAAATCGACACTTGCGCTGTCGTGATCCACTGTCCTCACAGATCTCGGAATCCCGATCCCCGATGCCACTTGGCGTTGACCCATGAAAGAGTTGACCTATTGACACCTGTCCTCCCTCAGTGTGTCAGAGTTCACGAGTTTGCAAATCGAAAACCTATGAGTTCTGGGACTTGTCTTTTCCCAAACCCCGATCTGCGATCGTTTGGTGTGACGTGACATCTGACCATCACTCTAACCCTGGTGGTCCCCACTCTGTCCTTGTACCCGTCGGGATATCGCGATTCCCATTGTCATGTGCATGGGACTATCAATTCCCCGGTCTCCGACTCTTCGGGATCTCCTAACACGTGTCCTTTCTGTTTGGATGAATCTGATCCCGTCGAGAAATCGTGGATCGCGATTCCTTGACGCAACGATTCTACACTCCTGAAATTCCCGATGAGTAAAATACCGATACCTCCCCAAAATGTTGACGCGTGTCCCTGCCGAGATCAATGGCTGGGATCTGTTCTCAGGATTTCAAGAACCACAAGGTCTTGATTTTCTGACTTAACAAAATCCCGATGACTCCGATATCCCGATGACTCTTCCGGGACTCCTCCTCTGCACACTGGGACTTAAACCCTGCGCAACTTCTCGAGATCTAACGACTGATGAGATTTTGCCTAAGATCCGATGGCTCAGATCTGTTCTCCTGCATAATAGCCTGCTCCCTTAGCACGGTTAAAATTTATATTGGTCTATTGTGTAATGTCCCCACTTTGGGACATCATCACAGGGCAGAGACTTATGATGACCAGAGTAGCCATATGGATGTTATATCGAGTACAGGGGTACTTGAGAGGCATTGTGGGGTTCAGTTGGCATTTATCATCATATTCCATCATTATGAGCCATTCCGCATAGGTTGTCTTTGGTTTCGTTCCATTCTAACGATTTCCATGATTTTGACTATTTTGAGCTATAAGTTAATTAAAATCACTAAAGAGGGAATTTGGGGCACATTACTTGGAGGAACCTCTATGTGTAATAGCTCATTGGAATCGGGAGAAGAAGCACTATAGGATGGGATGGCTAGAAGTGACTTTCAGTGGCCAGGGAAGCCACAAGGAGAGATAAGAAGATTTTCAGAGGTAACAAGGTTAATTAATTAATTAAAGTGATTTAATTAATTAATGAAATATTAATAAAATGAAAGTCACTTTGGAGGGACAAGGTGAGCCAAAAAGTATAAAGGAAAGGCAAGGGCCTCTTATCATTCATTCAGGTATGATCTTATTTTCATTTTTGGCTTCTAGCTAGTGAGCCCAATATTGGGGATTTTGAGGGTTTTGACATAACAAACCCTAGAGGACGATTCGGTGGTGAAAGATTCCACCTATCTTGTCCCAAACTTGGTCTCGGATATGAAATACTCTCCCACACCATTCTAGTTCCATATGTACTCAGTTGCAGGAGGATTCTACATCAGTTTCATGTGCAGATAGAGAGAGGGTGCACCAATTCGTCCTGTGATTTAGTAAAACACAGATCTAGGGAGATCCGCTTGAGATACGAGTCCGAAACTTCTCCCATGGGATTCTCATAGCCCGATCTATATTATTGGAGAGTTTCAAATCATTTGGAGGCCTCCTTCATCAGGGTCGAACCAACTAGGGTTTCAGTCATCTAGTGGGGCACCCCATTCAGTGGGAAATTCAGATCTACGGAGATTGAGAGGGAGCTTGGAGATTCAGGAACCTGTGTTATTCTTACCATCGCCCGATCTATATTCTTGGAGAGTTTTAGAGAATTTGGAGGCCACCTTCATCAGGGCCAAACCAGCTAGGGTTTCAGTCATCTAGTGAAGCACCCCATTCAGTGGGAAACTCAGATCTACGAAGATTGAGAGGGATCTTGGAGATTCAGGCACCTGGGTTATTCTTACCATCACCCAATCTATCAGTTGGCATATTTATTTGGGTGATTGGAAACCTTTGGCAGCAGGGCCGAGTTATTGAGGGTTTCAACCTTCTATTGGAGCGTGGCATTCTTCAGCTGGAGTGTTTGGCATTCAGATCTGCTTGTATTGATCTTCATTTCTTATTCAGCCTTTGGAGGCATTATTTTGTATTAGTGGGAGAATTTTGTAGAATCTCTTATCTATTGTCTATCTTCTTAGCCATCTGTTGCGCATTCCAGATCGACATCTTCATTGTAGCAGGTTTCTCTATTTTATGAATAAAGAAGAATTGATATGTTTTGTCTTGTCTATATTGTTGCATATGGTTGAGGTATGTTCCATGGTTATCTCTTTCTATTATTTGTTGCATACACACATATAAACACATCTAAAGGGTAGATCAGCAAAGTGTTTGAAAAAATAGCTCACTCAGAAAAAGTTTTAAAAAGACACCAAAACAGTGATGATCCTTGCATAATGGCTTGGGATCATTACAGTGGTATCAGAGATTAGACTCCTACCAGCCTGAGGGATATTCCATAAGAGAAGATGGGGTCTACATATTTTTGTGGAATAACTGTGAGTTGTGAAATAGAATATCATGCACTTTGTGAGAGACTTGGGCCTCTAATAACGCTCCAAAAGTTTATATCCATGAAAAAACCCAGTTGGAGCGAAGATGAGGTGACATATTGGACCAGCATAGTAGAGGGAGGCAGAGCCAGAGAAACTAGATGGAAGGAAGCACAGAGAAACCCCACACCCATTAGGAGCACACGACTTTGCTACAGTTGCAAGGTGCCTTGGGAACCAAATCATAGGTGTAGGGGTAAGGGTAAGAAGCATATCATTGAGGTACACTATAATAGTGATGATGAGGATTCAGAGCAGTCCGATGATGATAGTGACTCTTGCATAGAGGCTAGTGATAGTGACTCTACCTCAGAGGACAGTGATGATGACTCTTGCATAGATGTTAGTGATGCTTGCACGCTTGAGGAGGAGGATGACCCTTGTGTAGTGGATAGGTAGCTGGATGGACAGGACAATAGCATCAGTGTCTTAGCAGACATGTCACATACCCTTGATGACCTTACGCCTCAGCAGAGTAGTGACACTAGTGAGGAGTCACACGTGTTAGCACCTAGATATGATGAGCTTTCTATGGGGGCCGCGACACATCTGTCACCGGTTCAGACACCCATGATAGCCACGTCACATGAGGAGATCAGTGGCACGATATGTATGATGGATGAGATTATTGTGAGGGATGCACACCATGGACAAGTAGACCCACAGATCCAAGAGGAGGTATAGGACATACTGGCAGTTGACCTCACACATACAGGTCATCCAGAGGAGATGGAGTCACAGATGTTGGAGAATCCATTGGTTGAGCAGATTCCAGAGGATGACAGGTTGATGGAGCACTTACTCCCAGGATCGGTCTGCATTGATGAGGATGCACTTTTTAGCAGTCAGGATGACCATAGCACGTGTATGGATACATCTCTATGGGATACAGGTGTAGATGATAGTAGCAGGATGAGTGCACAGGAGGATACAACTGCTCATACAGGATATAGTGTGAGTTAGGGGGAGATGGCATCTAGTGATGGGATGCAGTGGCAGACAGGAGTACCTAGTGGCGCAGTAGACAACAAGCAGTTCATCACTTTATCATCTGTAGAGAGTGTTGTTAGCGATGGCACTAACAGTGAGAGGCATGAGGGGGTACCCCAACATGATTATGATCAGGAGTCACACCACTTAGCAGCACAGTTGGGAGTTAGTGAGGCTATGATCAATGAAGACACTAGACATATTGATGACATCCATGCAGTGATGGTAGATTACAGTTGGAGAGCATCAGTGGCACAGGGTAGCTCAGATGGAGGATTTTCCATGGATGATTTTCACACTCTCTAGGAGAGAGTGTCTATGATGAGGACTGACTACCAACAGTTGTTGATAGACAGAGACTACCTACTAGGGATTGGCGAGTTGTATCATAGGGCCTTGAGGGGGCAGGAGTTGGAGGTAGACCGACTCACTCGGGAGTTGGAGAGCACTCGAGGATTCTTGAGAGGAACACAGACCGCCCTTCAAGAATTAGAGTCTATATCAGAGGGGTCTCTTGAGGAGATTCGTCAGAGATCCAATTCATCTGTCTTAGTGGATAGTCAGATGTATCAGTCAGTCACATTGACAGAGGATTTTGATGATATAGCAGAGGAGCACCAGTCGATGGGGGACACTTCCATTTGTGTCTTGGGAGTGGTTGATCTCCATATAGAGATTGATCCAGCTATACACCCAGGAACTGTGATACAACATGATTTTGCGAGAGATGACATGAGTATGCTAGGGCATACCATGATGACTGATAGCTCACAGAGAAATGTCGAAGTGTATGGTGGCATTCAGAGGGGTATAGTGCCTTGCATGGAGGAGAAACACTCAGGGGAGTATGTAGATGTCACTCCTCTACAACAACACATAGTTGTGGGAGATCACCTTCACCATTTCAGCAGTTGCATGGTAGATGAGAGATGGAGGTTGGCTGACCAGCAGTCAGAGGGGTTACTTCTGGTTGTACTGGATGGTTGGGACTCAGTGATGACCACAGTAGAGCATCGATCATGGATACCAATGGATGATCTTTTGGTCGAATCCTTGGGATTGACCAAAGCCTGTTATGCTCTCTAGTTTTATAGTCAGCTACATATATGTCTATTACCCTTTTCCAACATTTTTATCATTGAAAGCAGCATGAGGAGGATAAAAGATGAGCACATAGGGCTTCTGATAGTGATTAGTCTCACAAAAGAGCAGTTAGAGGAGATTGGAAGTGACAAACTTCCAAGTTTTCCATGGGACCCCGGAGTCCGTTTTGTTAGCACGATGTTCATGTTGACCCAGGTTGCACCAGAGAGCCACACACTCCACCTTGGTTTGGTTTGGAGTGGGTTTGCAGGTACTTGTCCTATGGGGCGAGACCTTTTCTTCCGCTTGGCCATCATGATAGTGCATGGAGAGGTTTGGATAGGTACTTCTTCTACAGAGATGCCTATACAGATACAGTTTTTGGACAATAGGTCCAACGGTCACAAGTAAGTTAGATGGAGGACCCAGGAGAGGAGGGTTCATGATGTATTCAAAGGGAAGACAGTCATGGTCAGAGTAGTGCAGTGTGATCATGAAGATCTTCGACAGAGGTTAGCATGGGACCCAGGGATTGCAGGATTGAGCAGTTCATTGACCGACAAGGGAGAGTGGACCATGGCAGGGGAAAGTTACTCTAACTTTCCATTGATCTTCAGTGTTGAGAGGAGCGCATCGGTTGCAGGTGCCTCACAGAGGTCTTGCATCACCTCAGTCGGGCATCAACACGTGCAGTTGATGGAGGTCGTGTGGATCTTGGTAGAGATTTGCAGGATGGGATCATTTCGAGATGAGGCCATGTGTCATATGCAGGAGGTTCACGGGGTTTATATCTTTCAAGACTATGCTTCGCAGAGTATTGCAATTCACTTCCTGACATGGGATCTAGGGGGTGGAGTGCACTATTGTTCGTCTTTCGATGGGTTCTACTGTGTATCCCACAGGTGGACATGGGATACTGGCATTTTAGTTAAGTGGATTTGCCTATTGCTTGAGGACAAGCAATTTTCTAGCAGGGAGGACTGTAATGTCCCCACTTTGGGACATCATCACAGGGCAGAGACTTATGATGACCAGAGTAGCCAGATGGATGTTATAGTGAGTACAGGGGTATTTGAGAGGCATTG
>ML788319.1:1189928-1200920 GCA_009831015.1 Picea engelmannii
CTCCCACACCATTCTAGTTCCATATCTACTCAGTTGCAGGAGGATTCTACATCAGTTTCATGTGCAGATAGAGAGAGGGTGCACCAGTTCATCCTGTGATTTAGTAAAACTCGGATCTAGGGAGATCCGCTTGAGATATGAGTCTGAAACTTCTCCCACGGGATTCTCATAGCCCGATCTATATTCTTGGAGATTTTTAGAGCATTTGGAGGCCTCCTTCATCAGGGCCAAACCAGCTAGGGTTTCAGTCATCTAGTGGGGCACCCCATTCAGTGGGAAATACAGATCTACGGAAATTGAGAGGGAGCTTGGAGATTTAGGCACCTGGGTTATTCTTACCATCGCCTGATCTATATTCTTGGAGAGTTTCAGAGAATTTGGAGGCCACCTTCATCAGGGCCGAACCAACTAGGGTTTCAGTCATCCAGTGGGGCACCCCATTCAGTGGGAAACTCAGATCTACGGAGATTGAGAGGGATCTTGGAGATGCAGGAACCTCGGTTATTGTTACCATCACCTGATCTATTAGTTGGCATATTTATTAGGGTGATTGGAAACCTTTGTAAGCAGGGTCGAGTTATTGAGGGTTTCATCCTTCTATTGGAGCGTGGCATTCTTCAGCTGGAGAGTTTGGCATTCAGATGTGCTTGTATTGATCTCCATTTCTTATTCAGCCTTTGGAGGCATTATTTTGTATTAACAGGAGCATTTTGTAGCAGGTCTTATCTATTGTCTATCTTCTTGGCCATCTGTTGAGCATTCCAGATCGGCATCTTCATTGTAGCAGGTTTCTCTATTTTATGAATAAAGAAGAATTGAGATGTTTTGCCTTGTCTATCTTATTGCATATGGTTGAGGTATGTTCCATGGTTATCTCTTTCTGTTATTTGCTGCATACACACATATAAACACATCTAAAGGGTAGATCAACAAAGTGTTTGACGAAATACCTCACTCAGAAAATGTTTTAAAAAGACACCAAAATAGTGATGATCCTTGCATAATGGCTTGGGATCATTACATATTGTTCATGACATTTTACATTATTTAAAATTCACCGAGGTTAATACAGGCAACCAGTTTACACTGTTCCTGTGCAATACAAGTCTTCTAAATTTCTTTTTCCGATTGCGCATTGGAAGTTCCTCATTTAGGCAAGTTCGACGTAAAGTAGGCCTTTCCCAGGTTTGTGAATATCCTCTTGCATTTTATTTAGTGTAGTTCGTGTAGTTATTAATTCTTACCAACTTCAAGCCTTAGACAGAAGTTTCCCTCGACGTTTTCATCGATTCCAGGTGTCTATTCTACCCGAAACTTCATTGACAAGCATTGCTGAAAATAAAATTAAGTTATCATGTCCGTTTTTCGTGCTTAATAGCTTTATTCAGGCTGCTTTAAGGGTAGCCATTTTGTGGGAAGTGATCCTTCCAACTATATGGTTTTCTACCACTATTTTAAAGGCGTTGCATTGAATATTCATAATAAAACTGTACTGAACATACATGATCCAGTTAAAGGGTTTTGCCTAAAGTGGTTACTTGTGATACATATTTGAGATCATTTACTTGAATAACTTAGGGTACTACCTAAGTATATTTTCAGATACTGTATCAGTCATATTGGGTCAGGATGAACATGTTTTGTTTGTAGTTTAAGCGTGGCTAGAGTTAACACTCAAGGTTTTGGCCCTTAGGCCCAGATTTTGAACTAAGACGCTCTGATACCATATGTAACAACCTAATATTTCTAAACATCATAAGTTTCATAAACAATTTATTTCGTAAACTGAAATAATAATTTCATAGCATAATATTGATTTTCATAATCAACAACTTCAGTAACTCAGATTTATAAATAAATACCGAATTCATGGAAGAATGAAATAAATACATAACTTAAGAAGTACCTAGTTCTGATGCTAATTTTTGTTGCCTCTTTGCCTTGATGTTTCCTTCCTACTACCTGATACACAGATCAATCCTGCATCAAACAAGAAAATAACTTCCAAAACCTATCGTCCTCCCTGCCAACTAGTAAAACTACCTAGCTCCAGGATATCTACGGATTTCCTGGCCCCCGTGCCCAAAACCTCCAGTAACTCGGTGCCTCGACTGATCAAAAGTCCCAACTAGAAACTCTCTGCTCACAGCAAATTTCATAGTCCTCCCCCCAAAAATCCATCCTCCATCGAAATCCCCCTCCTGTAAACCATCCCCCTCCCTTATTCCTCCTTTTCCGACTCATGCAGTTACTTCTCCAACCACCCTCCGTGCATGTCCCTTCCCTTCCTTTAATTTTTTATCTTCTCGGGATTCATAGGCTCCCTCTCTGCAAATGCAACCATTCTATATCATTTTTCATTGATCTTTTAAATTTTATTTCTCAGGTCATTAAATGTGATCTGTAGTTAGAGTATTACTCACTTAACCACAATTATCTTCTTTAATTAATTTTTCTTTTCAACCTTTACTCATTTATTCAACTAGGGTCATTACAGAACTCTAAATTTGAGTGATTGAGTCATATGATCAATATGGGTGTTAGATATAGTTGCATTAATTATAACGAGCTTGTAATGATCTAGTTAACTGTGCCATGTGCCACTAAAGCTAATTAGATTAATGATAAACAACTCTATATTGTTATTTTAATTATAATGATAACTTGAATAGTAATGAACTATACCAACCACCTAGTGGGTTTTGTTTGATGAAAAGAGAATTTTGCATTATGTACTGTACATTAATAACTTGACTAACTCATAAGCAAGTTAAAATATGCATATTAGGTCAATTTTTACTGAAAGGTGGTAAAAACTTGTTGGAACTCCAGATTTGAGTGATTGAGTGGGTATGATCCATAGATGTGTTAGATCTAGTTGGATTATTTCTAACGAGCTTCTAATGATATATTTAAGTGTTCCATGTGCCACTAAAGATAAATTTTTATTTTAATTATAATGATAACTTGATGAGTAATGAACTATAGAAACCACCTAGTGGGCTTTATTTGATTAAAAGAATTCTTTTACATTAAGAAAATTTCCATTAGCGAGATAGTGGTCTTTTTCAAAGAGGAAGGTGGTGTACATTAATTACTTGATTAACTCATAAGAAAATGAATATTAGGTCAAAATAGGGATATTAGGGTGCTACATACACTTATGTATTCAAAAATACAATTTAAACAATAGAAAATGGTGATTTCACCTAGATCTATTTCACCATATGTGAAAAATCCCAAAAAGTGGAATGTTTAGACAAGGCCGGTTCGAAAGGGCCTCATTATGTATAGATACTCGCACCTAAAATCTAGTCATGTTAAGGGTAGGTGCAATCTCGAGGTGATTTTGATATTAGATGACAATTGTTCATAATGTATAGATGACACATGCCACTTTAAAAACATAAAATTAATTATATGTAAGTTCATTCATATGAGACATGATAGTTCCTCACCAACTATATTTCTTCTAATATTCCTTTTAGTTATCTTCTTTGTTCCTTCTGATATCTCTAGGATTCTTTGAAGAAACTCATGTTCTTAACCATTAGGCCCACTAAAGTTGTACAACATTTAAAAAATATTTATAACAAAAAATATTTCAATACTAATCGTAAATAAAATACTTTAATTTATACCCTCAATTAAAATTATTTCTAACCCTTTTTCAATGGGTTAAATTTGGCATGGAAGTTATTTACATTAATGATAAACAACCCTAAATTGTCATCATAATTACAGCCATACATGATGAGCATGAGGAATGAACTGTGCCCATGAGGGCTTAAGCCAATGAGTGTGTGAACCCATTCATTTGGAGGTCCGGGATGTGAGAAACCTGGGTGGCTACCAGCACCCCTTACGTCGCATCCATCTCTATAGTAGGAGAAGGGAGTGGTGTCAAGGAAATTGACGGAGCACAGAGACCGCATAGCTCGGGAAAATAAATTGCAAATGCAAAGACAAAGGTTGGCCAAAAAACTACAAGTTCTATTTCAGAGGAGTATGCCAATGTAGCTGAGAAAAATGGGTAGTGGAAATCACAGATCCACGAGAGAGGACTCTCAAATGGCTTGGCACCTTCGTCGATGCATATGACGAAGCGACCTTCGCATTTTTTGGATCCTGAGCTCAGCTCAATCTCCAGCGACCTTCTGTCTTCCCTCCTATTTCCTCTCACCAGACCGATCTCACACCCCTTCTTCCATGCCCGACGGCCCTCAATCTTCACCTAGATCCCCACCTCCAAATCCACCACCATTCACTACTCTCGCGTTACTCTCCTTATGTAACTCCAAAGTTCAATGGCGTCTGAGAAGGTTCAGTGCTAGCGCCCGCAACACTAGGCAACATTATTCGTATGTTGATCAGCATATCATATATCAAAACCTACAGCCCACAAAGCCTCCCTAAGAATTGCACAGAGAGAAGGCTTTGCATGTGGCGGAAACGATGCAGCTTTAGTTTGTTTTTCAGCATAACAAAAACAACAGCCTCGTCGGGCGTCTTATGTGGTTCAAAGGGTAACATATCATACAACAATAGCCCTGTTAGAATTAATGATTAATTTGGAGTTGGTTTTGGTTTGTTGGAGTTGTTGAGATATTCTCTCAACCACTCCCTCCAAGTATGGAATCTATTCAATCTGAATCCAACTATATATATGTGTTGTAATTGAGATTCAAAGTAATAAAAATTATTATTGTGTGTGAATGAATTCCAATGATTGCTCTGATACCATATTAACAAAATGGAGAGCAATCATTGCAACGCATTCACACACAATAATAATTTTTCTTACTTTGAATCTCAATTACAACACAAGTAATAAAAATTATTATTGTGTGTGAATGCATTGCAATGATTGCTCTCCATTTTGTTAATAAGCCCGTCGATATATGCAAAAGGAAGAGCACTATTATGTGCCAGTGTTCTCTATTTTGAAGAGATTGAGGGGCTATTGTTGAATGAATATCTCATATTTAGTAGAGCCCATCTCTTATTAATCGGTAACAGATAGCCCTTCGAGCAAAATAAGACCGCTGGAGATGCCAGTGTTGTTGTTGTTATCAACCATCATTGCAGGTACATGCAAAGCCTTCTTTGCACCGCTCAGAATGCCATTTAATTGAAGAGGAACAAATAGTGGAACCAAAGAGCCGAAAACTATGGTGTGGTTTGGGATGGTGATCCGTGTGAGGATTTAGGGCCGATGAGAGTGGGAGAAGGGGTCTGAGAGTGGTAGGGTGAGAGGAAACTAGAGGGCGGGCATAAGGTAGATAGAAATTCTGCTGAGATGGGGATACATACAATTCAAAGACAACCTGGTTATATGCAAGGGTGGGGTCTTTAGCAGTGTTGAAGGTGCCAAGCCATTTGCGAGAACTCTTCTAGGTATCTCTGATTTCGACAGCCCATTTCCCCCGATACATTGGCGGACTCCTTTGAAGTGGAATTTGTAGTTGTCTGCTACGCCTTTATCTTCGCGTTTCTGATTTATGTTTTTGAGCCGGTGTCGTGTCTACTCTTTGCCAATTTTGTCGCCATGACTCCCTTCACCTACCATACTAGAGTATTTTTCCTTGTCATATCACGAGCGTCTAAATGAGTGGGTTCACACTACCTGAATGGGTTTAGGCTACCTTTACTTATCATGTTATCGTTATGATTAATTAATGGGTTAAGGCTACAATTACTTATCAGAGGGGTGAGCGGTCTACCTTTACACCACACATTGTCTTATAGGCAACAAGAGTCCTCGGGTCCTTCACGCAGTTGATTTGAAGGTATATTTTGTTGTGTCTACATGTTGCTTGGGGGTGTAGGCGTAGTCCTTGAGTCAGTTGTTTCGGCTCCTAGTGCTTCGGTCCATCTGGAATCCTCAATCCAGACAGGATCTATTGTGCCATGGTTATCGATGCATCTATCTCCCAGGGATGACATAATTCCTCATGAGAGAATCATGGCGCACCCTATTGGATAGCAGTGAATGAGCACTTGACTATAATTGGTACGTGTTGTGTGAGTGTTGGCAAGCATTGTAAGTTGTCTTGGGTGCATGGGTGGAATGACCTCATGCGTCTGGTTAGAGCACCTAGAGGTTCTAGACTGGTTCGTCAAGGTCGTTGTGTCTTGAGGGGTAATGGTCGCTTAGCTTGTAGGCGTGCCATGTCGTGTCGGGTGGGTAGTCGTCCCTCCTCGTTGTCATATGCATGTGTCGTCTAGTTTCCTTGGTGCCAGTGTGTGGAGTCTTAGTTGTTGTTTCCCGTTCTATGGGTGTGGTGCTCATCGTCAGTTGTGTCCTCTAGATGTAATCGTCGTTGTCATCCTGTGTTGTCAAAAAAAAAAAATCACTATTGTTTCTCTTGTAGAAGTAACGATGGGGGTGTTACAGACTTTAAATTAAATATGTAGTACCTTCTAGACTTAGCTTCGAATCGATAGTCCTAGGGCGTAAGTATACATGTCCTCAAAAAAATTTGAACAATTCAATATAAGAGGACCTAATAGAAGCTTCCACTTCTAGAAAGAAATTCCTCTAGAATGTTCGTTAGAAGATAGAATTAGTATAAATAAGATTATGAGGTATGATATATATTGTCTTGACAGTGGAGGTTTACTCACTTTCTTGAAATAAAGGCATTATTTCTCGTATTTCTCTCTCAATATTTTCGTGTTCCCTTGATAATTGTTAAATATTCCAGTTTTTGCATAATATATTACATCTCGTACCTTACAACAAGTGGTATTAAAAAAATATTAATAACAAAAATAAAATATTTCAATGTGCAACTTCATTAGAATAATTTTATATCAACTTTATATAAAGAGATAAAATAATTAGAGAACAAAGATTATTATGTAGTCTCTTTATACTTAGTATGAAGGAGGTGTAATTCCTCCAATGTTGAATGTGAAATTGACATGTGGTATTGAAAAAAATATTAATAACTAAAAAATATTTCAATGTGGATCATAAATAAAATAGTTTTATGTCCACTTGAAATAAAATATTCTTCTATATATATATTAAAAGTAAAAAATGAATTTTTACCGTGAAAGGACTTGTGGGTTATTAATAAAAGTATATTTAAATGTTGAGGATAAATAAACTAGCACAACCGTAAATTTGTGGCTGGTAAATGCCTAAAGGTTTTAGCTAATAGCACCAACCTAGTGTAAAATTGATAATCGAAAAAAACACCGAACAAAATAACAATAACATTTTCATAAGCTACATGAACTTGTCTTGTACAGCGAGTGAAACCCAAATTTCCATACCTAGAAAGGAATTAGAGGAGAAACAATAAATTGCCTAAGTGTTATGCTCGAAAATCATAGATAAGTCTGCATGATCAGCGCAATTAATCACTCTTTTTCCCTAACGTGTTCTTATTGCTGTGCATCTAGACCTTAAGCATGCGTCTTTTCACACCGATGTCTTGACATAACTGCTGCACAACGTGTTCATCATGCTTTTGGATTGTCCATCCTACTTTCTCTGCAAATTCGAGCATTCTATCCTTCTGTTGTTGCGTGAACCTGGTTTTGAAACTCTTCTTGAGAATGGCAGGACGTGACCGACAGGTTTCGTCTGGTCCAGAGAAAATGAAACGCACCTCTGCACATGATCATAAATTGTTGCGTTTCATATTCACATCTCTCCATTTTTTAACCAAATCTTAATTTTTGTTAATCACTCAGAGGTGGCAATCAACAATCCACCATAGTAAATTTTAAATATGATTAAGTAAAAGTAAAAAAATAAACATGTAAACGGATGCCTTTATAATAGTGAGGAAGTTAATGGTTGAAATAAGAACCATTGATTTATTGGGACGACTAAGAATATTCCATCAATATTTAATCTTGTCCATACAAAACTAATTAAGCACTAAAAACCTATTAAATGTGCCCACTGTCAATAGGTATACGCCGAAAGGCGTAAATATTTCAATGTCTACTTTTTCATCCTAAGGTATTTGATCCCTCTAGAAGCATAAATTAAAATGGTAGAGGGAATCCACAGAGGTGTTGGATCTAGTTGCATTATTTCTAATGATCATGTAATGATCTAGTTAAATGTGCCATGTGCCACTAAAGATATTTACATTAATGATAAACAACCCTAAATTGCTATTTTAATTATAATGATAACTTGATCAGTAATGAACTATACCAACCACCTATTGAATTTAATTTGATGAAAATAACTCTTTTACATTAAGTAAATATCCTCGAGTGGTCCTTTTCAAAGAAGATGGTGGTGTACATTAATTACTTGACTAACTCATTAGAAAGTTAAAATAGGGATATTAGGTCAAATTCAACTATCAATTGCTAATGAAATCTAGTAAAAAAATGTTGGAACTCCAAATTTGAGTGATTGAGTCGTATGATCAATATAGGTGTTAGCTCTAGTTTCATTAAATATAACGAGCTTGTAATGATCTAGTTAGGTGTGCCATGTGCCACTAAAGCTAATTACATTAATGATAAACAACTCTACATTGCTATTTTAATTATAATGATAGCTTGACTAGTAATGAAATATACCAACCACCTAGTGGGTTTTATTTGATGTAAGGAACTCTTTTACATTATGTAAATATCCTCGAGTGGTCCTTTTCAAAGAATATGGTAGTGTACATTAATTACTCGAATAACTCATACGAAAGCTAAAATAGGGATATTAGTTCAATATTTATTGAAAGATGGTAAAAACTTGTTGGAACTCCAGATTTGAGTGATAGAGTGGGTATGATACATAGATGTGTTAGATCTAGTTGCATTATTTCTAACGAGCTTCTAATGATATATTTAAGTGTGCCATGTGCTACTAAAGATAAATTGTTATTTTAATTATACTGATAACTTGATTAGTGATGACCTATACCGACCACCTAGCGGGTTTTATTTGTTTAAAAGAACTCTTTTACATTAATAAAATATCCATTAGGGAGATAGTGGTATTTTTCGAAGAGGAAGGTGGTGTAAATTAATTACTTGATTATCTCATAAGGAAATGGATATTAGGTCAAAATAGGGATATTAGGGTGCTAAATCCACTTATGTATTCAAAAATACAATTTAAACAATAGAAATTGTTGATTTCACCTAGATCTCTTTCACCATATGTGAAAATGTCCAAAAAGTGAAATGTTTAGACAATGACGGTTCAAAAGGGCCTCATTATGTATAGAGAAGGACTCCTAAAATCCAGTCATGTTAAGGGTAGGTGCAATCCCAAGGTGATTTTGATATTAGCTAACAATTGTTCATAATGTATACATGACACATAGCACTTTAAAAACATAGAATAAATTATATGTAAGTTCATTCATATGAGACATGATAGTTCCTCACCAACTATATTTTTTGTGATATACCTTTTAGTTATATTCTTTGTTCCTTGTGATATCTCTAAGATGTTTTGAAAAAACCCATGTGCTTAGCCATTAGACCCACTAAAGTTGTACAACATTTAAAAGATATTAATAACAAAATTATATTTCAATACTAATCATAAATAAAATACTTTAATATATACCATCAATTAAAATTGTTTTTAACCCTTTTTCAATGGGTTAAATTTGACATGAAAGTTAATTAAATTAATCATAAACAACCATAAATTGTAATCATAATTATAACCATGCATGAGGACTGAACTGTGCCCATGAGGTCTAACTGCATTAGCCAACGACTGTGTGAACCCATTCATTTGGAGGCTCGCGATATGAGAAACCTCGGTGGCTACCCGCGCCCCTTGCGTGGTGTCCATCTATATAATAGGAGAAGGGAGTGGTGCCAAGGAAATTGACGGAGCGCAGAGAGCGCTTGGCTCGGGAACGAAAATCGCAAATGCAAAGAAAAAGGCTGGCCGAAATATCAGATCCACGGGAGAGGACTCTCAAATGGCTTGACACCTTCCCCAGTGAATATGACCAGGCGGCTCTCACATTGTTTGTATCCCGAGCTCACTCAATATCCAACCACCTTCTGCCCGCCCTCCTGTTTCCTCTCACCAGGCCGATCTCACATGCCTTCTTCCATGCTCGACAGCCCCAAATATTTGCCCGGATCACCACCTCCAAGTTCACCACGGTTCTCTACTCTCGGGTTACCCTCCATGTGCAACTCTAAAGTTCAATGACATCAGAGATCAAAACCTACAGCCGGCACCGCCTCCCTAAGAATTGCACAGCGAGAAGGCTTTGCATGTGGTGGCAAAGATGCAGCTTTTAAGGATCTATGCAGGCGTATCTACTTGGAAATAATGGAGATGTTAACTAGTTGATTAGCTTCAGTAATAAGCGCGTGTTGTAAGCGCCAGTTAGCTTAGTTAAGAGTCAGTTCTCTGGTTGTATTTTGGTTTGCATGTAGCCGACTTTGGAGAGTCTTTTCCTATATGAGGATGTAATCCGTCTTCGTTTAATATAGAGAAGTGAGCGTAGCCTCACCGTGTGTGTTTGCCCCGTATATTTTATCTTGGTATCAGAGCCACGAGGAAAAGGTGCGGAGCCGCGAGGAGAAGGTGCGGAAATTGGAGAGGTTCGCAGGTCTCTCCTCTGGTAGGGTGCGGGGACATACTACTCAGCCCGCAGGAGGAATTAGCGTGAGGTGCGTACAAACGAGAAATTCCCGCAGGCGGTCAATACGTGAGGTGCGGACAATCTGAATATTCCCGCAGTCGAGACAATAGGGAGGTGCGGAAATCTTTGAGAATTCCCGCAGTATGAACCGTCGGGAGGTGCGATAATCGCGAGGAGCATTTTGGCGTGAGTTTTTAAATCGCCACTCGGGAGGTGCGAACTCGCCGCAGTCCAATATAGCGTGAGGTGCAGACTCATTCAATTCCCACGTGGGCATCTCAGCGTGAGAGTTTTTTCATTGTTTGATTAGAGTAAGGTTATATGCGTGAATTTAATTCATGCGTGGAGGAGAATTATCTTTTTGAAAAGCCGTGAGTGGTAGTTTGAAGCCTGA
>ML788320.1:47100-58444 GCA_009831015.1 Picea engelmannii
TGGTGTGGGAGGTCTTTCTCTTGAAGAATATAGCAAAGAATTGGCTGGGTTTTCTTCCCTTGTTGAGAAGGGTTTCCCAGGATACTTCTTGTGTTCTTGTGCATGGTTATTCTTCTTGTGATATTGGTTTACTGCAGTAGTTATGGTTCAAGTAAAAGTTAAACAGAAAATTTAAAGAGAATGCATGAAGCCATAGCTCATTGAAAATTCAACACAAAAATCATGCCAAGGGTGTGGTAAGGTAGCATGTGTAGCCTCCCAAGAGAAATACCTCAACCAAATGATATTACGTGTGAAAAAAACAAAGTGGCACATGTGGCATCCCAAGGTGACACATCCTCCTCATATGTTACAAACTTATCAACATGTGGGAAACATCCTTGCTAAGTCACCTGACAGGGACACAGAGGACACAGAAATATGAGTGTTCGATACATGACATGGCGACCCCGGAAACATGACATGGAGGACACGTTTATATATATATATATATATATTTAAAAAATTATATATATGAAATTTTTTTGAAAATTACACATACGAAAATGAAATATAGACACAAAGATTCATATTTTGTTAGAAACTAGAAGATTTACTTTATACAAAACATGTAACATAATACATTGTAACATCAATGATGATCAAATGAAAAAAACTAAACACACAATAAATTAGAACCATAAGCTACAGCTTTCTCAATCTCATTAAGTCATTAAAATCAAAGTGTATTACAATGTAGATAGATATTGAGTTAGAGTCACTGAATTTTGATACTATAGGTGAGAATGCCAATGGAAAATACAAAATAGCCATCAAGTAGATACTAGAACCATAGATGGAGAAATATCATAGCTCATGAGTCATGACTGTTAGTAGTCCTCCATGTCATAGTCATTAAGATCAACATCACTACCACTTCTTTCTCCTCCATACTCCTCCTCCTCCTCCTATATATCCAATGCAATTTGTGCATCTGTTGATGTGGAGGATGACCCCTCAAGAGGATCACCATCATCAAAAGTGACCGACTCTAGAACTGGTTCATTAAGATCCAAGTTGAATAATGCCAACTCAACACTGTTGTCCAAACCCATATCATCGGGAAACACATCCCACATATTTGTCTTTCCCTTCAACCACTCTTCTCTCTTCCTATAAATAAGATGGAGGTTGGTGTGCACATACACCACTAAGTCACTTGACACAATGACAAAGAGAAGAGTTCAACAAAAGATTTTATACTTGAGTGAAGAGTACATTTTTACTGGGGTTGTGACAAAAGAGTTCAACAGTCAATGCCACCAACATCGAGGTACATAAAGGGCTTGGTTCCCTTGATTAAATACCAATTCCATACCCTCATACATGATAGAATCCAGTGGAAACATTGCAATCCTACCAATCTTGAAATATTGAAAACTGTTAAGTGTTAATTTTACTTGACCCAACATCGACAGATTATTCTGAATAAAACAAATTTATTAAATAAAAGCACAGCTAAAACTTAACAAAAATAATCAGCGGAAGCAACTAAAACGGAAAACAAAACACATTGCACAAGATATTCAGGTAAACTACCCCTGGAAAAACCCCGAAGGGAAAACCATATCTATGATGATTATATTAAATAAAAGCAGGGCTCCCGTCCTGGGATAATGACCCTTCTAAGGAAATACAAATGAAACAAATAACCTAGCCTATTACCCAAGAGTAGTCCTTCGATCTTGTTGGCTGCTACTTCCCTTGCTACCCCCTTGCACCCTTTCCTCGACCCTTTCCCCTACACACCTAAATGCTCACTCACTCTTTGTATACCATCACTGTGACACAAGCACATGAGCAAAGAATTCCTCTTTTCTCCTATATGCTCCCTGTGTGTCTCATCCTCTCACTTAGGCTTCCTTTTATAATGTTGACTTAACCCTAATTCGAAAACCATAGATCTCCTAAAGTGATCAATGACTGAGATCTAATCTCACGTTCACTTTAAATCTAACCGCTAGGACTTAATTTAATTACTAATGAAAAATACTTAGGCATTTAATTAAATTAAACTCACTTTTACAAAATTACATTCACTTACATAAAGTGAATCTCCTAAGATTCTGAAAGGCATTTAGGATGACTCCCACGTGCTAGACACAAGCCAACGTGGAAGTATATATCCGATGCTACTAAAAACATCAACATTAA
The DNA here is from genome assembly GCA_009831015.1 of Picea engelmannii. Classification (NCBI taxonomy): domain Eukaryota; kingdom Viridiplantae; phylum Streptophyta; class Pinopsida; order Pinales; family Pinaceae; genus Picea; species Picea engelmannii. The sequence continues at coordinate 49,294 of ML788320.1, forward strand.
GTCAGTTTAATTTTGAATGGGACCTAAAATTCTACTTTCTCCATATGAAGTCCAATGTGGTTGGAACCACTCTCAAACATCCTAAAACAATTAATGGTAATGTTAAAAACAATTAATGGTAATGTTAAAAATTTAAGTAAAAGGATAAAAATGAAAAATAGATAATGTCACCTTTTTTCTTTTATAAGTAAGAATTTATATATAAGGAGCCTTCAAAAAACCAGAGTTACAAAGTGTGCAGTAGTGTCGTACTGTAATAACTGAACTACCCTACGGGGAAACCAATTCAACCAATCGGTGTTGGCATCAAAATGACTACCAATCTTACAAAAAATGAAAAACAGAGCGAAAAAAGTAAACTAAAGTCATAAGTAAAACGCTAATACTAGCCTTCATGAGGCCACAAAAAACCCATGTGTTGCTCATACACTTGACTTGTAAGTTGGCCAGCCAGGCGGAGAGGTGTCATGGGTTGCAAGGTCCCATGGCTCCTCTTCAACAACTACACCTCTCCATTCCATTTGCTCATGCGTGTCGGCGTCCGAGTCACCCATTTCCAGTTTGTTGTCAGGCCATGTGCCTCCCACTTCCCTGGGCGCATGCAAGCCCAGTCCTGCTGCAACGTATGCCCTAGGAGTTTCTCCTTCGGTGGGCATGTATTCCTCGTCCATGGCCATGTGCATGGCCTACCCAGAGTCGTCACCTCCTGTGGGAAGCCCCCTTTCACTTGAATCTCTTGTATGCGTCTGCTCTGCTGCCCTCACTGCTTCTGGTGTGAAGTGGAAGGCCTCCTGGAAGGTGGAGAGGATTTGGAGAAGCGCAGAGGTCTTCCCGTCCAGTAGCTCCAACCAAAACTGAAGGTCATCCAGGCCCTGTCGAAGCTCGAAGACCAGCCCGTAGAGAATGGCCAAGCTATCCTACAATTGCGAGTCTGGGACTAAATCTGAAGAGGAGTGTGGCCTAGGCGGAGGTTCCTGTAGAAGAGGTGGTGCTTCCAAGGGTGGGTGAGTGGAGGAGGCCTCTGGTGGAGCCGGTGTGCTGGCTGGTGAATTGGTGGTACTGCAGGAGGCACCCAAGATAAGGAGGCTCTGTCAAGGATGGGTTCTAAGGGAAAACCGAGCGAGCTATCAGAGAGTGCCAACCCCTCAAGCCGGGAAGCGGGAGGGGAGGAGGTGGCAAGTGGTGCTTGTTCAGACTGCGAGGAATGCATGGAGTGCGAGGGGGACGACCCGGGGGAGGAGCCCGGGGAGGTTGCAGGCACCCGAGCGAGGACTAAATGAGGCCGCAGTGGTTTCCAGGGAGAGCCTCTCCTTGGCTTGCCTCTCTGTCTCAGCATTTTGACGGTCCAGTGGGAGAAGGTGAGCGCAGGAAAAGATCCCAAATCGTCGAGGAGGAGTTGGAGAAAAAGAAGGTTGCAGGAGAGCGCAACGAAGGAGGGAGGTTGGAATGAGGCATGGCTTCGCGGATGATGAAGAAGAAGGCGATGTCGCATGCGCAGAGTAATGGCGCGTTCAATGAGCATAACCATGGAGGGGACAGCTTGAGGAGGTCAGGCGCACCAGGCTTAATGGTGCCTGGGACGTCGTATGGGGGAGTTAAATGCATGGGGATGGTGGTGGTGCGTGCCACGCTTCAGTCACATGGCAATCGCCATGCTGGCCTCTTCTTGCCTCCTCCAAGTGCCATGTGTCCCGCACTATCACCCCATCCGGGGGATAGATGTCACTTTTATTATCCATTAATTAAGAATTTAAATTTAAGAATTTAATATTACCATTAATTACTAGGGTCGATGAAATGGAGGGGGTGGAGAGCTCTTTAAATAGCATTAGTAAGGAAAAATAACCCTTAGTTGCACACTGAAACACCTCACGACTGCAACTTGCATGAGAAAACATGAGCCTGGGTCCTTGCATGAGAACCTCATAAATCTATGGAAATCCAAGACCTACACTCTACATCAATCCAAAAAGTCCTCTTAGATATCACTATAATAAAAGTGGATCACCCTCATCAAAAAGAAAAGTGGTCCAAGGTGGGCAAGGGAGGCGGGTGTCAAGGAAGGGGGGTGTTAGCCCGAAGAGAGTAAGATAGAAGAGCATAGTCAACTAAGGTGATGGGATTCATCAATATTTTCAATTACATTGTATCGTGTATTTAATATAAAACACATCAACACTAATCCTAACAATGGTTGAACAATTTAGGCCAACTTGCTACTCAAATCATATTCCATAAACTCAAGTGGCATCATTTTACTCCAATTTCAAATTACTATGAAAACAAAGGTATTTCAACATATCATAATTTCACTTGAACAGTTTGGGTTTCTGGAAGGCAGACAGATTCATGAAGCAATAGGATTGGCACAAGAGGCCTTACACAGCATAAAGACCAGGAAACTAAAGAGTGTGGTGCTAAAAATTGATCTATCCAAAGCCTATGACAGGGTAAGTTGGCTCTACATCCGACTGCTTTTAACGCATTTAGGATTCACAGTTCCTTTTATCATATGGATTATGTGTTGAATTACAACTGTGTCATTCTCAGTGCTCATAAATGGTTTGGCTACATCCTTTTTTAGACCTGAAAGGGGCTTAAGACAAGGATGTCCACTTTCTCCACTACTTTTCCTTCTCATTGCCGAAGGGCTAAGCAGGGCTCTTGCAGTAGAAAAATGGTCTAGTTCCTTTCCAGGTATCCATATCTCCAGTAATCTACAAATTACACACCTTCTCTTTGTAGATGACATCCTCATCTTCACCGCAGGAACAAGAGGGGAGCCAGAGACTCTAAATAATATTGTGAAGCTTTTCTCCAAAGCCACAGGAATGATTATAAATGAAGGAAAGTCTACCCTTACCTCCTTCTGCCTCTCAGAAATGGAAAAAAGACGGTTTCGACAATTCTTCCCTTTCAAAGAGAAAACTATTGATGAAGGTCTGAAGTACTTGGGTTTCAATTTGAAACCAAATGATTATAGGAAGGAGGATTGGACTTGGATTCTCAAAAAATTGGAGAGAAGGTTAATTTCTTGGAGTCATAAATGGCTTTCCAGGGCTGGCAGATTGGTCCTAGTAAAATCAGTATTGGAAGCCATCCCAGTATTTTAGATGTCTCCGTCTTGGATCCCAAAAGGAACTTTGGAGGCAGCTAGAAAACTCTCTTTCAAATTTCTGTGGAGTGGGAAGAAAGATATACATGTGACCCCTTGGGTAAGATGGAAAAGGATTGCAGTCCCAAAGGCACTAGGAGGCTAGGGCTTAAAAAATATACATGTCTTCTCCAAAGCCTTGGCTATTAAAGGGGGATGGCGCCTACTCTCTACAAACAACCTCTGGACAAAGGTTGTAACAAGAAAGTACATTGAACCAGACTCAATGGAGTCTTGGATCAGATGAGCTCAGAAAACTCTCAAAGGAGCTTCGACGATTTGGAAGGAAGTTATAAAATCTTTCCCTGTTATAGGGGATGGTCTTGCTTGGAAGGTAGGAAACAGACTTTGGGTAAGATTACCGGCAGATCCCTGGACGGGAAGCGAATGAAAATACTTACCTTCAGAACATCTAATTTTTTCTTTAAAACAAAAAGGACTTGTTTCCTTAAACACTCTTGCTGACCAATCTTCCACTACTCTATGGGCTCAAGGGTGGAAGTCTGCCACCGATCTTGATTTAAACATTGAGGATTCAGCGTAATTGAAGAGTTACCTAACAACCCTGTTATCCCCAATTTTTAGGGATAACTAGGAGATCATGTCTCAAGGCCCACAGGTCCTAGACATGGAGTATCGAGAGAAGGATTGACCTGAGCATGGCCCTGGAGGGCCCATCTTTATTCTCCTTCATCAGACTTATCTTGTCAGATGCAGCAGCATCCATCACCTTCGACTTGGACTTGTATCGGAGAAGACTCTTGCTCCATGAGGTAATTGGTCCAGGTATCATGGTATGTGTCACTTTTGATCATTATAACCTTTAGATATATGCATCTTACTCCTTTTTATTTCTGACAACTGCTTGGATCTTACATTAAACCACTTGACCATGGTTGGGGGGATTGACAGGGTGTCCTAGCAAGCCTGTACCCATAGGTTTTGGTTTGCCACTGGGCAGATTTCTGAAGAGCCATCGTCCGCTACCATCATATCATCACTTTTACATCTTATCTCCCACTCATCTATCCCATTCCCCTAGTCCAGGCATTAGGATGATCTGTTTGTGGGGTTGCACCTTATCTCGTGGGAAGAAGGGGCTAAAGGCCCAGAAGGTAAAAGTAGCTGGTAAAAGATAAAAGCCATAAAAATGAAACCTAGAGATGCCTCGCCCAAGGATCCCCGAGAAGGCAATAAAAGGCCTCTCAGCAAGAAACAAGAGGGACCCGAAGAAAAATAACAAAACAAGACCTAGCCAAGAGGATAGGGGGTCTCATCACGAGCCAACCTATTATGTTCATGGGCACCTAGCAACATGACATTGCCATTATCTGGTTACCACGCCAGGGTAGTGACCTTTGGTTGCATGGCCAAGGGAAAGGGGGTCTCATCACGAGCCAGCGTTATCATCTCTGTGAAAGTGCATGTGGGTAACACTGTCATCTCTGGTTACCACGCCAAGGCAGTGTCCTTTAGTTAGTCCTTGAAATAAAAAAGAAAAAAACAAATAAAGAAAAGAAAAGAATAAAGGCAATACAGGGCTTGGAAAGAATTGCATCCATGACGGGTACAGCTCGCCTTCTACAAAGGCACCCACAGGTAATATCATGCATCCCTGTCTCTCACTCTACCCGTATGTCTAGACATCCCTTGACCACATCACCTCGTTTTACATGGTTTGGATGATACCCCTTGGAGACTTTCCTTTCCTTATGGATACTAGCCCAATAGGGTATTTTGTCTTTTTCTTCGGCTTTGTATTGTAGGTCTTTGTAATATCTTTGAGCTGTTGAATGATATATCAAGGTTTTTATGCATATGTTTGATAACATTAATGATGAAACGTGATTGACATTGCTATGATCCCTGTGACTAATGAGCCCATGGAAGGCGAAGTTTTTGATCTGCAGGACCATGGCCGACGGACAGGTACCAGTTGGACCGGTACACATGGGGAGATGATTAGTTCGGACCTCCATGGGGCTCAAGAGCCCATCAGATAGTTGTTGGGACCCCATCAGGGGCAGAGACAGGACAATGCTTGATTCAGTTTTGCACCTGAGAAGAAGAAGGACGTTCCATCCGGGACACTTTGGCTGAGCCCAGCCCAAGGGGGTTGACCCACTTCAGGTGGAACGTTTCCCTTTGATGGCCCAGGACATCACCTAGGAGCCATTGACGTCACCTTGAGAGTGTGGCAGTTTGACAGGGCAGCTGGCACGTGTGGCAGGGTTTGGAGGCCCAAAGAGGGCCAACGTTTGTCATTTTGTGCTGCATTTGCCCTAAAAAGGGGCCAACGTCTCCCTCAATAGGGCTTGACATCTTGATTATGCTCATTTAGGGCTTTGATTTAACAATTTAATGTAAAAACAGTATGATTTTGGTTTGTAGCCTTGTCGACTATTTTTAATGACCTAATTTTAATTAGAGGTCATGATACAGTATACATTGAGGAGTTTTTCCCTCATTTTGACATAACATACAACTCACTCTCTTGTGAGATCTGATTTTTGCACCCTAGTTTGGGTATTTGGTCTTTTATGTGAGGCGCACTTGTTGAAGCAAGGATTTTCTTGGCATTTTTGGCATTTCTCTTGAAGGAATGTTTACAACTAGGGTTTGCAATGCTATTTCTTCATGATATGTAAGTGTATTTTCTGCAAAACTTCTTAATTGAATGGTTGTAGGCTTGTATTCTTGCATTTATTATAAATTTGATGATTTAAAACCCTAGGTGACAAGCACACAAGTAGGTCCTTGTTTCATGTCCCCTAAAAGAGAAATATTCAGCCATTGAAGAAGGAAGAAAGAGCCTAGCCTTTGCTACACTCTTTTCACTTCTTCCCTTGTGCTAGTTGTGCTTTTAAAAGTTAAGAAGGAGGAGATGTCCCAGGCCTAGGTTATCTACACCTAGGGTCGTCCTGCTTCTAGGGTTTGGTGATAGGGCCTTGCCATTGCAACACTCTCCCTCACCTTATTCTCTTGCCTTGACTCATCCTTTATGCTAGCCGTTTTGCCAAGTTTGACCTAAGGAAGGAGGAAAGAGCACGAAGCCTTGCTTAAGCAACACCGGAGTGAGCCTCTTTCCCCTAGGGTTTTGATTCTAGGGCCCTGCCATTGCAGCACCTTAGAACCCTTCCTCTCGTCCTTAGCCTTTTATCCTTTAAACTTTGCATCCTCTCTTTAATTGACTCCATCTACCCCTAGGCATTGATCTTAGATCCACAACGTTGAAGTGATAGTGCTCAAAACAACTCTTAAATTTGAAACCCTAACTAGGCTAACGTCATACTTGGATATTCCATCTTGACGCAGCATATGTCTTTGATAAGCAATTAGATGATGGTTAAGAGCGTTTATTGAGTAAAGGATTGATTAAATACATTGTTGGCTACATCATCTAAATAGTTATTGATGAATTGATTTTTTTCCACTGTTATATTGATAAACGTTGATCTCATTGATAATCTATTGTTCTAATTGCTTACATATTGATGTCAGATAGTTATATGAAGTACCAACCCACTAAAATAAAGCCTGCATATATTATTTTGCTAATGTCTTGTTCCAGGCAGGTGTTCTCATTTGGGCCTACACTTCATTATTGGTTGATTAGTCGGACTATTTGATCTTGGTGGTAACCTGTGAGGAGGAACTTTTACTCTGACTTTATAATTTGGCCTCTTCAAAACCCCAGGTTGTCGGGGACGTCTCCCCTGGGCTAACCTCCCTAAATAGAAAGAACCTCCCCATTGAGGTGACATTGGGTGGGGAAGGTTCCTGTTATACTAGTTTGGCCTCTATCCTTTAACCATTCGACCTAGCTACAAACTATGAGATAACATTTTGGCACCGTTGCCGGGGAACACTAAGTCAATTCTCCTCAGACGACAAACCTTTTCGGTAAGCCTTGYCTCAAAGCCTTATCTTACAAGCTTACCTGGCGACTCCACTAGGGTGTTTTCCCTTTTCTTTGATGATTTCAAGCAAATCATCTGGCGACTCCACAAATAGCTAATGACGACTCGTAGTGGGCGTCAGTATATACTTTCATCTACTACTGTGACCTCCACAAATCTTGTCACCCCTGTAAGTTCTCCCAAAGGGTCTCATAAAGAACTCTTTGGTCCTTTAAGCTTACCTAACACCCAAGGGGGGTTACATGATCTACCCAAGAAGGTCAAGTCCTGGATACCTAAGTTTTCAGGGTAAGATGGATCCTATGGAGACTCTCATTGGACCGACTTCTGTGATGCATTCCAGTTTCATCAATCCGGACAAGAACACCCCGATGTATTTTTAAGGCTCTTTGTGAGCTCACTCACCGGAAGTGCTGTAAGATGCATTAACAAACTCTCGAAAGGAAGCATCAAAACCCCTGAAGATCTTGAACAAGCCTTCAAAAAAGATTGGTGTGAAAAAGAAAGCATGGGTTCCCTTTACTCTCAATACATTGATATTTGCAAAGCCTCTAGCGAGGGAATTAGGGATTTCAATGATAGGTTCAACCTTATCCTCAAGAAGATCGGGCCTAGTTTCTAAGAAGAAGTTGTCCTCCAACACTACTTGAACTCGTTGGAAGGAGTTTTGCAGTTTACTCTCAAGGATCGGTCACCCTCGACTCTAGAAGAGGCACTAGATTTTGCTTTCCAGATTGAGAAGAACCTTGAATTCGAAGACTACATCCATCAAGTCAATCTCTCATGCAATAATGACCCTTGGGAATCTAGTGACGAGGATATCACCGAAGCTGAACCCAAGTTCCCAGAGATTTTTGAGGTAAAACTCATGCCTCCCAAAAGGAAATGGAACACAGCTTTCTCAAACATCAACAATGTCTTAAACGTCTCAAGACAACATGAACCATCTGAGGATTTGGGCATGGACACTCATAAAAAACCTAACTTTAAAGATTCCTTGTTTGTCTTGAACACACCAATGTTGGAAAATCAAGACATGAATGAAACCAATAGGTCTGAAGAGCCTCGGGTACATAACGGAAACAACTTAGACACTAGTATGTCCTGTATCTTGCAAAGGGTTAAAAGAATTTGCAAGATCGTTCATTTTTTGACAAAGCAAGCCCCGGATGACCAATTATCTTTTGAGGGGACTCCCACACAATTACATACTGGTCATTCTGAGAAGGATGAACAAACACCCTTTTCAGTGGATCCATACTTGTTTCAAGATTGTCCCACTTTTCCCTTGACAGGAGAAGACACAGATTGGGGTGATTATCCCGATGATGCCGCTAACACCTCTGGAGATTTAGATGAAGATAGGTATCCAGTGCAAGAGTAAGTAATTTCGTTGAATGGAACGAAGATGTTTTCAAAGACATAGGAGTTCCAAGCACCATCATTGTGGATGAAAACCCTTGGTGTTTTCAATGCAGTGAAGCACATTGGGAACATGAGTGTCCTTACAGTAGTGGTGCCCATCAACAAGTAAACAATATAGACTACTTCATAGAAGGCCCTCAAATAAATATCACCGCTGAAGAGCATCAAGAGGCCATGAAAGAAGCAGCCAGGTCAGGTAGGATGGAGGTAATAAACAAACTAGACCAGGAATCAAAACAAAAGCTAAAGAAACAAGAGTTCCAGGTGTATAGAAGAAAGAAGTTGGACCAACCTTCCACTGACCAAACAAAAAACCCACCTGTGGATGTAATCTTTCCTAAAACATCCAATACTGAAAGGGTTAACCTGAACTTTGACCTTGAAGGAGCATTATCCAAGATGTTTGTAACCATCCCTTTGAGAGAAGTCATCAAGGTGCCATCTATCAAAGAGCGATTTGACAACTTTTTCCAAGGATCAGATGGACCATTGAAAGATGGAACTATTGGTCATATCCAGAATGTACCTGTAACTACAACTTATTTGAAAAAGCCCAGTGATTCCATCAAAGATGACAAAGCAAGTGACAAAACCAGGCCGACTCCTCATAAATATTCTCCAAAAGATACGCCTTTTGCAAAGGAGGAAAATT
>ML788320.1:72230-91327 GCA_009831015.1 Picea engelmannii
TTCTTTCATAAAGATTCTCTATCAAGGCTTTGAATTCCTTGAACTTGTTGAACACTTCATCTTTAGATTTCAAGAGATACACCCAGGTCTTACGAGAATAATCATCAATGAATGATACATAGTATACATACCCGCTAATGGAGACCGATGGCATTGGGCCACACACATCTGAATGAATGAGTTCTAGGACTCCTTCTTCTTTGTTGTCTCTCTTCAAAAAAGGGTTCTTGATGTTCTTCCCTTGTGCGCATCCATTGCATATGCCTTCATGGTTGACCTTAAGTTCTAGTAAACCTATGACCGCTTTGCATATGTATAGTAGCGCCTTGTAGTTGATGTGAGCTAATCTTCTATGCCAAAGTTCACATGACTTTTCAATGGCATGGGCCATGGCAGTTTCTGAGTGACCCTTTAGTCTATATAAGCCATTTTCTTCACTTCCAATGATGATTGCTTCATTTATGGTTTCTCCTTTAGCCCACATAAGAACTTCTCCATCTATAAAGGCAACTTTGTAGCCTTTCTTTTCTAAAGATAAAATGGAGAGTAGGTACTTTGTCAAACCTGGTACATATAGTACGTCCTTCATTTTTAATGAATTCCCTGAATTCAGTTTGTAGTTTGATTCTCCCACTTCCTTGATGGGATATTGGTAATTATCTCCAAGTGTCACTTTCTGAGAAAACTTATTTTCTAAAACACAAGAGAGAATGTTTTTCTGACCTGTCATGTGCTTGGAGGCACCACTATCAATGAGCCACGTGTCCTCTCCATGTGTTACCGATCCTAAGAGGGTCGAGATTAAGACATAGTCTTTGATTTGTTCTCTTATCATCGTTGCAAATGGCTCTTCATCTTCGACTGCATGGGCATGGTGCCTCTTATGTTTCCTCTTGTATTCTTCTCGTCTGGCTGGACAGGATTTCGCAATGTGTCCCATCTTGTCACAATGATAGCATTGTACAGATGAGTAAATGATAGCATTATACAGATGAGTAGTTTCTTTCCCTTCGTTGTCCTCTCTTATGAAATCTCCTTGGATGAGATTCTTTATTATTGAATCTGTTTGGCGGTTGAGGCTCTTTATGAGTCTCCTTGTGGAAGTAGAGTTTCTTCCTTCCTCTTTTGGTGTGAATAGCTAGGGCTTGATCATCATCTCTTGCTAGTAGCGCTTCACGGTTAGCTACTCTTATTTCTTCTTGGATGCATTCTTCCCATAGACTATCAAACTTTAGTTTCTCCGTTCTGGCACATATCGTTTGGATGAATGCATCCCAAGGTCTTGTGATACCATTTAGGGCCGTCATTATGAGATGGTCTTCGTCTATGGTGTCTCCAATCGCTTCTAACTGTTGTTTGAATTSTAAAATTCTAGAGGAATATTCTTGGATCGTTTCTCCTTTCTGCATCCTCGTATTCTTTAGTTGATTTCTTAGATTCATCTTCTGGTTTATGTTCTTTCCTTCGTACAGTCTGCTTAGGGCATCAAACATTTCTTTCGGAGTGTTCTTTGATGACACATAAGGAATCAGGTGGTCTTTGATTGAATCTGCAATGATTCTTTGGGCCCTGATTGTGTCCTTTTGATGCTTTTCTTTCTCTGCGGCATCTTCGGGTTCTGGCACTTCTTCTTTGATGAAACTTCCTTATTTTAGATAGCCAATACAATGCCAAGAGATAACTCAAGCTAATACAGAAGATCATCTCCAAAAGATGTGCCACTCTCTCTCTTTCTTCTCCAACTGCAATTCCAAAACTTGTCTCTCAAATAAGCAAGTGAGTTGTGTGTCTAAGTGAGGCGCTGGCCTCTTTATTTATACAAGATTGGCACGTGTGAAGTGTCTCTTCACTGGCAGGGCCGACTTCTCAAACTGGGTGGTTATAACCACCTTTAATATATTTTGGGGCCTCTTTAATATCTGTTGGGGCCGACTTCTTATTCTGCCTATTATAATTATCATTTGACCAATCCGCAAAAGGGGATTTGGTCCTATTACAATAGCCGACATGATCATTCCACAATGGGGATTGATCCAATGAATAATATATCAGATAATAATAAGAATACACTTTGCAGTTACATTATTTCAACAGATTATTCTTGGTTAAGTAGAAAATATGCATTTATTTATTGTGAGTGAATGCTTATGGTGAATTTACTTGTTTCATATTAAAGATTATGATATTGTTTGCTTGAAACCCTAGGAGAAAGACATAAGTTATTATCTTTTTCTCTATAATTTTCCACTTGTTTAAATTTCTCAAAGAGCCCCTTATCTAGAAGTAGATACTAGAGCCCTACCATTGTAGCACTCTAGTAACCCTGCTTCATTGCCTATTGCATATTTTATTTCAAATTGTCTAAGGAAAATACTTCCAAAGTTATATGCAATGTTCCCAACTAAAATTTGACCATTTTTCTTAGTTTGCTGTATATTTAATATGACCAACAACGGTCGCTGTAGAAACTATGGTTTGTTGCTGCTATATATATTCACAAATAGTTTGGGCCATCTCATGAGAGCATTACATAAAATTTACAGCAGTAGCTATGGTAATTAAAGGTTCAATCACAGAGCAATATAAAGATGAAATCTGGCTTCTTTATTATTTTATTCCGAACTGAAATTTCAATGATACCACTCACAACTTATCCTCAATTTTTAACAGCAATTAAAGGGACTACTTTTGACCTGTTCCTTAAGCATATACTGCCTGTAGATGATCAATACACAGCAGTGATACAGCGGTGGATAATCTGGAAGATAAAGTCTGCAACAGCAGTGGGCTGAATAGAAGAACAGCAGTCTACTGATAGATACTCAACTCCAGCTGCTAGCAAGTCGACCCACAGAGAAGATGCAACCCCCAAACAGTCAGCTCGATCTCAAAAGGAGAGATGCGACCCAGAAAAGGGAGTATCCCTTCCAGAACTCTACTCACTGAAGATGGCACCTCCACAGCTATGTAAATCAGCCAGCCAAGAGATAGACTAAGCCACAGAAGAGCAACACGACCTCCAAGACGAGTAATGCGCCCAGCAATGTATTTTCGGCCCCTGGATGATTTGCTCGACTTCTCCACAAGAGAAAATATGCCCAGACTGAAGAGATTTGCCTCCACAGAGATAAACTTGACTCTCTCACACAAAAAATCAGTTCAAAGCCTTGAAATCATCCTCTCCTCGACCAAACTCGTCCTCTTCAAGGGAGATTCGACCCACACATTACAATACTCCACCACCACAAGAAAACTCTGCTGTAAAAATGAAGAAACTCATCTACTGTCAAGAAATCCTCACCACAAGAAGATGAAATCGACCTCACTGAAGCACAATAGGAAGATCTCGCTGATCTCCTCCAAATGACTAGCTAGGGTGGATAGTCTCACCACCGAAACCAATCTCAGAAATTTCTCCTAGGGTTTTCGCCCCAAGAGTTCCAAAGCCACAAAGAGATCTCTCAAAGTAATTTTAGAAAATGTCAAGTCAAGAATGAGAGAGGGAGCCCTCCTTTACCTTTTTATTCTTCGGTTGACCTTTTTGTGACCTTTTTACCTTTTAATAAGTTTAGGTGACTTTTCATCTCCTCAATAGTCACTTAGGCATCTTTTTAATTACTTACTCAATGTCATCCTTTTTAAAAATTAAATCCCGCTCCGGTGACATTAATTAATTATTAATTCCCTTTTCCCCACTGACTATAGCCTACAAGAATTACTTAGGATATTTCATCAATTCTCCCGAGAGATCATTTGGAAAGGGACATTACAGTTCTCCCTTCCCAAGATTGTTTGTCCTCAAGCAACTGTAAATTCGGATGCTGCAAGATCTAATCATTTTCCCATGTGGCATCCTCTAATGGTAAGTCTTCCCATCTGACAAGCTACTCTCAAATTACCTTGTTCCGTAACTTCCTCTCCCGAACCTCCAATACCTCCTCAGGAACCAATACTAGTTGTCCCTCCTCATCCAACAAAGGTAACTCTGCCAGGGTAGTGACCTGTTGTCCCAAATCCTTTTTGAGGCACGAGACATGAAACACATTATGAATTTTGCTTCCCTCCGACAACTCCAGCTCATAAGCCACCTCGCCAACTCTCTGAATCACCCTGTAAGGTCCATAAAAAAGTGGTTTAAGCTTCTCTTCTCCACTTTTCTTCAAGGAAGATTGTCTGTATGGATGTAGCCTCAAGAACACCAAGTCTCCCACTTTGAAAGTGCACTCGACCATGATCTTGTCTGCATATACCTTCTGTTGATTCTAGGTCATTTGTATATTGTCCTTGATATCTTTGAGTATGTCCTAGCTCTCCTAGATCCAGTCCTTGGCTTTGGGAGCCCTGTTATCCCCAAATGCCAAGTCGACAAAAGAAGGAGCATCATAACCATATAATGCTCGAAATGGTGTCATACCAATGGACATATGATAAGTGGTGTTATAGCAGTGTTCCCCCAAATGTAACCACTTAACCCACGCCTTTTGTTGCTCAGACACATAGTTACATAGATACCCTTCTAGCCATTTGTTCATAATCTCGGTTTATCCATTGGTCTAATGGTGGTAACTAGTTTGGGAGACGATTCTTTGCTAGCCAACTTGAACAACGCTTGCCAAAATGCACTACGAAACCTACTATCCTTTTCACTAACAATATACCTCGACAACCCGTGGAGTCTGAATATCTCCCTTAAAAACAACTCCGCTACCTATCTCGCCTTATACTAGGAGGATATGGAAAAGAAATGTGCAAATTTGGTCAATCGATCGACCACTACATATATATATATATATATATAGTCTCTACCTTGGACCTTTGGAAAACCAGTGATAAAGTCCATAGATATGCTTTCCCACTTTTGTTCTGGGATGGGAAATGCTTGTAGTAATCCTGCAGGATGGGTATTCTCTGACTGGTTCTGCTAACAAGTCACACACTCTCTCACGTGATTCAACACATCATCTTTGAGGCCCTTCCAAGTGAACCTTTCCTTGATCTGCCTGTAATTTTTTAAGTATCCCGGATGCCATGCCAATGGTGCATAGCTTCCATGATCTTCTCCTTACTGTAGATTCCAAGATTAAGTATAGATGGTCTTTGTAGTAGATGATGTCCTCCACCACTTTATACCTATCATCCAATACCTTGCGGTCCATCAACTCACAAGAAAATTTGTTCTTAGAATATTTGTTCTTAGCTATTGTGGTTTGTCTTAACCACAATTTTCTTACCTACCAAGTATTGTCTAAACTTCGCCAAGGCATGCATGATGGCGAGCATCTCTTTGTTGTAGATGGAGTAGAGTTTCTCCGACTCTATGAGCTTTTTGCTCTTGTATGCTATTGGATGCCTTCGTTGCATCAACACTGCTCCTATCCCCTCACGCGATGCATCACACTCAAGCACAAAAGGCTGAGTGAAATCAGGATGTGCTAGAACTGGGCAAGTGCTCATCACCTCCTTCATCTTAACAAATGTCCTTTGTGCCTCATCTATCCACTTGAATGCCCCCTTTTTTTTTAGATCTGTGAGTGGTGTAGCCAACTGTGAAAACCACTTAACAAACCGCCTGTAGTAGCTGCAAATCACGAAGAAACTGCACAAGTGTGAAATATTTTTGGGCGATGGCCAATCTAGTATGGCCTGAATCTTTTCTCTATGCACCTATACCCCATGAGCACTAACCACATGACCCAAGTATAGGATCTTTGTCATGCGAAACTCACAATTTGACTCCTTGGCATATGGTGATTGATCCTCCATGATACTCAGAATCTCCTATAGATGCCTCAAGTGCTCCTCCCATGTCCTGCTATAAATCAAAAGATCATCGAAGAAAACCAACAGAAATTTCCTCTGCTACTTTTTGAAGATATGATTCATGCAAGACTGGAAATTGGTTGGTGCATTGGTCAACTCAAATGGCATGCCCAAAAACTTGTAATGCCCATAATAGTATCTAAAAGTAGTTTTAGGAATGTTCTGCTCTTTGACTCTAGTCTGGTGGTACCCCGATCGAAGATCAATCTTCGAAAAATACACCGCCCCATGTATCTCATCCAGTGGCTCATCAATCCTGGGAATTGGGTACCCGTTTTTTATCGTATTCTTATTCAATGCCCTGTAATCAATGCACGTCCGTATTGTGCCATCCTTCTTCTTCACCAACACTATAGAAGAAGCGAATGGACTAGAACTCAGCTTAATGTGTCCCATCTCTAGTCGTTCATTAATGGCCTTCTCAATCTCATCCTTGAATTTCTTTGGATGTCTATAGGGAGTGGTGATCACTGGTTTGGCTCCCTCCTCCAACTCAATAGTGTGTTTGAATCCTCTGTCGGGTGGTCTCCCTAGAGGTATCTGCCCAAAAACTCGATAGTGACAACTCAACAGTGTCTGTATGTCTATATGATACTGATGGATGTTGTGTGAAGGTTTTGCAGTGGTGATCAAACACTTTGTTGCACAAGTGACATCCCCATGTCTAAAAATACCCTCCATCCGTTTAGCTAAGACGGTCCTAGGAGCATCATTTGACATGCCCCTCAAAACTACCTTCCTATCATCTGCTTCTTTGAACTCCAGCTCCATAGCTTGGAAGTTCACCAAGTGTTTTCCAATGGAAACAAGACATTGGTCCCCCAATATGACATTGGTGTCTCGCAGCTCCACTACATAGAAATCATTAGTGATTGTGTAGTTACCCAGAACAACCCGTAACTGTGGGATCTTCTGTGTGCAAGGCATAATGCGCCCACCAGATACCACTACATCAAACCCCTCAAAATCCACAGTAGGAATGTCTCTTTTAGCCACCCAGGCTGAGTCTATAAAGTTATTGGTTGCCCCACCATCAATCAGTACTGTGATTCGCTGGCCCTATACTACACCATGGATCATGAAGGTGTGAAATCTGGGAACACTCGATAGAGTGGCGATGGCTCCACTCTTGATTCTAAAGCAGTTGCAGTCTTGGATTAGGCGGTCTTGGTCCTTCCCATCTCTTTGGCAGCCAAGCAAGTACAAGGCTTCCCTTCCCTTGGACCAAGAAGTGTTTCCGGTCGATCCGAAAAACAGACTCACCCACCCATATAGATAGGTAAAAAGCTAGGGGAAAACGCGACTAGGGTAACATGGGCAACGTGGGTAACGTGGGTAACGTGCGCTAAGACCACCCAATCAAATCAACCTATCCTATCCTCATGCAGATGCTCATAAGCTAACTTGTCCTGCTCACTGTCTTGTACTTACTCTGCCTCATCCTCTTCCTCATTGTCTGAAATCACCTCTATATAATGTGCCTTGCCCTTTCCCATACAGTGGTTCCCAGGTTCCCAAGGGTCCTTGCAGTTGAAAAAAAGATTCTTTCTTCTCAACTCATTACGAGTTGCTTCATCCATATTATCCTTACCCGTTCCCTTTTTCTGAAAGGGTTTCTTATCTTTATTCTTCTGGGGAATGAACAATTTGGAGAAATTTTTTGTCTATGGGACAACGTCCTCCATGTTTTGTGTCGTGATAATAGCATTATGTAGCATCTCAAGTTTGAAGGCTTTTACCCAACCATGCAATGGCTCAAATAAACCCTCCGTGAACAACATCACTAATCTCTGCTCATATATGTTTGTCACTATGACTGCAATCCTCTGAAACTCATTAATGTAAGCATTTGACGTCCCAACCTATTTGAGTTGTGCCAATTACCTGAAGTGTATCTCCAGATCCTTTCTTTCAAACCTCTCCATCAACTTCTGTGTGAAGTTTAGAGAAGAGATGATGTTGGCATGCCCCGGAGTGACCAATCCATGGTACCACCACTCATGGGCCTCCCCATCCAAATGCAAGGTAGCGAATTTAATTGCTTCTACTCCGACATGGTTTTAAGCTAGAAGTAGATGTCCAACTCTTGAACCCATGCTTTGGTTGTGGGTTTGATAAAACCATCAAAGGAGAGAATGGTGAGCTTCCCGATCTTCCTCATGAGATCAATGTTTTGTTGACCCCTGTTAACCTCCCTTGGTCGGTTCCTGTACTTGATATTGCAGTAGTCCTATAGTGACATGGCCTCCTGGAAATCCTCACCCATAGCATGGTACTCCCTCCAATAATCATCAAAGGTCTCACCCTAACCTTGTTGTCCTTGATTTCCTGTTTATTGATTTCCCACAAAATGAGGCTTAAGTGGTCTAGGAATTATTTTGTATGTTGGTCCTAGTGCCAACTTGTGCGGGAACATGATTATTGTTTTCCTGTGCATGGTTTCCAATATTCCTGTTCTCGCACAAACTGTAGGTTGGGAAAAGCCCGACCCAAACCACAAAATGGAGACAACTAGGAGAATACCTACCCACTATCACCTTAGATAAGTATTCCCGTCACTTTAGAGGTGAGGTGATCACCTGAAGGGGAGATTCCCGGGTGACCCTAGGGGGATTGAGAAGAAAGATGGAGATATAATGAGAGGAACCCCTTAGGTCAATGATGGAAGAAGTATGAAGGCTTTAAAATGAGTCTTGTTGAAAGGAAATGATTGCCAAAGACTTGAGTACCTACACCAAAGTGTTAGACCTACCCAAAACAAGACAAATAAGAGTAATACAAGCCTTAAGATCAATGGGACAAGCAAGTGAAGATTGTTTTCCCGATTTACAGCAGTAAACAAATATATATATAAGTCATCAATGAAATCAATTACTTATTGCAGAAATAACCATCAAAAGCATCAAGTATTTAATGGGCAATGAAGCACTAAACAGGGCACAGTTGGATATGGCCTGAGATATGCCTCCAGTGTAGACTTAAGTTTGCAGTGATATGTCGATTGGGCAAGGGAGCGTAGTGGACCGGAAGAGCACGTCCGGTTGTTTCTTTACCTTAGGATCTGCCATGGTTTCTTGGTGCTGCAAGAAACAAAGCTCTATGGCCTTGAGTACCGCAGAAGCAAAGTATATAGCAATGAGTGTGGCAGTCTGCAAAGTAGTGTGGCT
This sequence comes from Picea engelmannii, assembly GCA_009831015.1. NCBI lineage: Eukaryota > Viridiplantae > Streptophyta > Pinopsida > Pinales > Pinaceae > Picea > Picea engelmannii. The sequence continues at coordinate 81,218 of ML788320.1, forward strand.
TCCCAAGATTCTGACAGATTTACTTGATAGATGTATCCTATTATTACTGTGATAACCAGAGTTGTGTGAAGCTCTCTGAGAACCCTGTGCTTCATCAAAACACATTGAGATGAAATATCATTATATCAGAGACATGGTACAAAGGAAAACATTACATGTGTAGTACCTTCCTACCCATGAGCAGATTGCAGACATCTTCACCAAACCGCTTGCCAAGACGAAGTTCAAGTACTTTCGTGAGAGACTTGGCCTAGTGGAGAATGCCTCTCTAGCTGAGAGGGAGTGTTGATGATTACAACTGCATGAGACATCCTCCAGGACACAGACTAAGTGAGTCGACCTGAGAGAGAGCCCATGAGTTGGGTGTGCCCGTGAGATGGGTGTTTGGTTCCTCTCTGAGACAGAGATGGAACGTTGTGCCCTGTGTGGGGTGAGGAATCCCATGAGTTGGGTGTGGGGTTCTTTTCTGAGACGAAGATGGAATGTTGTGTGCCCCTATGTGGGGAAGCCCATGAGTTGGGTGTGTCGTTCTCTCTGAGACGAAGATGAAACGATTTACTATTCTCCTCTATGCAGAGAGTTGAGATGATGTGATACTCCAGATGATTCTCTTGTGAGACGCAGTGAGAGAGATCTGTTGAGTTGGACGTGCATGTGGCTTAGCACAGGTGAACGTGATCCTAGCAGTTGAGCACTAGTAAGTGTGATTCTCCTATGAGACCAGTGAGATAGAAATGTGGACATCCCTGTGGTTGAGCACAGATGGATGTGCCCCTAGTGGCTGAGCACTAGTGGGTGTATGAGATCCCTTGCTATAATGTACAAGAGTCGCACTTACCTGTAACCCTATTTGTGATGTAAAGGGTATAGGTCGGCCCCACCATAAAGTGAAAGATAATTAATGTAAAAGACAATTAATATGGTAATTATTAATTATATTGAGTTATTGAGGTCGGCCCTATTGTGCCAATAGACACTACTGTTGATAGGCTCAGTCTAATACAAATAAAGGTAAATTCCCCATTGAGGAATAATAACACAACTGTGAGTTTGGAAATTTCAGCAAGTACTTGTTCTTGAGAAAAGTGTGCACCTCTCTTGGGCGATAGTCTTCTAGGGTTTTGTGAGCACCCTTTTGTGTGCTAGGTTTATTGTGTGGGAGGTCTTTCTCTTGAAGAATATAGCAAAGGATTGGCTGGGTTTTCTTCCCTTGTTGAGAAGGGTTTCCCAGGATACTTCTTGTGTACTTGTGCATGGTGTTTTCTTCTTGTGATCTTGGTTGCTGCAACATATTGTTAATGGTGAAATTGTTGGTTCAAGTAAAATGCTAAAATTGGAATGAACTTCATGCTTGAGCCTAGATTAATGAAAAATTAACATGTAGGTGTGTATAAGGACAGCAACAAGGTGTCTAGAGGCAAAAATATTTTCAACTCATGGTTTGTTGCAAGCATTTCCAGCCATATGTACAAAGGGCAACAAACCCTATGTTGGGAGAATTTTTTTTTCAAGACATAAATTTACCCTACATTTGTCATTCATGTCTTTTTCAGGAAACCGTGGGGTATTTTTCAAGTTTCTGATGATTCCATCTCAAGCCTCAAGGAGTGACATTGTGCATGAAATCCTAGGTGGCCATCTCTTAAGGTATCTGAACTAGCCTTGTGAGATGCAAGGGTTGCATCATGAAGGCCTTGCTTGGAGCAAGGATATGTCGTCATTGCCATATTATATCCCTATCCAGAGATGCCTAGACCAATCTTGCGGATGAACATGCCAATCTTGGCATGATTTTGTTTCTCCTGGCCACCCTCATGAGCCTCAATTCTATCCTTAGTTGCGATGTAGCGTGTGTGCCAGCTCATGATCACTTTGTGCTTGGCATATCTTTGTTTTGGTTTCTAACAAAGCACAAGGGTAGATCTTTTGACCTTGATGAGATGCTAGAATGGATTCACTAGCTGTATGATTATACCTAGCCTTTCTATTTCCCTATGGTATTAGGTAGGATAATTGTAGGTCATGTTTTGTACTTGCATCTTGATCGTACCTTCTTTTACTGATGTTACTTATTAATTGATCTTATGCATTCATGTTATCTTAGCTTATACATGTTATAAAAAATATTATATATTGATGAAAATGAAAAGATTTATTTTCTTCATTTTAATTTTTACCTCTCATATACCAGGGTGGATCATATCCCTCTGCCCCTTTATTACTGAAGGTTTTATGTTAAAATGTAGCAAGAAATTTTTAGAGTGATGCAGGTTGCAGGTCATGGAGTACCAGAGATGCTAAGGTTCTCATGCGCTCTACGATGAGCACATGTCCCCGTGTTAGAGCCAGATGTTACCCCCTCTCACCTAGGGGTAACCAAAGGATATCCTTCTTCATGATCCGCATTGCAGATAGTGATCCCAGAGATGATGATCAACATTCTCCACAGACAAAATCCCCTCACATGCCTCTCCCTCATCATTGCTCAACTCACTCACTTGATTAGCAAGTTAATCTGATGATGGTGGTCCAACACACATGAGGTATATTGGTCATTTTTTCATACAAATTGTTACATTTAATGCATTAGGAATTTAGGTAAGGATAATGGGTTGAAATCCTATAATGAATCATGAGGCTTGGAAGTTATGATTTTTGCCTTGTTTCACCTCGGTGGCCATCATATTTGCTCTAGTCAAGTGTTATCACTCTTGGGAAACAGGGCTACTACTGGGAGGCCTTGATAGGGTTAGCGTACCATACCCTTTCATAATTAACATTTTCCATTTGTTTTCCTTCCATTTTCCTATCTTTTGGGCATGGTTGTTACATGTATCCCAAAAAGGTCTGTACTTCATTCTCCTATGAGAAGGGGCTTGAATGCTTGAGGTTGATGCAGCTGGTAAAAAGAATGGAAAGAGCATGTTATAAATTCAAAATGCAAAAGAAATAAGGGGATATGAATGATGAATCAAAATCCAAGTTAGCTTGAGCTCTAGCCCCTCTCTATGAGGTCATCACCCCAGGTCCTAATGCATTGAATGCATATCAAAAAAGAAAAGAACTTAATTGAATCCCAATGTAATAAATGCATAAACCTGAAAAGGGGCTTGCAAAGCAATTAATGAGTATCAAAAGGCAACTCAATGCACCAAGCACTCCCTCTACAAAGGCTCTCATGGAAATGAACCTCACATGGACTTGCATGTCAGTGAGACCATGGTCGTGAAGTAAACCCCATGTCATACCATTCACTCATACTAACACTTTGATAGGTTTCTCGGGAACTACTCCCCTAGTTGGGTATTAACACACCTAATAGGGTCTTGTGATGGTCCTCCCATACCTAAACCTAGGAAAATTGCATAAAATCTTGAGCTAGTGTGAATTTTGAAGAAGATACCTAATGTGAATTGCTTATGTGGCTTTTGTATTAAATTGCAACTTACTTTTTATGATTCTAAATTCTAATGACTCTTGTATCCATGATGGTTGGTCTCACTTGACTTCTCTAAGCCCTACTTGATGATGATGCACAATGCACCCCTTGAGATGTTTCCTTTGGAGAATATTGATGATGCTTCCCTTGCACTCCATGGAGAACGTTGGAACCATGATGATGAGCATTAGGTTACATGATGGCTTGGAGTGCCTCTTGAAACCTTTCGACACCTCCTAGACCTAGGTCGTTGCATTGATGAGTTGGGGCATTGCACATAGTCTGATGTGTCGCTTAGAGGGCAAGAAGCCCACACCTTGGACGTTGCACCCCCTTGAGGACGTTAGGGTTTGGATGGATGCTATTGCCCCTGACGAGGATGGTACACCTCTTCGAAGAGGTTGTGGAGCTCTTCTCCCTCGTGACATCATCATTTCCACCTTGGACGTTGCACATTTGAGGATGACATCATGCTCGATGATGATTGGACACATGCTTGAGCCGACCTAGCACTTGTGGTGATGAGTTGGCACCTTTGGATGAGGATATGTGACCTTCTTGATGAAGATGTTGAAGCTTTTGTAGCTTCAGAAGGCATTCCCACAAGAGGTCGCGGTGTCAAGCATGTGGGAATCTTCGTTGGCACCAAGATTAGCCTTGTGTTTCAGTAAAATTGACCTTGGAATGAGGCTAGGCCTCATGGGCAAGTTGATGGGATTTGTGGGCTTACGTAGGGGTGTCACACCCACAAAGAAAATTAAAATATTCTAATTAATTGTTGAGTTTAGAAGGGGTTCCTAAACTCACTTATTGGACTCCTATAAAAGGAGAGTGACAAATCTCAGTGTGTCATTATGGAGTTAGCGTAAGTGAGAGTGCACTTATGCTAGGAGCTTGGAAATTTAAGCAAGGGAAAATATGCAATTGTGGCAATCTGGCCTAGGGTTCTTGGTGATTTTCTGATTATGTTTTTTCAGCCAAGGTAGGCTTCTGATTTCCAGCCACACGTGTAAGGTGGAGAGAGAAGCAGGGCCACACGTGGGAAGAAGGTACAGCCGCACATGCAAACACATTGCACGTGTGAGAGGGATATACGGTCCGCACGTGCGAAAGAAACAATACGAAAAAGGGTTTCATGTGTGGTATAGATAGGCCACGCATGTAAGCATAGAAGGACAGTCACACGTGTGATTTTCTGGGGCAATTTTAAGGCCACACGTGTGAGATTTTCTAGGCGGTTTTAGCAGTCTGCACCACTGACATCAGCAGAACATACAGGTGGCAGCTGTAGCAGATATGCAGACGGAGGGTTTTTTGAGATTTTGTTGAGGTTTGGTTTTCTGATTTTTCTGGTTTTTAGAGGACAAGGTTGTCCTCAGTTTTTGTGTAATTGTGACAACTGGGAGGGATAGTTTTTGCCCTCGGAATTTCTGAATTTGAGAAAGTTACAGAACATAATTTTTGTGTCTCAAATGTGTTGATGATTCATCTCCAATCTTGTTGTTTACGCTGTTATATTTTTTAGTCAATAATTTCAATGTAAAATTGTTCAATGATATCAAGCTAGGGTTTAATATTTGCTCATTAGGAAGAAATTTTCATATCTGAAACTAGTCACATAGAGTTGCATGTGAAAATTGACATGGTATTAGAGTTGAGGCTTTGAAGAGAAGGGGGTCATATTGAGACACATTTGTGCTACAACACTAGAAGATTGTTGTTCTTCTTCTCGGTGTTGAATTTTCAATGAGCTATGGCTCATGCATTCTCTTTAAATTTTTTGTTTAAATTTTACTTGAACCATAACTACTGCAGTAAACCAAGATCACAACAAGAATAACCATGCACAATAACACAAGAAGTATACTAGGAACCCCTTCTCAACAAGGGAAGAAAACCCAACCAATCCTTTGCTATATTCTTCAAGAAAAATACCTCCCACACCATCACCAAACCTAGCACACAAGAGGGTGTTGTAATTCTCATAATTTCAAACCTCAACTTCTGAAATCATGAGATGACACAATGATAAGTGTGTTTCCTCAATGGGGATTCACCTTTATTTATATAATACTTGTCACATCAAATGATGTGTCTATTGGCACAATAGGGTCGACCTCAATAACTCAAAATATAATTAATAATTACCATATTAATTATCTTTTACATTAATTATCTTTTATATTAATTATCTTTTACATTAATTATCTTTTGCATTAAGGTGGGGCCGACCTGTACCCTTTACATAACAAATAAGGTTATAGGTAAGTATGACTCTTGATCAATATAGCAAGGGATCTCACACACCCACTAGTGCTCAACCACTAGGGGCACATCCATCTGTGCTCAGCCACAGGGATGTCTCTCTATCTCACTGCGTCTCACAGAAGAACCACACTCACTAGTGCTCAGCCACTAGGATCACGTTCACCTGTGCTCATCCACAGGCACATCCAACTCAATAGATCTTCTTTCTCACTGTGTTACATAGGAGGGTCATCTGGAGTTCATCATCTCAACTCTCTTCTCAGAGGAGGCTAATACATCATTTCATTTATGTCTCAGAACGATGCACCCAGCTCATGGGATTTCACACATTCACCTGTGCCCAGCCACAGGCACGTCCAACTCAACAAATCTTCTTTCTCACTGTGTTACACAGGAGAATCATCTGGAGTTCATCTCAACTCTCTATAAGGAGGAGGCCAGCACAACGTTCCAGTTCTGTCTCAAATAGGAACCACACACCCAACTCAAGGGCTCTCTCTCAGGTCTGTGTCTTGGAGGATGTCTCACACAACTGTAATCATCAACACTCCCTCTCAGCTAAGGAGGCATTCTCCATTAGGCCAAGTCTCTCATGGAAGTACTCGAACTTCGTCCTGGATGTAATCATCAACACTCCCTCTTAGCTAGGGAGGTAATCTTCACCAAGCTAGTTTCTCACAGAAGTATTTGAACTTCGTATTGGCAAGCGGTTTGGTGAAGATATCTGCAATCTGCTCGTGTGAAGGAAGGTACTACACGTGTACTGATTTCCTCTGCAACATGTCTCTGATATGATGATATTTTATCTCAATGTGTTTCGATTTATCATGAAACACAGGGTTCTCGGAGAGCTTCACACAACTCTGGTTATCACAACTAATAATAGGATCCATCTCGTGATCAAATAAATCTATCAGAAGCCACACTCCTTCACAAACTGCCACACTCAATGCTATATACTCTTCTTCCGTGGTACTCAAGGCCACAGAGATTTGTTTCCTGTTGCACCAAGAAACCATGGTCAACTCCAAGGTAAAACAACAACCGGATGTGCTCTTCTGGTCCACTATACTCTTTGCTCAATCTGTATCGGCATATCCCTGCAAACTCAAGTTCAGTTTTTCGAGCCCAGACAGGCCTTTTATGTCCTACTACAATATCTCTAGGGATATCAACTAGAGCGGTTGGATCAACTGGAATAATGGTCATCTCCCTCTGAACTGTTGAAGGGGAGAAGGTAATGTCTCTTCCTTCTTCTCAATTAGTTTGACTCCCTCTGAGTCAAGTAACTCCCTCTGAAGTCTGAAGGACAGATATCTTATTTTTCCTGTTTGCTAACCTAAAGATATATTATGTCTTCTCAGGTGCTCTACTAACTCTACAGTATTCTCTAGGATAATAATCAACCAGGAAAAGTTGGACTCCCATACCAGGGATAATGGTCCAAGTCATGAGAGCTCCCACACTAGGGATAATATCCTTCACTATAAAAAATGCAACCAACTACAGATTAATGATTAAATCAAACAAATTACCTTAGTCTACAGTCATGCTCAATCTTGCATTTGTTTTAGAGGAAGTAATCCTCATCTCTCTTGACTTTATCCTTTTGAGGTGGGTCTGGATCAATGTCAACAGTGGAAAAGGGCTATACGGTACAACCACACATGTGAGGGTTATAAGGTTTGCACGTGCGAGAGAAACAGTACGGAAAAGGGCCGCGCATGTGAGAGGGTTGTACGATCCACACATGCAAGAGAAATAGTACGGACAAGCCGCACGTGTGAGGGCAGAAGGACAGTCGCACTTGTGATTTTCTGGGGCAATTTTGAGGCCGTATGTGTGAGATTTTTCTAGGAAGTTTCAACATTCTGTACCACTAACGTCAGCAGTCGTACCACTAACGTCAACAGGTCGTACAGGTGGCAGCTATAGCAGATTTGCAAACAAAGGATTTTTCGGGATTTTGCTGAGATCTCGTTTGCTGATTTGTTTGGTTTTCAAAGGACAAGGTTGTCCTCAGTTTTGGTGTAAATGTGACAGCTGGGAGGATTGGTTTTTGTCCTCATAATTTCTGAATTTGACAAAGTTACAGAACAAAAATTTTGTGTCTAATATGTGTTGATGATTCATCTGTGATCTTGTTGTTTCCGCTACTATATTTTCCAGTTAATAATTTCAATGTAAAATTGTTCAGTGATATCAAGCTAGGGTTTATTGTTTTCTCACTAGGAAGCAATTTTCAAATCTGAAATTAGTCACATAGAGTTGCATGTGAAAACTGACAGAGGAGGCATGACTTTTGGAGATACCTTGCACCTTCTGGGGAGCGACATGAATTTTGGAGACATTTGTACCCCAATAGAGGATGATGTCACCTTTTGGGAGCTTCCTACACCCACATGTGTGACTTTTTAGAAGGATGTTTCTGTTGATGATTACAGCTATGAGACATTCTCCAGGACACACACCTAAGAGAGAGCCCCTGAGAGGGGTGTGTGGTTCCTATCTGAGACAGAGCTGAACGTAGAGATGGCCTCCTCCTTACAGAGAGTTGAGAAGAACTCCAGATGATTCTCCTGTGTAACGCAGTGAGAAAGGAGATCTACAGAGTTGGACGTGCATGTGGTTGAGCACAAGGTGAACGTGTGAAATCCCAAAGTGTTGGGTGCATCGTCATGAGACAGAAATGAAGATGATGTATTAGCCTCCTCTAAGTAGAGAGTTGATGAGAAACTCTAGATGACTCTCATGTGTAATGCAGTGGGAAAGAAGATCTGTTGAGTGGACGTGTCTGTGGACGAGCAAAGGTGAACGTGATCCTAGTGACTGAGCACTAGTGAGAGTGGTTTTTCTGTGTAATGCAGTGAGCCAGAGACATGGACATCCCTATGGATGTTCCCCCAGGGCCCCAGTGGCTGAGCACTACTGGGTGTATGAGATCCCTTGCTATATTGTTCAAGAGTCAAACCTGCCTGTAACCCTAATTGTAATGTAAAGGGTACAGGTCGACCCCACCTTAATGTAATTGATAATTAATGTAAAAGATAATTAATCTGATTAATATAAATTATATTATGAGATAGAGAGGTCGAGCCTGTTGTGCCAATAGACACTTCTGTTGATAGGTCAAGTCTAATATAAGTAAAGGTAAATTCTCCATTGAGGAATCATATCTTTTGTATGAGTTTAGAAATTTCAGCAAGTACATCTACTTGGGAAAAGTGCTTACCTCTCTTGGGCACTAGTCTTCTAGGGTTTGCAAGCACCCTCTTGTGTGCTAGGTTTTCTTGGTGGTGAAGGTCTTTCTCTTGAATAATATAGCAAAGGGTTTGGCCGGGTTTTCATCCCTTGTTGAGAAGGGTTTCCCAGGATACTTCTTGTGTTCTTGTGCATGGTGTTTCTTCTTGTGATCTTGATTGCTGCAACATTATTGGTTATGGTTAAGTTAAATGCTAAAATGGAATGAACTTCATGGTTAACCTTGTCTATTGAAAAATCAACCTGGTTTCGAGCATAGGTCTTGAAGAACCCTTGCACAAGCATTTAAAAAGCTAAACCATCCTCCTTCTACAGTTTCGTACGACCTCTAGGGTTTCTAGAGAAATCTGTACGACCCTCATTTGATCAGCCTTTTTACCCATTTACAAGTGGACGTTGGAGCTAAAACTTGGACCAAGCTATACGGCCCTCCTCAGTGCATCTCCAGAGACCTTCAAAATAAAATTCCAAGAATTTTTGAGTTTTTGGCCCTAGGTTTCTAGGGTGCCGAGATTTTTTGCAGAATCCTGATCTTAGGATTTCTGCAACTTCTTGAAGAAACATTTCCAACTCATCAAGCATTCCTATGACACTCTCAAAGTTGATTGTTGGCAGTCATAAGCCCAACAAAATCCAAGGTTACTAATCCAACCTAATCATTAGGTTTTCTAAATCCAGTTGGCGAGAGTTTAAAGAATCCGAACAAATGAAGAACAGAACTTTAGTAGAAGATAGGCTTGATGGAGCAAGCAACTTTAGCTCCTGGAAATCAAGGCTTCAGGTCACCCTTGAAGAAGATGACCTTTTGGATGTGGTAACTAAAACTTTACCAGATACAGCTACTAATGAAGAGAAAAAGATAAGAAAGGAAGAAGATGTCAAAGCAAGAAAATTAATCATCTACTCAGTAAGAGATCATCTCTTACCTCGTATTGCCAACCTGAAGACATCTTATGAAATGTATGATGCATTAAAAGAAATGTTTGAAAGTGACAACACGCTCAAAGCTCTTACCTTGAAGAGCCAACTTCAAAGTACCAAGATGACAAAAGGTGACACAGTTGCTATCTTCTTTATGAAGATATCAGAGATTAAAGAACAACTAGAAGCCAGTGGAGAAATCATGTCAAAAGAGAACTTGT
>ML788320.1:119809-132961 GCA_009831015.1 Picea engelmannii
AGTGGTACTAGTAAAAAACAAGGATGGAACCATGCGCATGTGCATTGATTACAGGGCATTGAACAAGAAAACAATTAAGAACAGGTACCCCATTCCGAGGATTGATGAGTTATGGGATGAGCTTCATGGGGTTGTTTACTTCACAAATATTCACCTACGCTCTGGCTATCATCAGATCAAGATGAGGGATCAGGATGTCCCCAAAACTGCTTTCAGATGTCATTACGGTCACTATGAGTTCCTAGTGATGCCATTTGGATTGACCAATGCACCAGCCACATTTCAATCTTGCATGAACCATGTCTTCAACAAGCAATTAAGGAAGTACCTCTTAGTATTCTTTGATGACTTGTTGATCTATAGCAGAACTTGGGAGCAACACATTCATCATGTAGAACAGATTCTAGCCATTATGGAAGGGAAATCCTTGTATGCAAAGGAATCCAAATGTGAATTTGGAATTACAGAGGTCCTCTATTTGGGACACATCATTGGGGTAAAGGGGGTACAGGTACACCAAGAGAAGATCCAAGCTATACTTGACTAGCCCACACCTAAGACCCTCACAGAAATGAAGGGGTTTCTTGGCATCTGTTGCTACTATAGGAGGTTTGTCAAAGGTTTCTCACAGCTTTGTGCACCCTTAACCGATTTGACCAAGAAAGGAGCATTCAAATGGAGTTCAAAGGCACAGTTGAATTTTGACAAAATGAAAAAGGTAATGAGTACAATGGAGTGTGATGCCTCCGAGGAGGGCATTGGAGCAGTGCTTATGCCGAAAAGGCACACTCTTGTCTATGAGAGTCTAAAACTGAGGGGCCCTGAGCTTCTTTATACCATCTATGACAAAGAGATATTGGCCATCATGCACGCATTGGCCAAGTTCAGGCAATACTTGGTAGAAGCGAAATTTGTGGTAAGGACAGATCACAACAGTCTTAAGTACTTTTTGGAACAAATGGACTTAAATGAGAGGCAACAGAAGTGGGTTAGCAAGATATAGGCTTCTGATTTTGACATTGATTTCGTTAAGGGGAAGAATAATGTGGTGCCATATGCATTATCTAGGAGGCCATCGGTTTATGCTATGATCGATATCTCAATTGACTGGAAGGCCCACCTCTTAGTGGAATACTCAAAGAACCAATTTGCATGTCAATTAATGGATGGACAGGTACAGGATGACAACTTCAGAATCATGGATGACATCATCTACTACAAGGGTCGAATTTTCTTGGTCCCTGAGTCAGCCTTTAAGGCCAAGGTACTACAAGCATGCCATGATTCACCTATGGCAAGACATCAAGGATTCGTCAAAACATATCGACAGGTAAGAGAAAGGTTTTCTTGGAAAGGGTTGAAGGAAGATGTGATGCATCACATCAAGGAGTGCACTACTTGTCAGGTAAACAAGGATGAGCACACACATGCAGCAGGATCATTACAACCTCTGCCCATCCCGGAGCACAAATGGGAAAGCACCTCTATGGACTTCATCACAGGATTTCCCAAAGCACAGGGTAAAGATTGTATTTTTGTAGTGGTGGACAGATTAACTAAATTTGCAAACTTCTTCTCCATTTCCACAGACTTCAGTGCAACACAGGTTGCAGATTTGTTCTTCAGGAGGTTTTTAGACTACATGGTTTACCCAAGACCATTGTGAGTGACAGGGACAGTCGATTCATGAGCACTTTTGGGCAGGAATTATTCAGGTTGGTTAGTACGACCTTGACCCCCAGCACCAGTTACCATCCTCAGACTGATGGTCAAACAAAAATAGTCAATAAGTGGGCGGAAGGCTACCTCCGAAATTATGTATCAGGGCAGCAAAAAGCATGGGTCGGGTGGCTACATTTGGGAGAATACTGCTACAGCACAACTCATCATATGTCTATTGGTATGACTCCATTCAGGGCCTTGTACAGTTATGACCCACTCTCCTTTGTAGAGATTGTCTTTGGTGATAGTAGTGCTCCTATGGTTCAGGATTGGATCTAGCAGGACATACTCAGAGAACTGAAGGATCATTTGCAAAGGGCACAGAATCAGCAAAAGGTTCAGGCAGACAGGTACAGAGTAGAACGTACATTTGAGGTTGGTGATTTGGTTTACTTGAGGCTCCAACCGTACAGACAAGAATTCATCAAAAGAAGTGGAGCAAAAAATCTCCAACCCCCATTCTTTGGACCCTACAGGATCAACAGGAAGGTAGGGGTCGTAGCTTATGAGCTTGATCTTCCACAGGGCAGAAAAATACACAATGTTTTCCATGCGTCATGCTTGAAGAGAGCCATCGGCCAACACATCACTCCAATTGAAGTACTGCCACCCTTAGATGAAGAAGGGAAATTGATACTGATACCAGAGGAGATACTGGAAGTTCGAGAGAACAATCTAAGGAGGAGGAGCATCAAGGAAAACTTATTCAAATGGAAGAACTTACCTATTGAGGATGCCACTTGGGAGAGTGAACATGTATTACAAGAGACAGATTCAGAATTGCTTGTGGGCAAGCAATTTCTAGCAAGGGAGACTGTAATGTCCCCCACCTCTTGATGAAGAGGGTTGGAGAGACTCAGTATTCTAGTCATCCCCACTAGACTATAGTCTCATGCACTGTGGGGAGAAGTCAACTAACTCAACATTATAATATTAAGTTGACTTGGAAAAGGAAAAGTAACTCAATGAAGGAATAGAACATGTGAGAGTGAGTTAGGAGTTAACCCTAGGGGTTAACTAACTCAATTGAGAAATAGATTGGAAGTATAAAGGAAAGTCAACGGCGCACCTCTCACTCACCTTGGATTATTATTACATTTTTCTTTTGGGCTCTAGAGCATAACAGTTTTGAGGTTTTTGAGAATACATACCCTAGAGGACAACTCGGTGGTGAAAGATCCCACCTCTCTTGTTCCAAGCTTAGTCTCGGGGATGCAATACTCCACCCACACCATTCTACAGCAGCTACAGGTACCATCTTCCACCCAAGGGAGGAGCAAGGCGTAACTTTGAGGGTTTCCAGCAAAGGGGGTGCACCATAGATTGAAGGAAGTTCGATCCAAGAGTTTGAGAAGGTTTTTGGATATTCTGGCACTTGGGTTTTCTCTGCAGGGATTTGATCATCATTTCTAGTACATTTTGAGAGAGCTATACTTCCATTTGATTTACTGGAGCATTGGCAAGATTTGGAGGAAAGGAGAGCGTTATTGGAAAGTAGATCTACTCGGTTTGGAGGGGTAAAAATTCGTATCTCAGCATAAGACTTCACCAAGGAGTTCACCTTGCCCCGATCTACCTTTCCGGAGAGTTTCGGAGTGTTTGTAGGTCTCCTTCATCAAGGTCGAATTATTGGGTCTTGGTAGTCTTCAGGAGGGCGCAACTTAGTTTGGAGTTTCAGCATTTGGAGGAGCAAATCTTGATATTTCGGCTTGAGACTTCAGGAGGGGGTTCTCCTTGCCCCGATCTACCATCCCACAGATTTTTGTGTCATTTGAGGGCTTCTAGCAGCTAGGCCGAAATATTGGACCTTCACAGCTATTCAAGAGGGCGTATCTTCAGCTAGGGGGGTTTAGACTTGACCCTAGTTTATCTTGTATTGGTCTTCAACTTGTATTCAACCTTTGGAGGCTTATATCTTCTAATCTTGAGCATTTTGTAGCATCTCGTATCCCAACTAGAGGATCTATCTGATGTTATTCCAGATCTACAGTCTTATTGTATCAAATTTTCTCATATTATCTAAATAAAGGTCAGATCTATGTTGTTTGGTTCCATATCTGGTGTTTCTTTTTGTCTCTTGTATTTCCATATGTTGCATCTTCAAATCTATGTTCACATGCTTGATAACTAAATCTACAAACCCTAAGACGCAACTCCAAGAGAAAACCTGCAAACAAACATACACTCAACAGTTAACAGTGAGCAGTTAGTGTTCCCAACGAAAAATTGGTTTGGGAACATTACAATCCGATTATATTAGAATTAAATTTACAATAGTAATAATTTAATAATATATGTATACAAGGAAACAAGTCACTTCAGTATGATAACATAATCAACATAATAAAAAGTCGTCTAAACCAGACCATTAAGCCCCATATTTATATTTCGTCACAAGCTCAAGAAAGTTATATAATTTACTAAACTATGGTATAAAATGCTATCAGAGACCTAGAAAGCCAGACTAACACCTAAGTATTAAAATATTTCCCAAAGATTGTCTCTTCATTGTCATGTAATGATTATGAGATGGTCATGGGGTTAGACTTCAAGGTTAGGCAACGGACATACAAAGGACTGTAGTATCTCATTCATGGGTTCCTTTGATGTGGGTAGACTACACACTTGGTTCTTGTTATTTGCGAGGTGATACCTTCCAAGCCCTTTATTTTCCTTTTACCACGTCTAGTCATGGGAGATAACCCAAAGAATATGTAGCGCTCTGGCGATATTCCTATGATTGACAGCCTTTTACTTTTTTTCTTTTCGTTCTTTGGATAATTCATTTTATTTTTCTTTTGTCCTTTCGTGTTGAAAAACACATGCTTGAATGCTTCAAACACCCCAGAGACTATGTAACACCCTGGCGATATATCCGCAAATGCTAGGGGACCGGGCGAGCCTCTAAGCAGGTAACCAAGGAAGGCTTTTGCTAGTCTCCCTTTGATCTTGGAAGCTCCTTCTTCCCATAGAATGAGGAATGATCTCTTCTTGGGTCAATTTATATAACCTAAAGAAATGGATATGACAAGGAATGATGAGATTTAAAGTGGCAAGTATGATTGGGAACAGTACGATGACAGATTCAAAACAAACCCCAATAGTGCTTCATTTTCCTCAAGAGTAACCTAATCCCCCAAGAACCTAAGACAACGAGTCAATTTATGATAGAGGAAGAAGTATAACCAACGAGCTAACGACTAGTAGTTAGAAGGGACTCTTTGGGACAAGCTTAAATTCCTTTTGATATTAAATTGATACTCACCATGATGACGGACTTACCAACTTGCAGTGTGCTTCTCAAGGATGTCTGACAGGGTCGACCAAATGCCATGGGTGTCATATGCTGCTCATGCCGCTAAGTAATGCTCACACTACGAAGGAGGATCGGGAGTTCAAATTTGCACGTACATGCACATCTTTCGACTTTCCATGTCTTCTTTCTGGGCGCCTCTAGATATTCTTTCTTAAATAGTTATCCACCAATGGGGGAATAACAGGCCCATAACCTGTTAGAATAATAGGTGTGCTCGTTTCACCGTAGACAATATCTCAATATTGTCACCCAACCATAGGCACAAATGCCACTCGCGAGCACCTTAACCTTGAAAGATAGAATAATTTTAGAAGCAAACCCTAGAACCAATAGCCAACCAAGGTAGCATACCTCTCTCCAAAGCTAGCGTACCAAGCAGAAATTCCAAACCATAACCAAGCAAAAAGTCCAACCATAACCAAAGACCAAGGCACCACTGCAACAACTGCAACTCTCCTCCAGTCATGCGCACCACTTGTCCTTATGCAGTTGTGAGAGTGAGTGTAACAAATGAGCTCTAGCGCCCTCTTATTTATAGTCCTCCAAGTAACCTAACTGGGCCAACTTCTACTTCTAGAGGATAATAATTTAATATAAATTATTATATTGAGCCGACTTGTCTTCGAAGGTTATTTCCTAAACTTCTAGGGCTTCTCTTGCTTCCCAGAATATTCTGGACTCATCAAAGGTTACACGTAGAGGTTAATACCTCCCGCAGCTACCGTAATATCATCAAGAAGTTCTTTTGGCATGACATTGGTGGTGTCATTGGTTCACGGTAAGGGATCGACACTTTGTCTTTGGCTCAGTTGGGTTGCAAATTAGTGATAGTTGATTTTATAGTACGAGCATGGCTTAGGAAAAAACAGGACAGTATTGGGGGTTTTGTTGGGGGATTCTAATGGACCACGGACATGATCGTCGATTACCATTGCGTGAGACCGCAGAAATATTGTGCCAGCTCAAAAGAAACGAGGCACACATTTTTGGTAATAAAACTACAATCGTAATTGTTTCTTACAAAATGTAGACTCAAAAAACCAATAGGAACAGTGAAGTCGCGTTGTTGATGGAGACTCTTCATCATCGAAGATAACAAATTGCAAAACTTCAAGTTGAATGTGCAACTCTAAAGCAAACAATTTCTAGTTTAGTCAGCATCAACACCATGGCCTATTCAATGCCCAAATTATCCATTGGGTTGTCTAGGGACAAAGAGGAGGAAACGGTGCAACAACAACCTGAGGATGTGGAGATGGAGCATGCAAATCAGAACTCTATAACCAACGAAATGAAGCATGAAGAAGCTTGTGGATAATCGGGCCTCATACAATAATGTTTAATGTTTCATGTTTTTTAAAGTCTATCAGTTATTAGGAGTCTTTGTATGAGTACATACGTGTAGTAGAATTCAAGAATACTTTTTGGATGGAGATCACGACTTCACTCTGAGTGGATGGAATTCAAGAGTACATTAGATTGTGGTCTCTGTTATGATGGAGATCGTGACTTCACTCTGAGTGGGTACACTGATTCAGATTGGGCTGGAAGTGTCTCTGACAGGAAGAGCACTTCAAGATGTTGTTTCAATTTGGGGTCAGCCATGATCTCATGGCAGAGTAGGAAGCAATCAAGCATTGCTCTCAGCACAACGGAAGCAGAATACATTGTTGCATGTTCTACTAGCTGTGAAGCCATATGGCTTCGGAAGTTGTTGACATGTCTATTCGACCTAGAGATGGAAGCAACCATGATCCTATGTGATAACCAGAGCTTCATAAAGATGACAGAGAATCTTGTATTTCAGGACAAGTCAAAGCACATAGAGATCCGATGTCACTACATCTGTGACATGGTGCAGAGAGGAGACATAAAGCTCCAATATGTTAGCACGGATGAACAGGTTGTTGATGTGTTGACCAAGCCTCTATCTCGTGTAAAGTTTGAGCACTTTCGAGATAAGATTGGTATAGTCCGAAAGGACCTCCCTCAAAAGGGGGAGTAGTGTTGATGTGTCAACTTAATTGTTGTGATGATGTGCCAGCTTAATTGTTGTGATGATGTGCCAGCCTTGTGCTGTGATGATGTGACTAGCCTCGTGTTGTGATGATGATGTATTAGTTTTTATACTAATCCGTGTTGATGCAAATGATGATACCATTCCAGCTCTTTGTTGAAAATGATGATATTGATGATGAGAAAAGCTTTCGATGATTTATAGATACACCAGTCAGTGTTCCAAGATGTTGTTGATGATGTTATCCTCCCTCTCGCCTGATGTTGTTGTAGAATAACCTTCTTGTTAAGGGGGAGTGTTGAAATATTGTAACTGCGAAGAGTATTCTATTATTATTGATGTATTATTCATTAGATCAATCCCCTTTTGCAGATTGATCATGTCGGGTATTGTAAATGACCAAATCCCCAAGGACAACACGTTAATTCTAACTTGCCCCCAAGGACAAACCAAGTGGATTGAAGATTTCTTCCACGTTACCCAAGTGTGTATAAAGGCAACAACAATAAGTACAATACTTCTTCTTGCCATTACTAGTAGAAGGTGTGGCATTGGCAAATCCGTTATTTTGTCCATTTATTTATGTTGATACTCGAAAGAAAAAGAGGAGGAAGAAGAAGTAGGTATCTTTTGAATGGAATAATATGCCTCAAGGAACTTAGCATCAATTTTGGATGCTAGTTGGAAGAAATGTTCCAATGAAGATATGGGGAAAATTTCCAATTGCTTTCTAATGTTGGGAAACATACTTGAATTGAATTTGAAGGGGAGTCTCCTCAAGTTCTTGTATCTTGATCTTGATAGAAGCTTCTTAAACATTTCAATGTACTGTTGGACAGATTGTCTGGGGAGTTCTCTAAGTTGCAACTATCAAGCTAGCACTGCATCCTTATACTTTAGTGCGTAAAACCTTGATTGGACTTTCTGTAGGACTTTCTGTAGAGAGAGAGAGAGAGGCGCATTCTTGGAAGAGGACTTTCTGTATTTGTTTGAGCTATCTCTTGGCATTGTATTGGCTATCTATAATAAGGAAGTTTTTGTTGGGTTTTCTCCCCCATGAGGGTTTCCCAGGATAAATGATGTGTCTCTTGTGATTGTGTATTTCTCAGTGATCCTATCTTATGCTATTGTTGTCTATTGAAATGCAAAGAACTCTAATAATAGCTTAAACCTTAACATGGTATCAGAGCTAAGCTGAAGAGAGCATCTTTCACAAGAGAAAGTGAAAAACGTCATTGTTGTCGTACATGCAAATTAGGGCTTTTTGTTGATGAAGTATTTCAGCCCTAAAACCATCTAGAAAAGTGCGCCCTTCCTCAAGGATCACTTTGGCATCCTCGGCGCAACTTTTCAGTGGCTAGATCTCTCGGAAAGCAAAACCCTAGTTTTCACAAAGTACCAGAAAACCAGAGTACCAGAAGTACCAAAAGTACCAGAGTACCAGAAGTACCAGAAAACCAGAAGCACCAATCCAGAAATCCGTTGGTCAAGTTTGAGGGGGTAAAAGTTGGATTTTCAAAAATCTGACTGCACCAACTTATTCGCTTCAGCTCAGCGCATCTATCCCCTGGATCAGAATTTCAAAATTCGAAGTTTGAAAAATTAGGGTTTCCTCATAAAACCCTAAGTTGCAGTTGCAGTTGCAGTCTCAAAACCAGTTGCAGTCACCCTTGAAGTTCATAAGAGTTGGTAATGATTACTGTTGCTGCCAGATGGAGCCACTACCTGCAAATACTATCAGAGGTATGCACTCACATATGTTTAAATGGTTAAACTTTAAAGAGTATTTGCAGGAAAAGGGATCTCTTGCCATAGATCCAGAAGGATCTCAAGATCCAACACATTCAGAGGAATGATGCAACCCAAGTGTGATTATTCTGATATGCATCTATTTGTTATGACATTATTTTGATTAGTGTTGCATGTTGTAGCTATGACCATCATTCTAACCTTTGATCAAAATCTAAGTCAAGGTATTAGATGGATTAAAAGTTGATCCTCTAACCCAACCTTCTATCAAGATAGCGTATTGTCTCGATACAGAAGACAGGTTGAAGAAAGCAATCGTCATCTTGAGTGAAGGAGACTTGGAAGAAAATCAAGCACTCATTCTTGAGGACAAGGCTCCAGGTCCCAGGAGAAACCTCACATGTTAGTTCCAGGTTTCCATGGAGGAATGTTTGATCACAACACGATGAGAGTGTTGACCTCATTTCGTATTGTATTCCTTACCTTTAATCTTTGCTTCAGACAAGTTACAAGTGATAGCTCTAAAGGAGCTACTGTGATGATTGTTCGTGCTATTGATTTGTATTATCAAAAGGATATCACTCTTGCTTGTTGTTTTGTTGACCTTGTTCCAGGTCACAAGTAATAACCCTGAGGAAGCTATAGTGAAGATTGCAGAAGGCAACGTACTAAAGGAGAAACCATAAATGAAGCAATCATCATTGGAAAAGAAGAAGGTGGCTTGTATAAGCTAAAGGGTCACTCAGAAGCTTCCATGACCCACGCCATTGAGAATCCATGTGAACTCTGGCATAGGAGATTAGCCCACATCAACTACAAGGCACTACCATACGTATGCAAAGTTGTCACAGGTCTACCAAAACTCAAGGTTGACCATGAAGGCGTGTGCAATGGATGTGCACAAGGGAAGAACATCAAGAACCCTTTTCCGAAGAGAGACAGCAAACCAGAAGGAGTCCTAGAGCTCGTTCATTCAGATGTGTGTGGCCCAATGCCATCGTCCTCCATTAGTGGGAATTCAAAGCCTTGATAGAGAATCTTTCTGAAAGAAAGATCAAGATACTCAGGTCAGATAATTGAGGAGAATACACCTCAAAACGAATTTGTGAACTTTTGTAAAGATGTTGGGATAAAGAGGGAGCTCCCCACACCCTATAATCCTCAACAAAACAGTGTAGCTGAAAAGAAGAACATAACGATAATGGAAGTCGTGAAGACCATGATCCATGATCAAGATCTTCCAATGTGCTTATGGGCAGAAGTAGCAATGACAGTCGTATATGTGCAAAATCGATTGTCCCATAGTGCACTTGGGTTCAAGACCCCGGAAGAGATGTTCACCGGAAAGAAGCCAGAGGTAAGCCATCTCAAAATATTTGGTTGCCCAGTATTTATACATATACCGAAAGAGAAAAGAAACAAGCTGGAACCCTCAGGAAATAAGGGAATATTTGTGGGATACTGTGAGGTCTCCAAGGCCTTCAGGATCTATATATCAAGTCACCGCCACATTGAGATCAGCAGGGATGTGACCTTTGATGAAGATGCAGCGCTCAATAAATCAAGAAAATGCCAGCTTGAAGAGGTAGATGAAGAGGAACCTGTAATCCCCAGAGTTGCAGAATCAATGAGGGAGGTTCCCAGAGCTGTTGAACGAGTGAGGGAAGTCGTAACTTCCCCTGATGAGGAAATTCTAGAAGATCATGACGTAATAGAGTTTCAAGAACCTCCTCAGATGACAATCTCCCATAAAAGAAGGCCAGCATGAGCTAGAGAGCTTATTCAAGATGGAGAGAAATATGGTGTTCCTGAAGGAACCACGAGACATGTGAAGAAACCTAAGCCATTCTTCAGTTATATGGCTTTGATGTGTGATCTCCTAGAAAAGGAGCCTACCTGCTTTGAAGAAGCTATTCAGAAGAAAGAATGGGCAGATGCCATGACAGAAGAATACCAATCCATAATAAAGAACGATGTATGGGAAATAGTTCCCAGACCAAATAACAAGGATGTGGTATCGTCCAGATGGCTCTTCAAAATAAAACATGCTGCTGATGGAAGTATTGAGAAGTATAAAGCAAGATTTGTAGCTCGTGGCTTTTCTCAAAAAGAAGGCATTGACTATGAAGAGACATTCGTTTCTGTAGCCAGATACACTTCGATCAGAACCATCATAGCCCTTGCAGCTAAGATGAAGTGGAAGTTACACCAAATGGATGTAAAGACAGCTTTCCTAAATGGTGTTATCGAAGAGGAAGTGTATAAAGAGCAACCTCAAGGATTTGAAGTTGAAGACAGGAAGTCTCATGTCTGCAAGTTGAAGAAAGCCTTGTATGGATTGAAGCAAGCTCCTAGAGCTTAGTATGGCCGGATAGACAGTTTCCTAAAGAGCTTGGGCTTTACCAAGAGTAAAGCAGATTCTAACCTCTACTTCAAGGTTATGAACGATGAGCCAGTGATATTATTGTTGTATGTGGATGACTTATTCTTAACTGGAGAAGAAAAGCTCATCACCAAATGTAAGAAGAGGCTCGCCTCAAAATTTGAGATGAAAGACCTTGGCCTAATGCATTATTTCTTAGGTCTTGAGGTGTGGCAGAGTTCAGAGAGGATCTTCCTTAACCAAGGGAAGTATGCAGTCGAAATCCTGAAGAGATTCGACATGTTAGAGTGCAAGTCCATGAATACACACATGGAAACGAAGCTAAAGCTACTGGTCGACACTTCGTCAAAATTGATTGATGCCACGTTGTATAGACAGATCATTGGATCGTTGATATACCTGATGAACACCAAACCAAATATTTGGTTTTCCGTGAACACATTGAGTCAGTTTCTGGTAGAACCCAGACATGTTCACCTAGTTGTTGCAAAACATGTGATGAGGTACATTAGATTGTGGTCTCAGTTATGATGGAGATCATGATTTCACATTGAGTGGGTACACTGATTCAGATTGGGCTGGAAGTGTCTCTGACAGGAAGAGCACTTCAGGATGTTGTTTCAGTTTGGGATCAGCCATGATCTCATGGCAGAGTAAGAAGCAATCCAGCATTTCTCTCAGTACAGCGGAAGAAGAATACATTGTTGCGTGTTCTGCCAGCTGCGAAGCTATATGGCTTCGTAAGTTATTGACTGGTCTATTTGACCTAGAGATGGAAGCAACCACGATCCTATGTGACAACCAGAGCTACATAAAGATGACAGAGAATCCTGTATTCCATGACAAGTCGAAGCACATAGAGATCCGATATCATTACATCCATGACATGGTGCAGAGAGGAGCCTTAAAGCTCTAGTACGTTAGCACAGATGAACAGGTTGCTAATGTGTTGACCAAGCCTCTATCTCGTGTAAAGTTTGAGCACTTTCGAGATAAGCTTGGAATAGTCCGAAAGGACCTTCCTCGAAAGGGGGGGTAGTTGTTGTGATGAGACATCTCTTGCTTCCAGCCTCAGTGTTGTGACGTAAAGCAAGAAGATGTGATGAGACTAGTATTGTGCTTCCGGCTTGACAGTTGTGACGTAAAGCCAGTCTAGTATCTTGCTTCCAACCTGATGGTTGTGACATAAAGCAAGAAGATGTGATGAGACTAGAACTGTGCTTCCAGCTTGAGAAGTTGTGACGTAAAGCCAGTCTAGTATTGTGCTTCCAGCTTGAGTGTTGTGACGTAAAGCAAGACATTGAGATGAGACTAGTACTGTGCTTCCAGCTTGAGAAGCTGTGACGTAAAGCCAGTCTAGTATCTTGCTTCCAGCTTGATTGTTGTGACGTAAAGCAAGACGAGTACTGAGCTTCCAGCTTAACAGCTGTGACGTAAAGCCAGTCCTGTATTATGATGAGTCAGCCTCGTGTTGTGATGATGATGATGTATTAGTTTTATACTAATACATATTGATGCAGATGATGATTGCATTCCTTTGAGAATGACAATGTTGTCGATGAAGAAAACTTTCGATGATTTATAGATACGCTAGTCAGTGTTCCAAGATGATATTGATGATGTTGTCCTCCTGATGTTGTTGATGATAAAGGCCTCTCTCTCGTCTGATGTTGTTGTAGAATACCCTTCTTGTTAAAGGGGAGTGTTGAAATAATGTAACTACAAAGTGTATTCTTATTATTTGATATATTATTCATTGGATCAATCCCCATTGTGGATTGATCATGTCAGCTATTGTAAAAGGACCAAATCCCCTTTTGCAGATTGGTCATAATGTAATTGTAATAGGCAGAAAGAGAAGTCGGCCCCAGAATATATCAAAGAGGCCCCGGAATATAATAAAGGTGGTTATAACCACCCAGGAGAAGAAGTCGGCCCTGCCAGTGAAAGGACACTCCCACACGT
>ML788320.1:138850-149559 GCA_009831015.1 Picea engelmannii
TTTTGGTTCGGTTCCGGTTTTTGGGGTCGACCGATTCAATGACCGGTTCGATTCTGGTAACTTTGATTTGGATTGTAATTCATTTTATTGTTGTCTCTATTCAACAAACTTCCCTTCCAAGACCTAAATAAGGAAAGAATTTTGGGAAGAGTCTGAATCTCTTGAACTTGAACCAAGGTGTGACATGGCATCATTAGGATAACACAGATTTTATGCTAGAAAAGTGCACATATAGGCAAAATTATGTTTCTTTTGAAAAAACAAATGTTGAAAATTTTGCTGGTTTTGGTAGAATTTCAGCAGAATTTTCTTAGGGATTCTGATAGTTTTAGCAATGTCATTGGTTTTTTTCAAAAGTCAACAAAATTAAAGGAAAGGCATAATTTATGCCTAAAATTGACCAAATTGTGTGATGGCACTCGAGTCGGCCTAAACCCCTTTTATCCCTTTTCTAAATATATTCTCTTAATTGGCTTAAATTTTCGTCACTTAACTCTTTTGTTAACTGACCATCGGAACCATCGTCCCACCGAGGAAATACTCGTCTCTCTCAACTAGCCACTGGGACCATCAATTCACCGAGCCACCAGGCCCCCAAGAACCTTTAACTATGCGCATTTAAATTTTTTGCTCCGATTTGGTTTAACCGGCCACCGAGCACTGTGAGGACTACTCCAAATTTCCTTTGTGATCGTGAGTCCGGTTTGGTTTAACCAGCCACTGGACACAATCAACTCTCCTTATGAATACATACCAAAAATCCACAGAGTTCTACCTTATCATCGGGCTTCTACTCTTTCCCCAAATCCATTCTCCATCGGCTTATTCAGATCTGCGCTTCTCAACGAAGTTCATAGGAACTTCGTTCCTGCTTCTCGATCTCGCTTCAACTAGGGTCTCATTGTCCATTCATCATAATCATTAACCAGATACAAATCACCATGATACCTTAACACATTAACGCAATGAGATTGAACACGCAATACTAGAGGAATGCAAACACACTGATTTCATTAATAAAACAACTATACATAGATTCTACCTCTACTAGCCTGATTTCACAATTTGAGCTCTTCTCTAGCCTTGGCCACCACTTTGATTTTTCCCTCAAGCTTACATAAATATGTGGAAGATGAAACTTCCAAATTACAACAAAACCCATAGTTCTGCAACTAATTTACTTAATTTTAGAATTCTAACTACTCGATTCTGTCGACAAACCTCCTATGGACCGAATGGACTATTATCAGCTTACAAAATAACTATCAAACCAATATTCCTTGTTAAATGGTGATTAGATTATGGTTTTGGGAATCAAATCCCCTAATCTATCTTTAAATCCTAAATTAAGGGAACCCACTCCCTTTGGTAAAGGTTTGTTCGACCTTCCGCAGATATTCCACTAGATTTTGGAGATCAAGTATGTTGCATATTTCTTTGGGGGGAGGGGGGGGGCAATCTCTACAAAATGAGGAGAAATCGAACAATTCTGAGGGAGAAACACATGGTTTGCTTGTAAATGATTCTAAAAGCAGCCGACATTCATTTCATTTGAAATCTTTGGTGCAAATTGTGTTGAGAGTACAAGGTGGAATCTTGGGTGGGAGAAGCTCCAAAAAAGAACTAGAATGGTTGAACCATGATCTGTGATCATCAAACTCCAACAGAAATTGATATGAGAACAATTAGATAACAATGCACATACTCACACATGAGAAAGGAAGAAAGCAAGTACCAAGGAGAGTATTGCAACTGTACATCTTGAACACTTTAAAGTTTATAGTTCATTAGATATATATAAGAGTACAAAATTTGTGGAGTGTGGTCATCTTTTACAATTTTCCTATGAGATGTACAAATATAAAATACAAAGTTGGAAGCATTTCAATAAAAAAAACAAAGTTAGGTTAGTTATCATCTTTGACCAAGCCAGCTATGAAATATTTTAGTATAAATATTTATAGTAACATAGGTGAGATGCAAAATATAAAAGACAAAATACAAATGCAATACAGATTTGGACTAAGTCCACTATACCAAATCTCGTCATATGAATGCTAATTGGTTTGTTGAGACTATAATATATTTTGGACTCCACATACTACCTAAATTCTACAATGACCCATGGAGGAACTATCCAACGCATAAGCCTCGGGTTAGATAACCCTTCTTCAAAACTCAACTATCAATATGATATGCTTGCCCAGTTTTTGCGAATTTCTGAATGTCATTTTATTCTTAGTGGCAGTGAACTTGTTATGCTTTCAGCTAGTGTTATGGCATCCTTGGAAGCAATACAAGTGGAGAAGAAATACTACAACAATGCAACATGTTTGACTTGTGCAAGTTGAAGGAACTCCATGAAAGCCGAAGTGTGCAAGCAGAAGAAACTTCATGAAAGCTGAGGAAAGCACATCACACCTCAAACTTGCCATCAGAAAAAAGGAGGGTAACTGGATTGAGGAGAAACAATATGAATCTTCCCCTGTACCCCACCCCCTAAAAAGAAACCTAACCCCTGTATCCCACCCCCTAAAAAGAAACCTAACTAAACGTGCATTTTCTTTGAGAGAAACGACAAATGTAACAATAAGAACTTGTAAGATCTTTGATACAACCAGTATAGATCCATATTAACCCCGAGATCGAGATCGCATAAGCACTAAGAAGGATAAAAAAGGAATCGGGGTAAAAACCTATCGGTGATTGAGTTTTTTTCAAATTAATTTATTAACATTACAGAGGTGGCAGCTTTTATCAGTTTTTATCTTCATGGGCAGATCGTTTAAGGGAGGAAACTAGTGATCGAGAGAAGTCAACAGTTCGATTCATATGGGCACATTTGAGATTACTAAATGCTCGGGGGTATGAATATGGATTCTTATCCGCAACAAAGTTACAAACATCCAAGCAATTTCAATCCATTAAAAGTGTGATAGCAAAGCTACTGGCACGGAAGGGTGGGGAGATCTTCATGTCTGTCTACATGTGTGGATTTGACCTCGAGTTTTTTTTATCTCTCTCCGGGGACTAAGATGGATCCAACTTTTAGTTTTAAGAGACATAAAACAGGGGTTGTAGAAATCAAATGAATTAAAATCTGTTCAAAAATGGTGAGAATGACATACTCTGCGAAAGCGGGACTGTATGCGGAAGCGCTGGAAGAAGTAAAGTGTGGTCACAGAAAGGAACCCTGTGGCGATGCCCACTAAGAGCTGGTCGAAGCCATTCAAGGAAACCACCCATTTTAGTCCGCTTATAAGAAAGGCAAGAAAGAAAGTGAGCCCCGAGAGCGCAGCCTGAGCACGTGGGTTTCGGAGGAGTTGCTCTACCAAATTCTTGTGCGTCTCGGCCGCTGCCCTTTGCCTGCTATGAGATCCTTTGGCCATCCTCTGTCTCCTTGAATTTCAAATTGGGCTCTGTTTGATTCGCGTTTCAAAGTTGAACATAATTCTCACACTCTGCTCTCTCGCTGTTATTGTTTTCGACGTTGTTGAAGTTGGCGATGTTAGGTGGCGCTGAGAGCGCTCGCCACATGTTTTCCTTCTACGTCTCCAACTGTCTATCATTAAACAACAACTTAACGCCCTCATCTTCACTGTTATCCCATAAATAATAAGTCCGCCACTCCCGGGTCAACCCAGAGATAATAAGAGCGTAGTCCAAACATTCTATATTTTTTGAATTCTTTCGAAATAAAATAATTCATTCCAGCCACATTTTCCTATCAGTTTTACTTAAAATCTAAATCTGACCACAAATCTAAAAGAATTGCTAGAATTGTATATTCATTTATATAGACATCATTATAATAATAATAAAGGTGAGGTGGTAGTATAAAAACATGAAAGAGAGACTATTAACTTACTTGAAAGTGTAAAAAGGATTGTAGATCAAAGTCCAACCTCACCTTAGAGCGTCATTACAAGTATAGGTGATGGGAAATCCAAAGGCATTGAACATGGGTTAGTTTTAAAATTTAAAATAATAAAATATTTAAAATCTAAAATAACAAAATAATAGTGATAAGTCTCTAGATAGAAATTTTATAGATTTGAATTAAGATAAATTTAAATAGTTATAATAATTTATAATTGAAGAAAAATAAAATTTTATTTTTTTTTACGTGAAAAGACACACTTTACAACTTCACAAGAATGTGTTATGTCTCTTGTAATATTAATGTGACATTTTTTTTACATGAAAATATTATATTATATTAAAAGGTTGTAATTAGTGAACTAAGAACATTATACAAATATATTGTTTCAAAGTTTCAGAGCCCGGTATTAAAGAACTTTCTAATACTACATAAAAAAGTTTGCAATACACTATAAAATAGACAATCTAGATTTTCCTCCAAGTAGCATGTTTGACAAAAATGCCTAAAATCCTAATGACTCTAAACATCATTACAATTAATGAAAGACATGAAGAATAATCGTTTCTTCTTGGCCAACATTTGAGAGAGGAGAGAGATATTGCTCAATATCCATCGGTTCCTTTAGCAGATGAATTGACTCTTCTTCCTTGATTTCAGCTTGAGCAGATTTAACCAAAACCTTGTTGTTTAATGTTGAGGAGAGAGAATCATTTTGAAGATTGAATGCCAAATTCCACAACATACTACATTTAGCTTCCAAAATGTCAAGCCTCTATTTTTGTTGAACTAGTAAATTCATGATGGATGAATGTTGAGAGACACAGAGGTGTGTTCTCATGCACTTTGGTTGTGACTAAGAACAAAGAGCTCTTGTTAAACTGAATATATTCCTCATGTCTCTTTAGTGTCCTCCTAAATTCCATAACATCTATGTTCTCCATAGCTATGCTCAGAGCACAAAACCCTAGAAACCAAACTAGGCTGAAAAAGGAGGAGCCTATAGACACCTAGCAAGTCCTTGAGAACTAAATTCCCCATGAAATGCCCTACAAAAGGCAATCCAAAGGAAAAGCACATAAAAATAGAAGACCAAGGAGAAACAGAGCTAAGCAAAATAGTTGAAATCCCAAATCTTTCCTCGGAAGCTCTTTCAAATCACCTTCACTAGAACCAAAGTACTAGACCCATAATACATAAACCAAATCAATAACATTTACTACAATCCCTCAAGAAATTCTCAAATATGAAATAAAACAACCAAGACCCCAGACAAACTGCCCTATTATAGAGAAATCACTTACCAGGATGCCTGGCACCTGAAGATCCCAACCTCAACTGCTCCTAATTCATTTCCTCCTGCATTCCATTATCCCATACAGTCGATGAACATTCATACTAAAGCATTCATCAAATAGAGTTGTGGTTAAGGCTCACATGTGAGAGAGGTCAACGTTATCCTTGATACTCTCATCCCGATACAATGGAGTTGATATGTTTGAAGTTGAATCATGTGTATATTAAATGTTGATTGCCATGCTAAATTAAACCAAGACCTTGGGGGGTGTTGCATAGTGAGCACACCCCATTTTTTCATACTCTACTTTGATTAATTTGGTAGCCTTCTTGGCCTAAAGATCAACTTCTACATTGAGTGTTCACTTCACATGACAGAAAAAGATTTTTCTTATTGTACTTGCCTCAATTTTAGCTTGAGCTATGACTACACCAAGCTTGTTATCCACTAGAGATGATTTTCCAAGCATAGCTTTAATGATCACCAAGGAATCACCTATGATAATCAATGTTCTGACCTTGGTTTCCTTAGCTAAAAGGAGACCTCTCAAAAGGGCATATGATTCTACCAAATTATTTGGAGCTTTCCCAAGACCCCAAGCATAAGATGCTACTTTTTTTCCTCCGAGATCATAAAGAATCCCCCCGCACTAACCACCCATGCTAATGTGACATGTGTTAACTAAAAGTATTACTTCATAATGAAAAATAATAGAAATATAAATATAATTATGGCATATCATTATGAACAAAATATAAAAAAAAATAAACATATATATATAAATACTAGTTTAAATTTAGATTAACCATGGATTTATCAAGTGTTTAAATAGATCAAATTTCTCTAGGTGTAAACTTAATTCTCTCAATTTATTGCACTTTAAAAAAGGTTTGCACCTTTAAGGATTTGATCCTTCTTAGTGATTGATAAATATGGAGTTAAAATGGATTTAAACTAGTATAATTGTATTCATATATTAATATATGTAATATATATGTCATATTGAAGCATCCATCTTAGAATCTAGATCATCATATTTCTTGCATTTCTTACATTCTATTTCTCCCATTTTATTTATCATATTTCTTGCACTCTATTTTTTATGTCTCATATTTATTGCATTTATTGTAGTCAATTTCTCACATTTTTATTCACATTATATTTCTCGTGTTTCTATTCACAATGTATTTCTCATACATCTTGCCCTCTATTTCTTATATTTCTCACAAGTTACTTTTTGTATTAAACGAAGTAACAAAATTAAAGGATTGATATAGATCTAGAATTCACACTATTAGTTTATCTCTGAGATGTAATATCAATGGGTCAAATAATATGATTGTTGCACCAATGTAAGGAGTTTCGAATTCTAATTTTCATGGTTTAATTTACAGTTGGGTAGAAGAAGAAAAATTTCATTGTTGTTTTCCATGAGCCATATGTTGGGTTTTTAGAGGCTTATCTTGCTGCCTATAGACTACTAAGAGTGAATACACAACCCAACTACTAGAGGAATCTGTCCCACAAGCCATATGGGTCGTACAAGCCATTATTCATCAACTAAGGGTTGTATGTGGGTCGTATGCCCAACACCATTACCGCTTCTACTCCATGGGGTCATGCCTCCACCTCAACTTGTGTGGTATGGTTATTGATTGGGTAGTGAAGTAACAAGGCTATGAGTGGATCGGCCCAATGGTTGAAGTATCAACCATTGCTTTATTTTTTGTCTCATGCACATTCTCTCACATGGACTTCAACATTTAAAACTTGAATTTTAACTTGGCATATGTCTTGGTGTATGATCTTGTTTAAATTTGGATTATGTTCTTGGTTGAAGGATAAATATGGCTTTCCTTTTTTTATATTGTTTAATTGTGGTGTGAGTACGTTGAGTATTGGCCCACACTTGGTTACACTAATGGGAATTAGGGAAGAAGCACTTGAAAAACATGGTATGAGTCATATCGATCCTCTTAAGTGGAGCTAGTAATGACTTGGAATCCTCCATGGCGGTGTTATCCATGAACGAGTGGTCAAAGATATATTAATCTTTTGTTTACAACTCTGTCCAAGAATAATCCTTATAGAAGTTGTACAACATTTTGTGTTAGTGAAACAAACTGGCTATAATCCTACTATACAAATCAATTATGATCTCCCTTCTTGACCCCCCACAATTCCTTTAGTATTCATGTTATATTAATCTGGATCTAAATTTAAGAATTGTGGTTAAATTAATTAACCTAAAATTAATTAGGGTCTATTAGTATGTCAAAATGGATTTGAGGAACGTTTTTATTGTTTAATTTGGGTGCAAATATAAAGATTGTGTTGTGCTGATTCTATTCATATTAATCACAACAAACAAGGGTTGTACCACATTATTACATGTATTCTTCTCTTTCCTTTATCTTGCATTTTTAACATAATTGATGAACTCTAGAAAGTAAGATTGTTATCTTTGTTTTGCTCTATCAATGAGATCAACGCACTCGCTAGGGATTTTTATTCAATATAGGTTAATTTCCACTATGAAGAATTCATTGAATTCTTCCTCTTGGATTGTTCTTAAAGTTTTTGAAACAGTTCTTCTTCTTGGGTTGTTCTTGAAGTTTTTCTAATTTTTGAAACATTAATTTTGTTTTTAGTTTTACTAAATTTTCATCCCTGTTTAAGTTGGATTAAGAAACATTTATTTTTTTTAAAGTTGGGTTTTTGCTTTTTGATCACTCTAATTTTAACTTGTGCTCTATTTTCAATAACAATCGTGAGCACTCGCTAGATTCTTTTATACATGTCGTTAACATTTCTTATTTCACGCGAGTTGTTGGATAACAACCCGCGAGCTATTCTTGTATGTGACAATAACATTTTCAGGCCTTAAAACCATGGTCTAATTTCGAAGTTTTCTTTAGAATTGGGAAGTTTCTAACCTTATTGGAAGGTCTGGTAGTCATTAATTAGGTGCTTGTGAATTCGATTGGAAAAGAATCTCAAAAAATACAACAATGGTTTTTCTTTCTTAAGCATCTTGTTGAATTAATTCATTCAAAAATGCATTTCCAGGGTTATGTTTTTAGTATAATGGATTTTTAGGAATTTAAGAAAGGTTTGCCTTTCATTGAAGGTGAAGAATAAATATATATATATATATATTTTTTATGAATTTCATAGTATCAAGATTTACAGTGTTTTAATTGAAAGATAAAAGTGTAGATGTTTTATGTATTTACAAAGTTTTTATTATTTAGTAATCTTGAATCGTAACATCATTAAAAAGTTTAGTAATCTTGAATCATAACATCATTGAATTTCACTCTTCTACCCTTTTGAGTAATTAATGTTCATTTAAAATCAATGTAATTTAAAATGAATTAGACTTATTTTTCTTGTTAGAAAACCAACATAGTATAGGTTATTTCAGTTTTGCTAGAAGGCCTCAACCAAATCTCTCTAACTTTTCTATTACACAGTTGTACGATATATCCACAACACTTTTTCTAATACAAAGATACTTGTTTTTGTTAAAAAAAAATAACTTTAGAAAATAGGAGGATGGGAAATGGTTGATGATATTATGTAAACGACCCAAGTGACATGAAAAATTGATGATTTTTCTCATAATATCATCTCCATTTGATGTATTTATTGTATCATAACATTTTGAATCATCAAATAGAATGATTCAAAAATGGTCTGATGGTGACATATTTTAGACCTTACAACTACAAGCCACACCTTTAATTCCTTCTCCCTCTTTGAAAAAAAAATCATTCCTTGACACAAAAAAAATTCTCTTTAGCACTAAAAAGGTAGTGTTGAATAAATATATGATTTTTAAAATGACCCCTCAAAAAAAGGTCATGTAAATATTATATTTTTATTTTTAATATAGAGGAATTGCTAATTGGTCGGGATTACATAGGCAAGGTCCAGGTTCAAATATGATTGGTCTCCACTATAACCCCTAGGCTAGTGCCAACAACTCGCAAGCCAACACCTATTAGGTAACTTCTGATTTAGCAAGGGCTGAGACGTCCAGATACACACCCATGAGGAGGTCGCACTCATGGGGGCATCTATCCTTCTATCCTTATCGCAACAGGCCAAAGTCTCATTAGGGATTTGAACCTAAGTGGGGAGAGTGCTAGACCTACCTCCGAACCATTCAAGTAAAACACCTCAACCTTTTAAAATTTGAAGGACATGGGGGTGGGATTTGATCCACTTATGTGTGCATGAGTCACGAGACCATTTAATATAATCTCTTTGGGTGCAACTACATGTTCGATCACTACCTCAAGGTGGCCCCATGGCTTCAAGAAAATCCCTCGTGAGATTGAACCTTGCCCAATGGTGAAAAACTCCTCACTTTCCACCATTGGATCCAACCTCTTTGGGCATTTTTAAAAAATTGAAGGAGATGGGTGTGGGATATGATCCACTTATGTATGCACGGGTCACTAAACCATTTAGTATAATCTCTTTGGGTGCAACCACATGTTCAAATACTACCTCTAGGTGTCTCCATGGCTCTAGGAAATTCCTCATGGGAATTGAACCTTTCCTATTGGTGAAAATCTCCTTGCTTCTCACCAATGGATCCTTTGGGCATTTAAAATTTGAAGGACGTGGGGGTGGGATTTGATCCATTTATGTGTGCATGGGTCACGAGACCATTTAATATAATCTCTCCGGGTGCAATCACTACCTCGAGGTAACCCCGTGGCTCTAGGAAAATCCCTCATGGGAATTGAACCTTGCCCAATGGTGAAAAACTCATTTATTTTCACCATTGGATCTAACCCCTTTGGGATTAAAATTTGAAGAACATGGAGGTGGGATTTGATCCATTTATTTGTGCATGGGTCATGAGACCATTTAATATAATCTCTCTGGGTGCAACCACATGTTCAACCACTACCGCAAGGTGACCCCATGGCTCCAAGAAAATCCCTCGTGGGAATTGAACCTTGCCTAATGGTGAAAAACTCCTTACTTTTCACCATTGTATCCAACCCCTTTGTGGTTTTAACGATTTTGTATGTATATTTTATAGTGGTAATCAATAGCCACTATAATCCCTATGCTAGAACCAATAGTCCACAAGACAAAACTAGTAGGAAAGTTATGATTTGGCAAGGCTTGAGACATACAGAGACTTACCCACAGGGAGGTCACTTGAGGGGGACATCCACCCTTCTAGCCCCATCACAATGGGCCACATGGTCTCAAAAATAATTGAACCTAGGTGGGGAGAGTGTGAAACCTACCTCCCAACCACCCATGCTACTACATTGAGCCTCGCTTTGTTAATGTTTATGCCATTATTATAGTTCTTTGCATTTAAATAGATAAGAGCATCATAAGAACAAGATCACTAAGGAATACACATTCACAAGAGACACAACATTTATCCTGGGAAACCCTCTAGGGGAAGAAAACCCAGCAAAAGCTTCCTTATCATAAATAGCTTATACAATGTTCAAGAGATAACTCAAACCAATACAGAAAGTCCTCCCCAAGAGA
>ML788320.1:165366-203818 GCA_009831015.1 Picea engelmannii
AAGTGTTTGGAAACATATCTGAGGTGTTTTGCCTCTGAAAAGAAAAATCAGTGGGCTCAATGGTTACCCCTAGCTGAATGGTGGTACAACACTTCCTACCATACAACTACACACATGACTCCTTTTGAAGTGGTATATGGAAAAAATCCACCTTCAGTTCTCTCATACTTACAGGGTACCTTGAAGGTCCAGGCGGTTGACCAAACACTTACAGTTCGAGAGGATACTATTCGTACCCTTAAAGAGAACTTGGTCATGGCACAGAATCGCATGAAGCAACAAGCAGATCAAGGTCACTCTGAATGTCAATTTGCATAAGGGGATCAAGTGTTTCTGCGACTGCAACCATACAAGAAAAATTCCCTCAAGGCCGAGCATTGTCAGAAGCTAGTGCCCAAATTTTATGGTCCTTATACAGTTCTCAAGCGTGTGGGACAAGTTGCCTATTAGTTAGCTCTGCCCAGTCATTCGAAGCTACATCCTGTTTTTCATGTTTCATGTTTAAAGAAGGTGATTGGAACTAGGTGCCAAATTCAAACCAACCTTCCCAAGTTAGTTGAAGAAGGATCCATTTGGCTACATCCAGAAGCAGTTTTGGACCAGCGTGAGCGTTGCCTGCATCAGAGAAACATCAAGGAAGTGCTAGTCCAGTGGAAAGATTCAAATCCAGCAGATGCCACTTGTGAACCAACTACCATTCTGCAACAGTTTCCACATCTCAAGCCTTGAGGACAAGGCTGTTTTTAAGGGGGCGGAAATGTTAGGGTCCTAACCCGCACATAGGTAGAGAAATATATTCGTATGTAATTAAGGTCAATATTAATAAGGCCTTTCAATAAAATAGAATAAGGTGGATGTAAGAAGACCTAATAGAAGCGCCTGCTTCTAGAAGGATCTTCCTCTAGATGCTTCTCTTGATAGAAATATTTAGTATAAATAAGGGTCGAGGGTATGAAAACCCTAACTTGGAGATTATTGTAAAAAAGCGTTGCTCGACTGGAGGTTTCCCCCTTGAAGAGGCATGTGAACATTGCTTTCTGAATCAAAGTGTTATTTCTGTTGTTGCTCTTATATCATTTATGTGTTATTGTGGAGATTATGCTGGTTATATTATTTTTATTCTGCCATTTCTAGCATTTTATTTATGTTCTGCATACTTTTTATATCTGGTATATTACAGCTGAAGAGAAATTGGCCAGGAAACAAAGCCAATGAAACAGAGGAGAAAATTCAAGCAGAGGTAAGGGAACAAGCAGAGAAAAGTTATAGAAGCCAAAGCATGAAGCTGAAAAACAACATAGTCACCATGAGAAAGGTGGAGGTTCTAAATAAGGACGAGAAGAAGCTCTTTTTCCAGAGGAAGAGTAAGAGGAGGCGAAGTTAGATGTTATACCTGTGGAAAACCAAGGCAGAAGTCTTGGGAATGTCCCGAGAAAAAGAAATAAGAAGGAGGCGAAGCACACATTGTTGAATCACAGAAGCATGTGGAAGCAGAAGCCATAGAAGGAGGAAAGAACCTCATGTTGAGGAAATTTCTTCTTAAACCATAGAATGATGTAGAGGAACCAATTCAATGAACAAGTCTATTCATAACTACTTGCAAGATGAAAGACAGAGTTTGCAAGGTGATCATAGACAGTGGGAGCACTGACAATCTAGTATCCACAGAGATGGTGGAGAAGCTGGAGTTGAAGAAAACTGCACATCCAAACCCATACAAGGTATCATGGTTGCAGAAAGGACATCAAGTGATGGTAATTCAACAATGCCAAGTTGAATTTAAAATAGGAGGTTATAGAGATGAATTATTATGTGATGTAATTCCTATGGATGTATGTCATATTTTATTGGGGAGACCATGGCAGTTTGATAGAAAATTCATTCATGATGGAAGAAAGAATACTTATACCCTAGAAAAGAATGGTAGGACACATATGTTGTTGCCAATAGAAGACAAAGAGCAAAAGAGGGAAGCTAGTTCAAGCATACTTCTCATGAGTGGGAAGGAACTCTTGAATGAAGTCAAGAAGGAGAAAGAAATACAGTTTGTTGTAGTGAGGAAGCTTGGAGTTATCCTTACAAATACTTCTATAGAATATTTTCCTGAAGAAATCCAGGAACTGTTAGAAAACTTTGCTAACATAGTAGTGGATGAGTTACCACACTCATTGCCACCCATTAGGAGTATAAGCCATCATATTGACCTTATTCCAGGAGCTAGTTTACCAAACTAAGCAAATTACATGTTGACACCTAGAGAGAATGAGGAAGTCAAAAATCAAGTCCAAGAGGTGTTTGGATAAAGGGTTAGTCAGGGAAAGCCTAAGCCCATGTGCAATACCATCTGTGTTAAGTCCAAAGAAGGATGGAGGATGGAAAATGTGTACAGATTCCAGAGCCATCAACAAGATAACCATTAGGTACATATTTCCTTTACCAAGGATGGATGATTTGATGGATTGTTTGAGTGGAGCAAGCTATTTTTCCAAGATAGACTTGAAGAGTGGATATCATCAAATAAGAATGAGAGAGGGAGATGAATGGAAAACAACATTCAAGACAAATGTAGGATTGTTTGAATGGCTGGTCATGCCATTTGGGTTGACAAATGCACCAAGCACATTTATGATATTGATGAATGAAGTATTGAAAGAATTCATAGGCAAATTTGTCATAGTATATCTGGATGACATACTAATCTTCAGTAAGACAAAGGGAGAACACTTAAGACATCTGACATCAGTGATGGAAAAGTTGCAGCAAGAAAAATTGTTGATAAATCTGAAGAAAAGCTCTTTTATGAAGAAGGAACTCATATACTTGGGTTTCATAATCTCTTCAAATGAATTGAAGATGGATCCACAAAAGGTGAGAGCAATGAAAGAATGGCCATCTCCAAGAAACATATTTGAGGTAAGAAGTTTTCATGGGTTAGCAAGCTTTTATAGAAAGTTTATCAGAAATTTTAGTGGTATATGTGCACCCGTGCTGAACACCGTGAAGAAGAAACACAAGTCCTTCAGTTGGATAGAGGAAGCTGAAAAAAGTTTCAAAGTGTTGAAGGAGAAAATCATAGAACAACCAATTCTGGTCTTACCAGATTTTGGAAAAACATTTCAAGTGAGATGTGATGCAAGTGGATTATCTATTGGAGTAGACTTGAGTCAGGATAATAGGCAAGTTGCTTATTTCAGGGAGAAACTGAATGACACCAAGAAGAAGTATTCCACATATGACAAAGAATTTTATGTAGTGATTCAAGCTTTGAAGAAGTGGAGGCACTATCTAATTCCTAAAGAATTTGTCTTGTACAGTGATAATCAAGCTTTGCAATTTATTACTAGGAAAGAAAAGTTGAGTCAGAGACATGCTAAATGGGTAGAATTTATGCAGAATTTTACCTTTGTTATTAAACATATTGCTGGAAATACTAACAAAGTTGCAGATTCTTTGAATAGGAGGAGTTTAATTGTACATGAATTCCAAGTGGAGACCTTAGGGTTTGAACACCTCAAGGATATGTATCAAGAAGACCCAGATTTTAAGGAAGCTTATGAGGCATGCAAGAATCCTTTGTTGGGAGACAGTAGCCCATGGACCAAATATTTGATCCCGGATGGATTACTATTCAAGGGAATCCAATTGTGCATATCAAAATGCTCAATGAGAGATAATTTTTTGAAAGAGAAACACAATTGAGGTTTAGCTGGACATTTTGGTCATGATAAGACATTTGCACAGTTGAGTAATTCATATTATTGGCCGAGCATGAGGGAAGAGGTGAAAAAGTTTGTGAACAGATGCAAAATTTGTTAGTATGTAAAAGGAAGACAAAAGAACAATGGTTTGTATCAGCCATTACCAATTCCAGAAAGGCCGTGGGATGCAATCAATATGGATTTTGTTTTGGGATTGCCTAAAACTCAGAAAGGGAGAGATTCCATATTTTTTGTGGTGGACATATTTTAAAAAATGGCACATTTCATACCATGCCAGAAGACAAACGATGCTACACATATATCCAATTTGTTTTCCAGAGACATGGATTTCCTAGGAGCATAGTCTCAGACAAGGACACCAAATTTGTAGGACACTTTTGGAGGACTCTATGGAAGAGGCTGGGGACGAACTTGTCCTTTAGTTAAACATATCACCCTCAGAAAAATGGACAGACTGAAGTAGTAAACGAGAGTTTGGGAAACTTCTTGAGAAGTTTAGTCACTGAGCAAGGTCGTCAATGGGATCAGATTCTGGCACAAGCAGAATTTGCATTCAAAAATTCAGTGAACATGAGCTTAAGGAAAAGTACATTTGAAATTGTATATGGTATACAACCAAGAGGGATTACAGAGTTGAGAGATCTGAATCAAGATGAGTTCAGAAGTGCTGGAGCATAGGATTTTGCAACAAAAATGTAGAAACTTCATGACATAGTCAGAGAGAAGCTACAAGACAACAACCATAAATACAAGAACAGAGTTGATCAGAAGAGGAGATAAGTTCAATTCGAAGTTGGAGATGAAGTTTTAGCTCATTTGAGAAAAGACAGGTTTCCAAGGGGAACATATAACAAGTTGAAGATGAAGAATATAGGACCATGTAGGATTCTCAGAAAATTCGTAGCCAATGCTTATGAGATTGAGTTGCCAGACAATGTTGGGATATCACCGATATTCAATGTTGCAGTACTGTATCCTTATAGGAGAGATGAAGCAGGAGAATCAGATGATCAGAAAGAAGTTCAGTGGGAAGACCAATTACCCACAATAGAAGAACCTCAGATGGAGAAAATCATTGAACAGAGGGATGGAAAGAAGACCAGGAGGAAGACATATCTTGAATACTTAGTGAAGTGGAAAGATAATCTAGTGGAAGATGCAAGTTGGGTCACAAAACCTGATATCTTGAAGCATGGAAAAACAGTGCAGGAGCTCATGGATAGGAGTCCATGAAAATTTTAACTAGAGGAGTATGATGCAGGAGCATCGCCTTCAAAGTCAAAGATGCAAGCCTAGAGGCAGGGACATGACATCTCAACATTTAATTCAGAAGTAAATCGGGTTGTTGAGATATTTTTGAAAGCAACAATTTTAAATATGTCGTGTTTGTAAAGTCATGAAGGACTGTAAGGGGTTGCATATATAGAATGAGGAATCTTATCTGGCAATAAATGTTAGTTATTGTAATAGGACGAAGTAGGTAACTGCTAAGAGTTTGATACGATAGGTCACAGACAAGACAAAAGAGCTCATGGAGCCAGTCCTTAGACAATTTTTATTGTTGTATTGTAATAGATAGAATATGAGATTATGAGATAGATATAGCAATCAGTAGAGCATAATAGAGTAGAAGGAAGATGCAGTGAAGAACTGCAATATATGTAATTTGTTTTCATGAATGAATAGAACAGACAAAATTGTCCCAAATCTTGAACCATGTTCATTTGAATGTGTGATTGAATAAATGTTGTATTATGTATATGTTGTTTATTTTCATTTCGTTCATGTATGATTGATCGAGAAGTTGATCGTATGAGTTTGTGACGAAACTTGATAAGTTTCAATTGTTTCTCTTCTTAAAATCGTATGCAAGGTGTGCATCTTGAATGCAAGGAGTGCGTCGATTGAGTCTCAAATTGACTCAGAGGAGTTCAGAGAGAACAAAGGAAATTTAGAATAGGTGCAAGGAGTGCACAACATCAAGAAGCGACTAAGCGTTGAAGGACCAGAACAGAGGAACACCAGGTGGGCGAGAAGAATTTATTTTCAAGAAATCCTTCGATCTGAGTTTAACAAAATCCCAAGAACGCAAGGACTGCGTGGGAAATTGAAATCCTTTAAGGATCAATCTCAGAAGGGATAGCACTTTCATAAGTGTTGACGAGATCCAAGAGTCAGACTCGTAGGAGGAGAAAAGGTTCAAAACTTTTGAAGACTAAGAAATATTCCAAGTAGGGAAGAGGGCCGGAGCTCATGAAAGATAGTGAGTCGTCAATCTAAGGAAATATCAAACCGTTGATTCCTTTCATTGGGAAGGACACTTTCAGAAAATTGGATATCGGGAGTCTGGAGAACGGAGGAGGTTGTTTTCCAAAGTCGTGAAACACAAAATTTAGATTCGTGAGAGAAGATATGGACCGTTGGAGTCCACGTCAAGACAGAAGGAGCATGCACAGGAGGAGATCAGATCACATCCGTCAGATCTGAGCGCCTGGACCAACAACCGTTGGATCCCAAGGAAAGTGCACGAGACAAGTTCTGAAGTCATCAGAATCATTCGTCGTCAGAGTTGACAAGTGGCAACAGATCTAGGACATCGAGAACTCGGACTTCGAAAGATTTGCAAGGGGAAGAGTGGGTCGATCCTAGCCGTTGGTGTTGGGAAGGACATGTGGCGAGAGATCAACATTTCCCTGACTCGTAAATCGGAAAATTCAAAGGATAGAGTTGTGAGAACTCACAAAATATGAGTTCGCAAAAGGATCATAGCTGTTGAATGAAGGAGAGTCGTGGACTGTAGATCTGGTCACGAAAAAGTCGCAATTTCGGATATCAGAAGAAGGGAGACGAGTAGTCTTTCGATATCCTGAAACACGAAGTCCCTGTTCGCAAAGGGGTAGATATGGTCCGTAGATTTGGAAAGGGAAGATCTGAACCACCAGTTTAGAAGTACCATCAATATCGAGAGACCGACGGTCCTGTAGCATTGCGAAGACAAGAGTTGCGTGGACTTTAAAACGTTGAGGGCGGTCACAATCCAGACCGTGGTTTTGGAAAGAGGACACGTGGAGGCTTGAAGAGAATTGCGGGATGAAAATTAGTTTGATCCAAAACCACTTTGGTCACGCCCGAAATCGCGTGGTCACGTGAGGTCGTCGCCCAAGGTCACATCAAGAGGGGGCTTATCAAAAAAGGAGCTAACACCCAATACTCCGAGATTCTGCAGGAAAGCGAAAGGGAAGGTTGTGGGTACTATCAGACTTGCACCAAGGAGTCGAAAGGGCATGTGTTTAGATACAAAAGGAGACCATTAAGGTTTCAGAGAGTCATTCGATTCAAGAATTGGAGATCCTTGACCGGGAGGTCGTGCAGCCCTACGGGGGAGTAGGGGGGATGCATCACACCACAATAGAAAAATAATAGAATTCCAAGACTAGCACATCACTTCCACCAACCAATAACCAATAAAGTAGCCATAAACAAGAGCACAAGAGAGAAACTAGACAAAGATAGCGAAAATTTCAGTGCAATCCTTCTCACAATGGGAGAGTTATGATTCAAAATGAGATATTATGGTCGTTATTTATACAAAATGTCACTAACATAGTTTTTCCACATAAATTTAGGGTAAACCACAAGATTAAGGGTCAAAAACCCTAATATTTCCCCTTTACACAAATAATATTAAACAATTCATCTTTAAATTCACTTTTTCACAAAAGAAAACCCTCAAATAAGACATCACCCTTCTAGGATGACATTTTGGCACTTTTAGGTCAAACGTTGAGTTGGAGATGATAGAGTTGGGCCTCCAAATTCCATGTGTCTCCAATCCAACCTTCTATTCCATGATCCAAGGGTTCATTCCTTCAAAACATGTCACGTGTACTCATCGCCACCTCAAGCCCCTCAAGCATGACATCAAGCCTCCAAAAGATGATGTTTTCCCTCTCCTAGGAAAAATGTTTGGCATGTGAGGGCTAGGTCATGTCTCTCAAGTCATCTTCTAGGCCTCCAAAGGTACAACTCTCTCATCTGACATGTGGGCCCTTGGAATATAACCTGTGGGATTCAAGCCCCATGGAAGCCCAAGCTAGGCTTGCTCCTCCAAAATTGTCTACCAACTAGGTCCTGCAAAGACAAATAAGCACGCCCTCCAAGGATCTCAAGTCAAAATATCATGATGAGTAAATAAAATCAATAACTGAGCCACCTAAGCACGTGCATCAAAGATTACCCTGTCAAAGAAGTAAGTTCTCAAAGACATGTGACTTTCCAAGATTGGATATGGGAGGGTTGATGAGGTGTCCTATTGGGTAGATCTTTCCCTAGGTCAAGGAGTGTTCCCCAAGTGATCCCTCTCTAAGACATGTAAAGTGGATGAAGTGGTTAAGGATCAAGACTCAGTGGGCATGGGGTTCATGACATACAAGGGGTTGTAGTGTCTCATTCATGGGTGCCTTTGTAGAGGATGTGTGGCACCTTCATTTGCAATGCAATCTTTCCAAGTCCATTCTCTTTCCATTCTTTGTTTCTTTCATGTTTTAAAGGACGAGTTGAAGGCCATGGTATTGGAGTGGTGTCTAGATAATGACCGTGTCACTCACAAATACCTTGCAGAAATGAGAAGGTTTGCTTGTGATGAGACCCCCTTTCTCTCAGTTGTGCAACTAAGAGCTAGTACCCTAGCTTGGTGGCCAGATGATGGTAATTCCATACCACTAGATACCTATGATCCTGATAGGTCGGCTCTTGATGAGACCTCTTATCCTCCAACTAACCCCTAAGCATTCTATCCCTAGGCAAAGCATCTGGAAGATTTATATATAGTCTTTTATCCTTTTATCCCACATCAATCCCTCAGGGCCTTCAACCCCTTCTTCCCATAGAATGAGGAACAACCCCTTCTTGGGTCAATACACCCTAGAATCCCAAGAGACAAGGAAGTGGGTGTTTTAAGTGCTAGAAATTGGTAAGTATGGATAGAAATGGTATGATGGATTTTCAAGGGAGTTCCTAGTAGAAAACCCATTCCCGAGGAAGACCACTTACTAGGGCACAATGTCAACGACCAAGGTGAAACATGGAAAAAATCATAATGTCCAAGCATATGTCATGAAATATAAAGTAGTCTAAGATACAACATACTTGAATGCCTCAAATATTGAAATGACACTCACCATAATACCTGAATTGAACCTCAAGGAGCAAGGCCCAGTGCCTCTCGAAAGCCAGTTGATGTGGTGGATGCCAACTAAAAATATTGACCTCGGTTGTGGTGAGAAGGGTCTATATCTGTGTAAGTGGATATTGTTGGTCATGTAGCCTCTCGACACTCCATATCTGCCATATGAGGGCCTCGATACATAATCTCCTTAGGTATCCCACAAAATGGGGATACCATCTTGCTCCTACTTGGGGACATGTGCTCACCGTAAAGTGCATGAGAAATGAAACATATTCTAGTAGACCTATGCTTGCCAAAACTCAGACAAAAGAATCAAAACAACTAAGGTGGTGCTATCACCCTTCATTCGTATGCATAAAAATCCAACAAAAGCTAATCTAGAAAAGAAAAAAATTGACATTTTTTAAAAATTTTCTAAACTAAGCATGAAATCAATATGCAAGTAGAGAAAAATGAAAAATGAAATGTTTCTAAACTAATATGAGAAATCAAAATGCAAATGCAGGAAAACAAAATTACCTACCTACTTACCTGGGGTACTAGCCTTGAAGAAGTCATGTGACCTAAACATAAGTTTGGAGAAGAGATCCATCTACTGGTAATGACATCTTTCTCCCATATAAGGATGTTAGATAATACTTTTCTTTGTCGAACTTCTTCTTGAATATGTAAGGGCCAAGCCATGAGTTGTCATTTCTCTGGTCATACTTGGGCTTACCCTTTCTCTTGTCCCACATGAGTGCAAGACTTACTTCACTGAAATTGATGCAAGGTACACTCTCATTGTATGGATATGAAGGAGGCTCTGTGCATACCATCTCTTTGACGATTTCTTCATGTTTCTCACCTTCTTTCTTCAAAATTTGGATAGACCCTAGCTCCTTCCCATGGTACTTTGCAATTTTTTTCTTTGTATTCATCTTTCCAGAGGAGAACCATCTCTATGGAGTCTTCCTGTATGAAAGGAAACTCAAATGAATCATACTCAACAATCTGTGGAGGCACATCATAATATTTCTCACTGACATAATCATGTCCATCATGATCCATCACATGTTTATCATTCTTTTCCCAGCTGTGTAAAATATCATATGTTTCATCACCCATGGGAATGTATTCATGAGTAAGTCTCATGCTAAGGAAACTCCCAAGGGCAGAAGACTAGGTCCTTGATAAAATCATCCCCCAAGCATCCATAACATCGATCACTACTATGTCCATAAGGAGGCTAATATGTGGAAAATCAATGAGAAAAACCTCAACACCCTCACATACCCGAAAAACCTTGACCTTTTTAGAATAAATACCACATACATTACCATAAGGTTAGGTTGTTTTAAAACCAAGTTGTTACATCACCTTCGATGGCATGAAATTCACTGAGGCCCCAGAATCAAGCATGCAGGTGTTCAAGCGGAGGCCATTCATTCCTAATGAAATATAGGAGGGAGGATTCTTGTCTCTTTGTCAATCGAGATACATAGTGTTCAAGATGATAGGAGGGTCTTCCTTCTCGATCGACACCTGTAATAATTTTAAGATTTACCTTTTCACATAAGGTATCTTTCACATTTCTATCACTGGTACCGTCATATTCAATTTTCCATACATGCTTGCAACATCAATATTCAATTGAATCTCGTCTGTAGGAGTTGGCTTAGGAAGCAACTCATGTACTGGAGGTGGAGGTGGTGGGGCCACATTATCTGTTGATGGAAGAAGAGTGTCAAGTTGTGATGGAGGGGTTGAAGCTTTATTTCTTCTAGTGTAGGTCAAATATTCCCTCCTCCTTAATT
Organism: Picea engelmannii; assembly: GCA_009831015.1. Taxonomy (NCBI): domain Eukaryota; kingdom Viridiplantae; phylum Streptophyta; class Pinopsida; order Pinales; family Pinaceae; genus Picea; species Picea engelmannii. The sequence goes on from ML788320.1 coordinate 176,070, forward strand.
TATTCTTCTGATCGTCTATTAACTAATTCAAGGCCCCGAGTCTCCTCTCTCTTTCTCCTCGTCTTCTAGATTCATTGATATGCTCTTGTGTGACTTATTCCTCTTGGAACAAGCAGATCATATCCATGAAATTCATATCGTTGGGAGAATCTTCATCTCATTGGGGGAATTCATCTTCTCTGTGAGGTTCTTGGTATGGAAGACACCAAGCTTCTATCTCAACCATCCCAACTGGTTTCAAAGTATCCAGGGATTTTTCCTCCAGATGAGGCACTGGTTTCCAACCTGTGGTATCTCTCTACTGTCTAGAAAAATGAGGTATGGGAGCATATTGATTCCTCTCTACAGTATTCAAACGAACCATAATCTTATTCTGCACCTGGGAAAACTGAGTACTCATATGATCTATCTTCTAATTCGAAAGGGAAATCGTATTAGGAGCACTTTTGTTGGAAACCTTAGTCTTTGCTTCTGCCTTGACATGAGAGTACTAAAAAGGTTCACCCTTGAATCAAGGAGATTCTCTTCATTGTTATCACTGTACTCTTTGGCCTATGCCAACGATGTGGGATTCTTGTCCTTTAGAATGAAGTGAAATTTCCCTTCAAAAGCGTTCATATAAAGGATACAAATTTATGAGGTTGTAGGATGAAATTCCGCTGGAATCTGGTTGTACAACCTGTCAAATATGGTATTTAATTCCTTCAATATCTCATTTTTATTTTTCTTTATTTGATTGAATTGAGATCCAAGAGTCTCGTTGTCTTTATTTGTTGACCATCTGCTCTTAAATAAGTTGGCAAAATATTCATAGGATGTGAGATGATTGTCAAGAAGGCCTCTGAACCAATCAAGAGCTTCCTCAGTCAATGGTGAAACAAACATACTCATGGCTACATCCTCATGTTCAATCCATACATTTTCCATGTCTCATCCCATGACATAAAGATGATCCTCAATAGTTACTACATTATTTCCTAGGAACTTTGGCAACCACCTGTTAGACTCTTTTAGCAACCACTTGTTAAACTCTTTTGGCATTTTATTGGGGTATCCTTGGATAGTGTACATGTTAAAGGTTTTGTAGAGGTCCTTTCCCCAAGGGTAAGCCATTGGAGAAAGGGGAAGGGTATCGTGGAAGAGGGCTTTGACGATAGTAAACTTGAGAGGAGGCCTTATTTGGTAGACCTTAGAAGGCTTGAACCTCCCAGGGGGAAAAGGTTTGGAAGAGGAAAGGTTCTGGGAAGGTAGATTCGCCAAATGCGATTCAATAGAAGCTCATCAAGAAAGGTGGAAAGGGAACATTCCTTGGGTGGAGTCGCTAGGAAATCTAGGGTAAAAATCTTTGGGGTAGCTTGCCAAAGTGTCGTTAAGGTTCCGAAGAGGATTCAAAATCCTCCCCGACAACGGCGCCAATTTTTTTTTGCACAAGTTGTAGGTTGGGAAAATCCTGACCCAACCACCAATTAGTGACAACTTAGAGAGAACCTACCCACTATCACCTTAGGCAGGTGTTCTCGTCACTTTAGAGGTGAGGTAGTCACCTCAAGGGGAGAATCCTGGTGACCCTTGGGGTAATTGAGATGAAAAATTATATGTATGGATGGATTCCCCTAAAGGTCAATTATAAATAGAAAGGGGACCTTGGAGAAGAGTCTTTGGAAAGGTTAAGGGTTTCCAAATGAGTTGAGTAACCTACCAAGAGTAAGATATCTGCCCAAGACACAAAGAAAACCAAGTGTACTTGTAATATGTTAGTTGGACAAGAAAGTTAATCTTGTTGTCACTAATTGCATCAATAATAAAATATATATATCAGCATATAGAAGATAGTAAGGCTGCAAAATAAGTGCTAAAAGTATGATTGAATAAGAAAGAGACAAGCTAGTTAAGGCTAGTTCAACCCAACAATGATAAATCAATAATTTAGCACAAAAGAAAGGCTGAAAACAAAAACTTACTGCAGTGATATTTATCATCCTTATGGTTGTATCAAACCAATATTTATAACAGAGAAATCATCCAATGAAAACCACCTTTGACTAGCTCAACAAGTGTGCTAGGGTTAGTAGAGAGTTAGGGAAAAATTATGGGTTAGTCCTAGGGTTAGTTTAGGAGTTAAAGGGTTAGGTTTTCTGCAACCTTATGGATGTAAGAGTTAGTTGTAACACCAACAAGAATTAATGGTTGAAAGGGGCCACCTCAATGATGTAATATAACCAAAGGCTCAAGGAACAACTTCCAAAAGAGATAACTTCAAAACTTGAAAATTTCACGTTTACCAAGGTAGCAATTTATTTCTCCAATGCAACAAGTAATCATTACTGCCTTTAATGATTGGGTTAACATAGTCAATAAATAAATAACTAGAGGTACTACCTCCTTGGGGGTGTAAATCCTCTTACTCCCCAATTAAAGTATCCCTAGCTAGGGTTTAGGCTAAGAAGGTGTATGCACTTATACTTCTCTTAGCAAACACTTATTAAACCATCAAAACTTAAGCATAAAATGATGGAGGCTAAGGTGGGGGTGTATTCCCTTATACTTCCCACCTAGCTCTAGCAAAATAGCCTTGTCTTAAACACAAATGATAATACAATGTAAAAATCCTTACCAATTCAAGGAAAATGCTAAGATAAACCACGACAATAGAAAAATAATAGCCTTCCAAGGCTATCACATCAGTTACACCAACCAATATCCAAGAAAGTAGCCATCCACAAGAGCACAAGAGAGAATCTAGCCAAAGATAGCGAAAATTTCAGTCCAATCCTTCTCACAATGGGAGAGTTATGATTCAAAATGAGATCTTATGATCTCTATTTATACAAAATGTTACTAACATAGTTTGTCCACATAATTTTAGGGTAAAACACAAGATTAGGGGTCAACAACCCTAATATTTATCATTTACACAAATAATATTAAACAATTCATCTTTTAATTCACTTTTTCGCAAAAGAAAACTCTAAAATAAGACATCACCCTTTTAGGGTGAAGTTTTGGAACTTTTAGGTCAAACGTTGAGTTGGAGATGATAGAGTTGGGCCTCCAAAGGCCATGTGTCTTTGATCCAACCTTATATTCCACGATACAAGGGTTCCTTCCTTCAAAACGTGCCATGTGTACTCATCACCACCTCAAGCCCGTCAAGCATGATGTCAAGCCTCCAAAAGATGATGTTTGGCTTCTCCCAGGAAAAACATTTTGCATGTAAGGGCTAGGTCATGTCTCTCAAGTCATCTTCTAGGCCTCCAAAGGCCATGTGTCTTTGATCCAACCTTATATTCCATGATACAAGGGTTCCTTCCTTCAAAACGTGCCATGTGTACTCATCACCACCTCAAGCCCCTCAAGCATGACGTCAAGCCTCCAAAAGATGATGTTTGTCTTCTCCCAGGAAAAACATTTTGCATGTAAGGGCTAGGTCATGTCTCTCAAGTCATCTTCTAGGCCTCCAAAGGTACATCKCTCTCATCCGACAAGCGGACCCTTGGCATCCAAACTGTGGGATTCAAGCCCCATGGAAGCCCAAGTTAGGCTTGTTCCTCAAAAAATGTCCACCAACTAGGTCCTGCAAAGAAAAATAAGCACACCCTCCAAGAATCTCAAGTCAAAATATCATGATGAGTAAATCAAATCAATAAATGAGCCACCTAATCATGTGCATCAAAGATTACTCTGTCAAACAAGTAAGTGCTCAAAGACATTATGCGACTTGCCAAGCTTGGATATGGGAGGGTTGACGAGGTGTCCTATTGGGTAGATCTTTCCCTAAGGAGTGTTTCCAAAGTGATCCCTATATAAGCCATGTAAATTGGATGAAGTGGTTAAGGATCAAGACTCAGTGGGCATGGGGTTCATGACATACAAGGGGTTGTAGTGTCTCATTCATGGGTGCCTTTGTAGAGGGTGTGTGGCACCTTAATTTTCAATGCAATATTTCCAAGCCCATTCTCTTTCCATTCTTTGTTTCTTTCATGTTTTAAGGGATGAGTTGAAGGACATTGTCGTGGCGTGGTGTCCAATAATGACAATGTCACTCACAAATACCTTGCAGAAATGAGAAGGTTGGCTTGTGATGAGACCCCCTTTCTCTCAGTTGTGAAACTGAGAGCCAATACCCTAGATTGGTGGCCAGATGATGTGATATAGGTGGATATCGGTGGCCACCCACCTATTCCACTAGCTTGAAAAACAGTTTTCCACCTTGGCATTTTTTCGACAGTTTTTCGGGTTCCAAAATTCCGGGGTCGTTTTGAGGCCCTAAACGACATTGTTTTTTGGATTTGGGGCCTGTGTAATGACCGATGACAGTGACTTGGTCGAGTCAAAATTTTTTCTTATCGGTTAGACCTTTCCAACGGGCTATCGTGCGCCTAAAACAAAGATCGTATGCAAAAGTTACGACCCCGGGAAGTTGATGTACTAACTTACCCAAACTGGGCCCACATGACTTTTGGCACTTCATCTCCTAGGGTTAGGTTTTTGGATGTCTAGGGTTTTTGACATTCCTGTTTATTGTAAAAGGCCTTCAGAGACTCATTGGAACCATCTTCTTGTGAATGAGCACAACCTTCACATCTCTTCTCAGAGATAAGTTGTCACCATTCCAGGAAGCTTGTTTTCCGCTGCATTTTACAATTTCATCTTATTTCCTTATTGAATAGAAAACAAGTTTTACTGTATATTTGTTATTCCGTGTTAAGCATATTTTAATAATCTGTATTCATTTCATTATTCTCATAAAATCCGGATCAGTGGTATCAGAGTGGTCTGCTCCTTGTCATCTTAATGCATGTCCCCAACGAGGTCAGGGTACAAAGAATTGGGTCTCAAGCTTGTTTCTCTTGAGGAAAAAATCTCTCGCACGCCCAAGCGACCTCACATGGTAGGAGAAAATAAATATGATGGGACATGAGATCCTTTAAAAAAATTTCTTGAGGAATCCCTCACGCAACAGAGGAATGAGATGATGGATAGTTTCATGCAAATCCTTCGGTGGCTACCAATAGGCGACACATCTTCCTCGAGCGGAGGTGCTGCCCCCTTCAAGGTACAAATCAAGTTCAATATTCCTATATTTGAAGGTTAGATATACGCAGATGCTGTAAACAAGTGGTTGAATCTACTAGAAGGGTATTTTTCTGTCCATAACTTTTCGAATAGACAAAAGATTACTTTTGCTCTCATCAAAGACGTTCCCCATGTCAAATATTGGTGGGAAACTTTCTGTGAGCAAAAGGAAATAGAGGAACCCTCATTATTTACAGTCACGACCACCTGGGAATCCTTTATGGATGCTATTAAGGAACAATACTACCCTGTCGGAAGTTATGACGACTTGTATACCAAATGGACCACACTGCGGCAAGAAATAGATCAAGCAGTGCCAGAGTTCAACAATATCTTCCATACCTTGCGCACCAAGATGGGTATCAAAGATTCAAAGTGAAATATGGTGCTCAAGTATTGCAGTGCTTTGCATAGATACATCCAGACCGAAATGGAATTTCTGGACATCTCGTCATTGGGCGGGACCTACCGATATGTCGTCAAAATTGAGCAGAAGCTCAAATAAAAAACCTGGCTATTTGGGCCTAGGAACCCCTCACAACAAAAGAAGGAAATGCTGGCCCCAACCCACAGAAAAAAGGACAGAGCAAAGATGGATAGTATCAGGACAACCAGTCCAAGATGCAAGCAAAGAAGGACACCATAAAGACAAAGAAAGATATCGAGAATTGGTGCGACTTCGATAAGAGCCCTTGGCATAACAGTGCTCACTATCACTCAAAGGAGTCGCTGGTGGCCAAAGTGAAATCCCCTGAATCAGATGCGGGTTTTGACTCCGATTTAGAACTAGAAAGGGGAAGACAGATCATTGACGTGAAACCGAATGCCACCATTTCTACCACCAAGCTCCAGCCTGGTGAACTAGATGAGCTAGAAGAAGGAGAGAGCCTCTTCCATTCAAAGATGTGGGTAAAAGGCACCACATTGCACTTCATCATTGATAGTGGTAGACAGAAGAATCTCATATCATCAAAGGTCATCAAGAGACTAGCCTTGCTGAAAAGCCCGCACCCACAACCCTACACCATTGGATGGCTCCGCCAAGGAAGTGATCTACGCGTCAACAACCAATGTCGATTGTCGTACGACATCAAGCCCTTCAAAGACGAGGTATTGTGTGATGTTTCTCCTCTCGAAGTTTGTAATGTTCTTTTGGGCCAACCTTATTTATGGAAACGTCATGATGTATATGAGTCTAGGTCTCGTAGTGTTATTATTACTTTGAACAATAAATTGTACTGGATACCCGAGGCAGTCCCTCCTAGTGATATTTCCTTGATCTCTGCCAAGCAATGAGTGAAGGTCATCTCTCAGAACAAGAAATTTGTCTTCTTCGTGATTCTCTCTTAGAGTGAGCGAAATATCACAGCCACATCTAGGGCCTCCATGACCGATCTCTCCACACAACAAAAGCAAGTGGATAAGGTCATGGAAGAATATGCATATATCATCTCCTCTCCTATCGAGGTACCTCTACACTGCCAGGTCAAGCATCCCATCGGTCTGGCCCCAAGCGCACTGCTACCCATTGGGTCATTCTATCGCCACTCTTTGTTAGAAAATGAGGAGATCAAGAGGAAAATCCAAGAACTGCTCCACAAGGGGCACATCCTTCCTAGCTCATCGCCTTGTGGGAGCCTAATCGTGCTGGCGACTTTGCATTGATTATCGAGCCCTAAATAAAATTACAATCCAAAATCGGTACCCGATTCCCTGAATTGATGACCTCCTTGATCAGCTCACGCGGGAAAAATACTTCAGTAAGATTGATCTGAAGTCTGGCTACCACCAAGTCCCAATAGAACAAACAAATGTATGGAAGACTGCCTTCAAGTCAAAAGAAGGTCTTTTTGAATGGTTGGTCGTGCCCTTTGGTTTGACAAATGATCCACCAACTTTTATGAGGATGATGGACGATATCCTACAACCTTTCACCAATACTTTTGTAGTGGTGTATATGGATGACATCCTCATCTACAAAAAGACTTGGGTGGAACGATTGCAACATATTCAGCAGGTTCTGCACACCCTGCGACAACACAAACTATATGAAAACTTGGAAAAATGATCCTTTGACATGGACAAGCTCCATTACTTTGGCTACATCGTTGATCAACATGGTGTGCATGTGGATCTAGCCAAGATCTAGGTCATCCGTGACTGGCCAGCCCCAACCACACTCACTGAACTTCGGTGCTTCTTGGGCCTCACCAATTTCTATCATAGGTTCGTGTTGGGATTCTCTCATATCGCATGGGCCTTCAACCAAGTAACCAGGGGTGGCGGTAAGGCAAAATTTGTGTGGGGCCTGTCCCAACAAAAAGCCTTCGATGACTTGAAGAAGCGTTTGTTCTCATCCCCGGTACTTTCATTACCAGACCTGCAACATCCCTTTGAGATCGAGACACATCCTTGAGATTATGTTGTGGGCACTATTCTCACTCAACACGACCACCCCGTGGCATATCATTGTGAGACACTATTAGATGTTTTTCGTAAGTACCCTACTTACAACAAAGAAATGTACTCCATTGTGTAATTCTGCTGCCAGTGGAGACATTACATTCTTGGGAAGGAGACAATCATGCACATTGATCACAAGACACTACAGTTCATGCAGACCCAAGGAAAATTGCAAAATGACCACCATCATAAGTGGTCAACATAATTACATTAGTTCCACCTCAACATCAAGTATAAAACATGAAGTACCAACCGAGTTGCTGATTGCCTCAGCCAACCTCCAGTCGCGGCACTCGCCACGGTGCTAGACTCTTACGACCACAAGACCTGTGGATGGCCCCGCCTTTATGAGACAAACCCTGAATTCTCCACCACCTACCAAATGTTGGGCACCAACTCATTGGTCGCTAATTTCCATCTTCAGGACAGGTTGTTGTTTCGTCTGGGTCACCTTTGCGTTCAATCAAGTGAGCGCGCGAAGCTGATTTGGGAAGCTCACTACAGTCGGGTGGTAGGAAACTTTGGTGTCGAAAAGACAGTGGCAATGCTGTAGAAACATTTCTACTGGACGAAACTTCGACAGGGTGTCAGCAAGTATATAAGGTTTTTCACCGACTGCGCTATTTCCAAACGGACCACTAAGAAACATGGCATGTACACCCCTTTGCCTACTCCTAACAGGACATGGGAATCCATCTCAATGGACTACATGTCGGGCCTCCCATCCACCAAGAGGGGAAATGACTGTTTTTTTTGGTTGTTGATCTCTTTACCAATATGGCGATTCTAGCCGCCTGCAAGAAGAACATCACAACAAAAGCCACTGCCAAGCTATTCTTTGAACGAGTATGGGTACATTTTTGGATCCCACAAACGATTATCTCAGACCATGACAGTCGGTTCCTCAACTCATTTTGGTCGAGCCTCTGGTCATTGCTGGATACCAATCTCACCAAATCCACTGCCTTCCACCCCCAAACATATGTCCAAACTGAGGTCGTCAATCGAATGGTCGTACATATCCTGCACATGTACAATTAAAAACACCCCCACACATGGGATGAGAGTCTTCCCTATGTCCAACATAGCTACAAACGAGCCCTGCATAGATCAACTGGCCATAGCCCCTTTCAGGTGGGGTTGGGATTCCAACCATTGGGCCCCATGGATGTTGTACGACCCCTGGTGACCACCTCGACCGACTCGTCCCCTACTACACCAGAAGATGACAAAGCTACTCGTTTCATTGAGTGGATCCAACACATCTATCAACAGGTTCAAAATATTCTACAAAAGTCTAATGCCAAGTACAAGCAACGCCATGATCAACATCGGGTGCTGCAAAAGTTTCAGGTGGGCAACAAAGTTTGGTTGCATTTGCAGAAAGAACGCCTTACAGGGCCCCATTAGAAGCTTCACCCACTCCATTATGGGTCGTACACCATCACCAAGGATATGGGTGAAAATTATTTTAAGCTCAACATTCCCCCCTTCCTTGGTCTGCATCTAGTCTTCAACGTGGCTCTCCTTCGACCATATTTCCCACCATTATTGGACTCCTCAGAGATAGTAGAGAAGTTGACACCAACATAGATCAAATCTAACTACATACAATAGGAATCCAATGATCAGATTGTGGACACACAGATCAAGGGCACTCGACATCAAAGGATCTAGCTTTATCGAGTCGTCAAAGTAGGGCAACTCCTGCACCAAGGCCAGTGGCTCACCCGGGGCCAAATTTAGCATAAATTTCCTCATTTGATGGGGGAATTCAATGCAATGGAGACCATTGCTTCCTAAGGAGGGAGTAATGATCCAGGTGGATATCAATGGCCACCCACCTATTCCATTGGCTCGAAAAATAGTTTTCCACCTTGGCAGTTTTTCGGCAATTTTTTGGGTTCCAAACTTCCGGGGCCGTTTTGAGGCTCTAAACGACATTTTTGGGGGATTTGGGGCCCAAGTGACTATCAAAGGCATTGACCTGGGCCAGTAGACAATTTTTCTTCTCGGTTAGACCTTTCCAATGGGTTATCATGCACCTAAAACAAAGATCGTATGCAAAAGTTACAACCCCGAGAAGTTGATGTACTAACTTATCCAAACGGGGCCCACATGACTTTTGGCACTTCATCTCCTAGGGTTAGGTTTTTGGATGTCTAGGGTTTTTGACATTCTTGTTTATCATAAAAGGCCTTCAGAGCCTCATTGGAACCATCTTCTTGTGAATGAGCACAACCGTCACATCTCTTCTCAGAGATAATCCACCACCATTCGAGCAAGCTTGTTTTCTGCTGCATTTTACAGTTCAGCTTATTTCCTCATTGAATAGAAAACCATTTTTACTGTATCTCTATTGTTTTAAGTTAAGCATCTTTTAATAATCTGTATTCATTTCGTTCTGCTCATAAAATCCGGATCATGATGGTAATGTCATACCACTAGATACCTATGATCCTAAAAGGTCGACTCGTGATGAGACCTATCCTCCAACTAACCCCTAAGCATTCTATCATTCTTGTGGGTCCCTCTTTTATTACAAAGAAGCATTTCATTTCTTCCTTGGGGGATCCCTTGGTGAAGCAATTAGAAGGTTTATATATATTCTTTTATCCATTTAGCCAACATCAATCCCTCCAGGCTTTCAACGCCTTCTTCCCATAGAATGAGGGACAACCCCTTCTTGGGTCAATACACCCTAAAATCCCAAGAGACAAGGAAGTGGGGGGTTTTAAGTGATGGAAATGTGTAAGTATGTCTAGGAATGGTAAGATGGATTTTCAAGGGAGTTCCTAGTAGCAAACCCACTCCTGAGGAAGACCACTTACTAGGGCACAATGCCAACCACCAAGGTGAAACAAGGAAAAAGGAATAATTTCCAAGCATATGTCATGAAATATAAAGTAGTCTAATATACAACAAACTTAAATGACTCAAATATTGAAATGATACTCGCCATAATACATGAATTGTACTTCAAGGAGAAAGGCCCAATGCATCTTGAAAGCCAACTAGTGTGCTAGATGCCATCTGAAAATCTTGATCTCCGTGGTGGTGAGAAGGGTCTCCATCTGTGCAAGTGGTTACTATTGGTCATGTAGCCTCTCGACACTCCATATCTGCAATCTGAGGGCCTCAAGACACAATCTCCTTAGTTATCCCACAAAATGGGGATAATAAACCTTATATATAAAAGACTTAATTAAAAATGGACAGCATCCAATTTTTTTGTTTGTCTTTTGTTATTTTTAATACAATAATCATTATAATAAAAACACAATAACTCATAATACACATAGATTCACATATTATAAAAGAAAAAGAACGTGGAAAATTAAAAAATATATTTGTCTATAAAATTTAAGATTGATGTAATTTTGTTTTAGTTATATATAATGAGGTATCTTAATAAAATGATATTTGACTTTTAATCTTAAAGTAAGAGCTAAAATTCCTTTTGATTGGTTAAAAGTTTGTTTTCTTTAAACATAAGGAAACATATTCATGACTCAAGATATAGAGGGAAAGTATGCCCCCTTACAAATTACCAACAAGTCATTTTAGGTGGCATGATTTTCCTTAAATGATGGTGATAAATCAACACACATCCAAGTTAGCAGCCATATATGATTGTCCACCAATTACTAATTGAGTTATGATAGGTTTTTCCATGTTAAAAAAAGAAAAAGAAAAAAAAGACTAATATTCAAATAAAATGATGAAAAGACTAATATTCAAATAAAATGATGAAATCTTGCTCCCGATAAAATTTAATTGCAATTTAATGTCTTTGACTTTTGCATGGATTTAAAGGTTGTAAAAAATGGCTCCAAGGCCCATAAATTTGTCTAAGTCGCAAAAGGAGAAAATGATTCCCATTGTTGAGATATACCCCTTGGAAAATATGAAGGCAATTTGATAACATCTGACTTTGACTCTAGCATGATCTTTGAGATTGTGTCTTATGGCAACTTCAAGATCAATGTGACAATAAATGTCATACAACTTTGAAAATCTTATTACCTCTGAAGGAAAGGACCCCAAAACAACAGTGGAAAGAGAAAATAATTTGATAATTTTGATAAAAACTCTCTTTATTAAGCTTTTACAAAAAAAACAATTTGATACCACTTGCAAAAATCTTGCATTAACCACTAACCACGCAATTACCAATATCAGTGTCAACTCCACAAGATTTGACACTCCACAAGATACAATGGATGAACTTTTATTATCAACATTCTTCAATAGAGGGCACTCTTCAAGTCACATCAAAGGACGACCTCAAAATACAAGACAACCATGTACTTGAGATATATCTCACATACATATTACAATGACCTTTATGGAGGTAAGTGAATACACATGAACTCATGATGAAACATGAATGGGAACATGCATTACTTTGAGATGACAAAGTACTAATACTAAATATCTCTTCAACCCTTACACATGGGCTCATCTCTTTTTAGACTAAGACTAAATATCTCTTCAACCCTTAATTTCTATGTATGTCCTAACTTAAAAAAAGAGCCTTCACAAGCATACCAAGCTTTTATTACATACTAAAAAGATTCATAACAAGGAGATTGACCAATGGATATATGCTAACAAGGAGATTTATCAATGGATATATGCTATAATTCGAATAGTCCTTAGCTAGGTTTTTGGGCGAAAAACTAGATAATTTTGGACAACAAATTCTTTAAGAATTGAGGCACATAGGATTGGAATTATTAGTGGGAAAATGAGCCAAAGTGGAAACATAGTTTGGCTTTGGGTGTATCATGGTTTAATTTTTAAAACTTAAAAAAAACTAAAATTCCAAGTTATGAGTATGAAGTTATGTCCTCAATAACATTATCCTATTTTGACTTATTTATCTCGGTGAAATTCACAAAGATTTCTTGCATAGAAAATGAGCAATAAACAATATAAAGGGAATCCAAGGATTGTTGGAATTGCAAATTAGAGTACAAGCAAATGTAATACATCTTTCATTCATTCATAGGTATTTCTCGCAATGAAGACAAATGTACCCAAAAATATGGGGCTTATATACTATTTGTTATATATTATTTGTCAAAAGAGTGGAAACAATACTTACCAATTATAGATAATAGAAAAGCAATATCTTGAGAACATAGAGATGTTTTGTCAAGCCCCATCTAGAGTAGTACAGATGTTATGGTTGTGATAGCCTAAAATAGCCTTTAAGAGATAGTTTTAATTCCAAAATAAGAGGGTTTTTCATAACGCTAAAGACTTGATTATATTCTAATTTCCTTGTAGGTTACATTTATCCTTACCTGTGGAATAAATGGTTTATAACAAAATAGATAACATAAATATAACAATAGGATAATCTCATAATAAAATGACTTAGAAATAATCATTGACTTATAGATATAACACTAATCACTAATGTGTGAAATCCTTATGAGTTGTAACAACCCCCTTTCAAGAATCAATTTGCCTCAGAGAAACTTAAATTATGGATGTCATGATATCTAAAGTCCTTCAAATATCAAATCTTCTATCAATAGGTCCTTCCATTAAATGAGATATTATATTAGGGTTTTGGTCATCAATTTATTCTCTCTATTATTTAAAATGGGTTTTGGAATCAAGATCATATGACCTTCATAATATTAAGGAAGGAAAGTGTTTGAAGTTTTAGCATTTTGTACCACCATCTTTTGTAAGCATGACACATGGAAGGTATTATGCAATTAAAAACTTGTTGGAAGCTCTAGAGTATATGCAATCAATCTTGTTTTTGCTAAAATTCCATATGGTCCATAGTACCTTAGTCCATTTTTTTCTTATTTATTAATTTTAGTGATTTCTTCTTGTATGGTTGTAATCTTAGGATGACCTTATCTCTTGCCACAAATTCCCTTTCACTTATGTGCTTATCTTGCTGCACTTTTATTTTCTTTCAGGAAAATAAAATATGTTTTATTAAATCCTTTAATATGTCTTGTCTATCTTCAAGAAAGTGTGTACAACAGACTATTAAAACTCTTCAAGAGACCAATTAATTAAAAAAGGAGGATCAAAACTACATAAATCCTTGAAAGGTGTCATACCACTAGACATGAGGTATGTTGTATTGTACCATTTGTCTACTAGGTACGACCATTTTACCCATGAGGATTGCTGTTCTACAACATAAATCCAAAGATATCCTTCCAAGCATTTATTAACAACCTCATTCTACCATCAATGTGGGGGAAATAACTAGTTCTTGGAGTTAAGGTGGTGTCTACTAACTTCAATAGTTCTTTCCAAAAGTGACTCACTAACTTGGGATCTCAATCACTGTCAATGTTTTTGGGAAGACCATGCAACTTGTAATTATACTTCACAAATATATTTGCAACTTGGGAGGTATTGAAAGTAAAATCTATGGGGATGAAATGGACATACTTGGAAAAACAGTCAACCACCATAAAGAAGGAATTATTTCCCCCCACCTTAGGCAATCTTGTCACAAAGTTCATGATAATAGATTCCTATATTTGGCTTGGCATGGGTAAAGGTTATTGCAAGCCTAGAATCCTTATTTTTATGGTTTTGTTACTTTGACATGTTTCACATGAGGCCACAAAATATTTTACATATGTTTTTCCTAGTGCACAAATAAATTTTGAAAAATCCAACATGTTTATTGAAAAGAGATGGATGACATTCAATGAGAATGCTTATCTTGAATTTGTAGTCAGGAACAAGGTGATTCAATTTTTATACAAAATGATATCACCTGAAATTGAGTATCTATTTTCACCTTCTTCTTATGTATTTTGGAGTTCATGCAACATGGATGAAAACATGTCATCCTTGGCATATTCAACAAGTAACTCTGCTTTCCATGCCATTTATGCTATGGATATGATGTGAAGCTCCTTTACTACTTGGGATAAGGAGTCTTCCACCACATTGTTAAAGCCTTTCCTATGTTGAATCTTAAAGCCATACCCTTGGAGTGTGTTGACCCATTGAGCTTGTTTTTCACTTAAAGTATTGTAGGCCAAGAGGTACTTCAAACTTTGATGATCCATTTTTTTATAATAAAATGTTTCCCCAACAAATATTGTTTAAAATTTTATATGACATCCACTAGTGCTAGAATTTCCTTGTCATAAATTCATAAAAAAATTGTTTATCAGTGAACTTCCTACTTTCAAAGGTGATAGGCCACTAGTTTTGCATGATCACATCTCCTATTCCCATGCTATAAGTATTGCATTCTATTATGAAAGGGTGTGAGAAAATATATATAACTAGTACTAGGCTAGAGGTTATTTCCTTCTTCACATGCTATAATGCACCTTCTACTACTTATGACCAAATAAACTAATCCCTATTAGTCATATTTGTGAGAGGCACCATGAGGCCCCCAAATCCATTGACAAAATTTCTATAAAAGTTACAGAGCCCATTGAATCCTCTTAATTTCTTCACGTTCTTGGGAGTAGGCCAACCCATAATTTCTTGAATTTCAAGGGGATCCATTTTCAGTCCCTACTTACTAATAATGTGACCTAAGTATACAAACTCTATTTTTACATAGTTGCACTTGGATTCCTTCACATATAAAGATTTGACTCTTGGAATTTTAGCAACAATTACTAAGTGTCGAAGGTGATCTTCCATGTTTAGACTATAAATGAGGATTCCATCAAAGAAAGTAAGAACAAACTTCCTTAAGTAGGGTTTGAAAATTATATTCATGATACCTTGAAAAGTAGTTGGTGCATTAGTTAGTCCAAACAACATCACTCGTAACTTGATTTTTCCTTGGTTTGGTCTAAATGTTATCTTGAATTGGTTTGCTTCTCTCACTCTTACTTGGTGAAATTCAATATATCTTGGTGAATATCATGGCACCATGAAAATATGCTAATAACCCATCAATCCTTTGAATGGGATCTTTGTTCTTGATAGTCCTCTTGTTAAGCTCTTGGTAATCAATAGACATTTAGAATGAACCATATTTTTTCCTAATTATCTTTATAAGGGATGCAAATGTACTTTTTTTAGGGACAAAGTGGCCCATATTCATGATATCTTTGACAATTTTCTCAAATTCATCTTAAAATAGTTTCAAATATCTATAAGGAGGAACAATTATTGATTTGGACCATGGTGATAGTTCAATAATGTGAGGCTTGCTCCCTCTCAAATGGCATTCCATGGGGTACATATCAAAATACATTTGAAAAAGAATCAATAAGTTTCAATCTCTCCCTCTATCTCTTTGGGTTCAACATCCTGGGCTTCACATGCAATATTTTCATTTAGTTACATATAAAAACAAAATTAAGTTCTCCCTTAGCCAATTATTTACTCATTTAGTAAGTATATATAAATTTGTTAGGACTTGGGAATATTTTTATGGTGATCAACTAATGTCCTAGTTCAGTTTTCGTACATATCTTAGACATGTTTGTGGCATATCTCCCAAAGTTTTTAACCATTGAGCACACATAACTACATCAGTTCCTACTAATGTAACCACACACACAAAAATCCTACCTCATGATTTCCCAAACATACCTTTATACCCTCGATCATTCCCTTGCACTCTATGGCATATTTGTTGGTGATATAAATTTGGAAGTTGTCTAAGGGAATAGTTTTTAGTCTTGATCCTAGCATTGTCTTCTTACAAATGAAGTTGTGAGTACTTCCACTATCAATAAAGGAAATGCTGGCTCTCTATTTTGTTTTACCTTTAACTTAGAGGATTTCATGTTGAGTGACACTTGACATTCCCTGCAAAGAAACTATAAGCATGGTTGTCTCTTTTGGAAAATTTAGCATTAGCAACTAACTCTTATTCACCTTCTATTAGACCCTTGAGGCCAAATTTTGATGTATCATTTGGTTTATCAAGGACTTCAATCATATGGGTTCTACGAGGAGTGTTACATTCATGGTACCTTGACTATTTCTCTTTGTAACTAAAACAAAGGCCTTCAAATCTCAAATCTACAATGATTGATGGGTACACCACCCTACTTCTTGATTATGCATGGGAATAATTAAATCTATTATCATTCTTTATCTCTACTTTGTCGCCTAATCTCTGGGAAACCATTATTATATCTCTAAATGGATGACTCACTATAGGGAGGCCTCTAACAACATTTGCAAATGATTCATGTTTTTAAATAACATCTTCCAAAGTGACTAGTTTTGCAACTTTCTCAAATCATCTGATGTAATCTTTCAACATATATCCACTATCCTACCAGTAACGAGTTTTCCACTAATAGGTTATCTTGACGAATTCTTTGGAATAAATGGTCATAGACCTCCTTTTCCTCATATGTTTTAGAGCTACAAAATAATATTCCCATGATAGAGTCTCAAAAGTTTGATAAAATAATGTCATTTATCCAAGGGCGACTTAAAATAGTAAAAACAACTAAATCAACATTTTGATAGATCTAATGTGTACATTTGAGAATTGTGTTGGAAGATCTAGATATTTGGTGTATATTTCACCATGTGAAATATCAATCCTTCTGCATTTATATTTTTATCAAGTTTTCATTTTTATATGACCCATGCATTTTCTAGAATTGTTTGAAAATGTCAAAAACATCTAAGTAGGCACTTTAGCAAATCTAGTTTAAGGAGCTCGAGACTCTATTGAGAAAAGTGGATTGAGGTATTGTTCTTCGTGTGAATCCATCACAATAATTTTTATTTCATCATTTTTGCATTCAATACTTGGCATCCATTTTTCTAAGCCATATCACCATGATTTACAATTTTTATCTAAGTTGTTAGTTTTGATGTATTTTGCAACAATAGGTTTTAAAGGTTCAAATTGTAGGTAGAGAATTGTGGGAAGGTCAAATAGGTAATGAAAAACACTCAAGAAGTTTCATATCTTGATTTGAGTGCTTTTGCAAGGAAAAACACGTGTTTTAGTGGGAAAAATGTGATTTTTTCTAAGGTGGCAAAAAACATGAAATGTCATTGAAAGTATCATTTTAGCATACCTTAATCTCTCAGAAGTGGACAATTTTGAGAATTATGGAAATTTAGTGTGAAGTAACAACTTAGAGACTATGCAAATAAACTTTCATATCTCACATGCATGCAATTATGATGTCTTGGCATGCATTTAATAAAGGACTATCGGTTTGTTGGCAATACTCTATTTTTGTACCATATTTGCATTTTTGAGAAATGATGGAGTTTATAAGCCATGGGAGTGCCAAATAAGCATCAAAAGTTATGTGTCATTATATGAGTGCAAACCTTCTTCTATATCCCTTCATTTTAGTACAATTAATGTTCAAGGCATGTATTTCCAAGGTGGAATAAGATTCATGAAATGTTCCTATTTCGAGAAATGATTGAATTAGATGTGAAACTTGTGGTATCTTTTTTTTTTTCATAGAAATTTGTTTGTGTAATTTCATATTTCATATAATTTTTTTATGCAAGAGCATCCCTAGGATTTCGATAGTCATGCACACCCAAAATTTGATTTTTAATTTCATGTTTTATTTCAAGCTTTTCGCAGATTTTCAACGACACTAATCCAGTGTTTTGATCAATGCACTCCCATATCTTGGATTCAGAGTCTAAATTTTGGATATGTTACAAAGGACACATTATCCTACCTTCACACCAAATTTCAAAATAAAATGTTGAGATTAAGCCCCATGCATAAGTCCAAAAGAAATGCACAAAGATTTGCAAACTTTATTTATGTCATAACAAAGGATTAATATTTTGATTGATGCGATCTCACTCTTGGAGTAAAGGTACAAAATTTGGATATATTGTATAGGACACATTCCTATGTATTCTCAATAAAATTCATAAAAAGTGTCAAGGTTTGGTACCATGCATATGTCCTAAACCAACATGATGAAATTTTTAGATTTCTATAGAAATAACGTGTTAATGTTTTTCCTTGCGTGCATTCAATACTTGGAGTTAGGATCTGAATTTTTTATATGATGTAGAGGACTTATTTCTCTATTGTACCTCCAATTTTCATAATAAAATATAAACTTTAAGGTGTTCACCCAAGACAAACATAGAGCACAATAGGAAAACCCAAAATTTCTTCCACATATTTATTTTTTCAATTTGACTTTGAATATTCAAAATAAGAATTATGGGTTGTATTTGGAAGTAAAAGAGACAATTATTAAACTTGTATTAATTGTTTAAATGTCTCGGTTATCTAATGAAATGAAAAGTCTTGGGCACTAAACAATCATGTCTTCATAGCTTAAATATTTGAGACATTGATGTAATTGGTGCTTTGGGATCTCATAGATTGGCCTTCAATAGTTGGTCCGTGTATAATCTAGAGACCGTGATGGTTCTATGAGTGTAAGAAGCTAATATTTCATGTATTTCCATTGAATAAAAGACAATGAAGTTGATGTTGTTGATTTTTCTCTGTATATTTCTTTTCTTAAGTGGATTTTTTTCTAGCATTAATCGTTTTATGCTGATAAATTATGTTATGTGAATTAATTCCATCCCCACACTCAATCAAGAAATACAATAGAAATTTACAACTCAAGGAAAGGAAGATACAATCATATGATATTGCTAGGAATGAAGAAAGTATATTCTTCTTTCTAGAAAAGATTTATAGTTGTTGTAAATGGGTTTTGATCGTGGAGGTGATGCTAACAATTATAAATTGTGAGGAGAGTATTCTTTGTGGAAGATGATATCATTGATGCTAAAATTTGAAATCCAAAAAAGATCACACAAACCCTCTTGTAGGGATAGCCAGGAAGAAAAACCAGGGATGGAAACTAGGGTAGTGTTGTAAGCCCTAATCAATTACTCATACTGTAATTAATTTGTTAAATGAGTTAGATACGTTGTTCCACCTTAAAGGTACTAAGTCTTCTTAAATTAAATGTATGTGGATACATTTTTAATACAAGCCTTAAATTAATGATTAATTATTCTTTCAATAAAAATTAACATTATTTTCCTAGTATGATAATTAATTCTACAACTATGAAGTTAAGAAGCATATAAAATTAAATATATAAACAAAATGAAACGAGTTGAAAGAAATTATAAACAACTGCACCTAATCAAAACAACACTATCTAAGGCACATCTATATACAAAAATGTAACTTAACAAAGAATAAATTGAAACATTTTTTTAAAAGGAAAAGTAAGAAAACTAAAAAGATAATAAAAGACACAGAGACAAACATATATGCCAAGAAAAATGATTTCTTTATCAGTCAAAAGATTAATTTTGATATCCAAATAAACTAAATAGGGCTCACAATCGATTAAGCTTCGAACAAATGGGATGTTTACTAAATTATACGCCACTTGTTACAAATACAAAACCAATACAAGTGAAGCCACATACGGTGTAGCATTTGACAACCCCTAGACCCGCATTGTCTAGATGGTATCTAC
The DNA here is from genome assembly GCA_009831015.1 of Picea engelmannii. Taxonomy (NCBI): domain Eukaryota; kingdom Viridiplantae; phylum Streptophyta; class Pinopsida; order Pinales; family Pinaceae; genus Picea; species Picea engelmannii. The sequence continues at coordinate 196,055 of ML788320.1, forward strand.
ATATATGTCTATGTTAGTCCTTTCGAAATGGACATAAAAATGGAACCATGAACTTAAATAAAAAAAAATTCATAGAAAAGAAAGAAAGCATGATTTCACACTAATGCTTGACCTTTGTTGTAAGCCACCCTGACATTACAAACAATTGTTAGGGTACTTCATGAAAAATAAAAGTATGGGATTTGATATGCAGATGGAAAACTCAAGTATACCTTCCCTTCTTCCCTCTTTATCCAAGTCTACTTCCACTCCTTTTATAGAGGGTGAGATGGTAGATGAATAGTCATAATTTCTCCTTTCCTCCTTTATCCAAGTCTACTTCCACTCTTTTTATAAAGGGTGAGATGGTAGATGAATAGTCATAATTTCTCATGGATTTTTTAAATAGTAGAATTTTCAAGCTAAATAAAATTAGTTTTTTTGGATGGATGGAATTTGGAAGGTCACATTTGTCAAACAAAGTTGGGGCCTAGGAACACTATGGATCCAAAAAATATACTAGTGTTCACATTTAGTCAAGAGAGAGAGAGAGAGAGAGAGAGAGAGAGAGAGAGAGAGAGAGAGAGAGAGAGATAAATTGTCCACATAAACAATCCCTCACAACTTAAAATTTTTGGATATACAACAAGTTTATCTATCAAAACATAATTTTTTTTATACAAATCACTCAACATAAAAGTTTGTAGGCTTCTCCATTTTGTGCAATATTCCAGATCCACTAAGGGATCTTATCTAAAAGATTAACAATAAGCTTCCCATTAATCACTAGTAATTCCAAAATGACTTGCCTTCTAGACTACTAATCCATTCCAATTTTCTATCTAATGCTCAGACATTGTAATACTCCACACGAGAAGTGGAAAATATGTGTGAATGTGTTAATTCTTCAAGTGCACAAGAATGAGCCAAAGCCCAATGAGTCATTATGTGTAAGTATGTGGTAATTTTGATAAGTGAATTACCATCGATTATATTATAATTAAATTTACAATAGTAATAATATAATAATAATGTGCACTTAGGGTTATAACTTCCTAGGGGCACCATCGGGGCAATGAAAAAATGAGTGGGGAAATAAGGCGAGTTCAAGAATGACATTTTATTAATATTAACCAAGTGTCATTATTCCAAGACTTCCCATCTTTTTTGTCTTATGTGTCTTGTGTTTTATTTTCCAAAGCTTCATGGGAGGGCATGTGTTCTCCATTCAAATGTTGTATTCATGCAATTTTTGAGAAGGGTATTCACTTAATATTGGGGAGGGAGGAATTTTGTTTTGCCAAAGGGTATGTTTCCATATTATTCAACCATGAAAATATGTGGAAACCATGATTGAGTTTATGGATGATAATTGAGAGAAAGAGAAAATTAACTTGCAACTGAGATTTCCTAGTTCCAAGTAATAAATATTACTTGGAAAGTCAATCACCGGAGGGAAAGGGGGTAGACTGAGGGACTATATAGTAGAGAAGGGGATCCCATTCCTTTTGTTGTGAAAGTTGTGGGGGAAGAGAGGTTGGTTGATTAGGATTGTTGTAGTCATAATGATATGAAATTTTAATTCCTTGGATGTGATATCTAGAAATTACGCTGAGTGAGAGGAAACAAAGCCATAGCCAGTAAAGTTTTCTTTGTTGTTTCATATCCTAGCACACAGGTGGAACATACTTGAGTTGGTGCCCATGGATGGGAGGAAAAATTCTCCCATGGAACTATTTCCCTATTTGCATCACTAAAAAGATAAATAAATTAGTTGTTCTTGTTTAATTGTTGAATACTAACCTTTATTGGCTCTGTCATGTTTAAAGATTATGTGCTTAATTGGGAAATGTAATTATGGAATTTAGGATTGTATCAAGAATGAATTTTGGATGGTATGAAAGTTATTCATATGCAAATATTAAGGTTTTTATAGCCATCATGTTGTAATGTAGAGGGCATAATTTTTCCTCTGTTTTTAAATTAATTTTCAACTATGCCAAATAGATGTAATAGGCATTGCAGGTATCACAAAATATATCAAAATCATGGAATAAATGTAAATAATTTTCATCTGAAAGGACTTGATATGTATGCTATTGTGTTATCCCATGCACTAGTTGTAAATATTACATGTATCTTCAAAAAATATGTTTTATGTGTTGAAGTAGTTGAATTAGTCACATGATGACCAGGGCCACAAAGTAACCATGGGGTTATTGAGTGGGCCCCATATGCCAACATGGAGGATCCCATGCTCGGTTAGGGAGGAGGTGGAATCCACACAGTAGGAATAGGATTTGTTTTGGAAGAGTGAAGGATGGTAAGTGGTATCACAATACCACTTCGAAGCCTAGAGGTTTGGTTTTTAAAATTGGGTTGACACCACTAAGGTGAGTTATTGAAGGGTTGTTAGTGGTACCGAATACCATCTTGGAGCCTTGGAGTCCAACTTTAGAAACTAGTAGCTAGGATTCTAAAGTGATAAACACAAGGGTGTTTTTGCATACCATTTCAAATCCCCAAAGCATGGTTTTGTAAATTAGATTCTAAGCCCAGAACCCGTAGGATGCATGCAACATGTCTTGGTGGTTTACCACTTTGAAGGGTGTGGGGAATGATAAAGACATGTGGTTTTAACCTCTTAAATTATGGATGGATGCCACATGTCTAAGTGGGACACCATAATAGAAATGTGGAGATCAGAGAACAAGAGGGACCCACCACCCATCAATCTCGGGATATGTGTCATGTAGAAGGATTTGTGGGTGTGATAAGACCTCAACCCCATATATAAAATAATAATATATTTATATAAGTGTAAGTGGAGAAAATCCAAGGGTCACATGGACATGAAATGTAATGCAGGATTAGACTTAAAGATGATATGACAGTGCTAGGAGGTGATACATGGAATCTAGGTGGACACCACTATCGCGTAAAAATGCAACACATGCAATGCCACGTGAATAGAAGAAATCTAAAAAAATAAATTTGAGAACAAATTTTTTCTTTTGGGAATAACTAGATCATATGAAATCATAATGATATAAAATTTTAGGTGGAAATCCATAGTGATGATATGTATAAAAAGGTACTTGAGGGAAGGATCACATTTTCAACACCAAAATCCCAAAAATTGGAGAATAGTAGTTTTGAAAGAGAAAGATGGTACTTACTGTCAACAAACTCATTGATGATGAAATTTGGATAGTAAGGAATATGAGCAAGTTTAAGAAAACTCAAAGGGGAATTTGGTTAGATTCCAAAGGGTTTGGAGAGGAATTAGAAAAATATGCTTTAATTCACTATTCTGAAACACTTTTTAGTAGTTTGGAAATTGTATTTGGAAGAAAATGACTTGAGATAGCAAATCCAAAAATATTTTCATAGTCAACATTTGATATCCTTAATTCAACCTAGACAACTTTTTCACAACGAAAATTTTCCAATTTTGCACTATTTGAAAGATAGTGATTTTCACTAGATTTTCTAACACTCGACAAAGTGCAAAAAGTGGAAGTTTGAAATTTCTAGATTGATGCAAAAAATTATTGGAGTGCTGGATCACCGAGATAATGTTCTTGAGTGTTTACAATCATAATCATTATAAGTTACCGATATATGTTTTTTTTCTGGTTCTCACCATATTTTCTTCTACAGGTGGTAGAAGTTGGTCTTTGACCTTGATTGCACCGATAAATAGCGCAAAAATTGGGAAAACATGATAAATTTTAGGATCTATAACTTTTAGCTCCAAAGTTGGAATTGAGCATGCGTATAGTTGTTGGAAATGTATTTTAGAGGAGAATATAACAAAAGGGTTAGGTTTTCAAAAGGTGCTTCTGGTTGTTTCATAAAATTAGCACATTGTAACCTTTGGGCTTGAATTGATAAGGTAATGGTCAATTGGGGAAATGAGTATAGGATAATATATGAATGTACCATATGAAAAAATGACTAAGTATGGTTACACATATTTTATAATGGTGCTTGTACAATGGCGTGGAGGCACAACTGGATGGGTAAAAGCATGGTAGCCTAAGGCGCATGTTAACTAGTGTTAAGGTTTAAGCTATTATTAGGTTTCTTTTCAATTTACTAGATAACCATAGCATAGATAGGATCACTGAGAAATACACAATCACAAGAGACACATCATTTATCCCGGGAAACCCTCATGGGGGAGAAAACCCAACAAAAACTTCCTTAATATAGATAGCCAATACAATGCCAAGAGAATAAACCAAACAATATAGAAAGTCCTCTCCCAAGAACGCGCCTCTCTCTCTTCCTTCTTCTCCAACTACAGCTCCAAACTTGCGCTTTGATGAACAAGTGAGTGAATGAACAAATGAGGTGCTAGCCTCTCTTATTTATACAATCTGGCAGGTGCTGAACTGAGGTGTCTTTTCACTGGTAGGGCCGACTTCTCATTTTGGGTGGTTATAACCACTTTAATACATTCTGGGGGCCGAATTCTCATTTAGCCTATTACAAATAGGGTTTGACCAATCTGCAAAAGGGGATTTGGTCATTTACAATACCTAACATGATCAATCCACAAAAGGGGATTGATCTAATGAATAATACATCAATAATAAATAGAATACTCTTTGTCGTTACAATATTTCAACACCCCCCCTTAACAAGAAGGGTATTCTACAACAACATCAGGCGAGAGAGAGGACAACATCATCAACGACATCTTTGGAACATGACTGACGTATCTATAAATCATCGAAAGTTTTTCTCATCATCAATATCATCATTCCCAACAGAGAATTGGAATGGTATCATCAGCTGCATCAACATGGATTAGTATAAAACTAATACATCATCATCACAACATGAGGCTGGTCACATCATCACAACATGAAGCTAGCACATCATCACAACATGAGGCTGGTACATCATCACAACACGAAGCTGGCACATCATCGGAGCACAAGGCTGACACATCATCACATCACGAGGCTGGCACATCATCACAACATCAGGCTGGCACATCATCACAACAATTAAGCTGGCATCACAACACTAGGCTAGCACATCATCACAACAATTAAGCTGGCATCGCAACACTAGGCTGGCACATCATCACAACAATTAAGCTGACATCACAACACTAGGCTGGCAGTGGTTGGCACATGATCACAACAATTAAGCTGGCACATCAACACAACAATTAAGCTGGCACTTCAACACAACAATTAAGCTGGCATATCAACACTACTCGCCCTTTCAAGGGAGGTCATTTCGGACTATACCAAGCTTATCTCGAAAGTGATCAAACTTTACATGAGATAGAGGCTTGGTCAACACATCAGAAACCTGTTCATATGTGCTAACATATTGGAGCTTTATGGCTCCTCTCTACACCATGTCATGGATGTAGTGATATCAGATCTCTATGTGTTTTGAATTGTCATGAAATACATGATTCTCTGTCATCTTTATGCAGCTCTGGTTATCACATAGGATCATGGTTGCTTCCATCTCTAGGTATAATAGACCTGTCAACAACTTCTGAAGCCATATGGCTTCACAACTGGAAGAACATGCAACAATGTATTCTGCTTCCACTGTGCTAAGAGAAATGCTTGATTGCTTCCTACTTTTCCATGAGATCATGGCTGACCCCAGACATAAACAACATCCTGAAGTGCTCTTCCTGTCACAGATACTTCCAACCCAATTTGAATCAATGTACCCACTCAGTATGAAGTCACGATCTCCATCATAACTGAGACCACAATCTAATGTACCCTTAAGGTACCTCATCACATGTTTTGCAACAACTAGGTGAACATGTCTGGGTTCTATCAGAAACTGACTCAAAGTGTTCACATCAAAACATATATCTGGTCTGGTGTTCATCAGATACATCAATGATCCAATGATCTATCTATACAACGTAGCATCAATCAATTCTGACGAAGTGTCGACCAGGAGCTTCAACTTTGTTTACATGGGTGTATTCATGGACTTGCACTCCAACATATCAAATCTCTTCAGGATTTCAACTGCATACTTCCCTTGGTTAAGGAAGATCCTCTCTGGACTCTGCCATACCTCAATGCCTAAGAAATAATGCATTAGGCCAAGGTCTTTCATCTCAAATTCTGCAATGAGCTTCTTCTTACATTCAGTGATGAGATTTTCTTCTCCAGTTAAGAATAAGTCATCCACATACAACAATAATATGATAGGCTCATCATTCATAACCTTGAAGTAGAGGTTAGAATTTGCTTTACTCTTGGAAAATCCCAAGCTCGTCAGAAAACTGTCAATCCTTCCATACCAAGCTCTAGGAGTTTGCTTCAATCCGTACAAAGCCTTCTTCAACTTGCACACATGAGTCTTCCTGTCTTCAACTTCAAATCTTTGAGTTTGTTCTATATACACCTCTTCTTCAATGACACCATTCAAGAAATTTATCTTTATGTCCATCTGGTGTAACTTCCACTTCATCTTAGCTGCAAGGGATATGATGGTTCTGATCGAAGTGTATCTGGCTACAAGAGAAAATGTCTTTTCATAGTCAATGCCTTCCTTTTGATAAAATCCACGAGCAACAAAACTTTATTTATACTTCTTAATACTTCCATCAACATCATGTTTTATTTTGAAAATCCATTTGGAAGATACCCCATCCTTTCTCTTCAGTCTCAGAACTATTTCCCATACATCATTCTTTATGATGGATTAGTATTCTTCTGTCATGAAATATGGCCCATTCTTTCCTTTGAATGGATTCTTCAAAGAAGGTAGGCTCCTTCTCCAAGAGATCACACATCAAAGCCATATAACTGGAGAATGGCTTAGGTCTCTTCACTTGTATCATGGTTCCTTCAGGGACACCATAATTTTCTCCATCTTGAATAAGTTCCCTTGCCCAAGCTGTCTTTCTCTTATGGGAGATCGTCATTTGGGGAGGTTCTTGAAATTCTACTATGAGGGAAGCTATGACTTCCCTCATTGGTTCTGCAACTCTAGGAGCTACATGTTCTTCTTCATATACTTCTTCAAGCTGACATCTTCTTGATTTCTTAACTGTTGCATCTTCATTAAAGGTCACATCCCTGTTGATCTCAATATGATGGTGACCTAGTATATAAACTCTGAAGGCCTTGGAAACCTCATAGTATCCAATAAATATTCCCTTCTTTCCTGAAGGGTCCAACTTGTTTCTCTTCTCTTTTGGAATATGTACAAATACTGGGCAACCGAATATTTTGAGATGGCTTACTTCTGGCTTCTTTCCAGAGAACATCTCTTCAGGGGTCTTGAACCCAAGTGTACTATGGGACAATCAGTTTTGTACATATACTGTTGTTTTTGCTGCTTTTTCCCATAAGCACATTGGAAGATCTGATCTTGTATCATGGTCTTCACTGCTTCCATTATAGCTCTGTTCTTTCTTTCTGCTACACCATTTTGTTGAGGATTGTAGGGAGTGGTGAGCTCCCTCTTGATCCCAACATCTTTGCAAAATTTTACAAATTCTTTTGAGGTGTATTCTCCTCCATTAACTGACATGAGTATCTTGATCTTTCTTTCAGAAATTGTCAGACAGTTGGCTTAGGTTGATGGATATTTGATATGTATTGTTGGTTGTCATTGATGTTAACTATTAGATAGTGATATTGTAGATTGATGTCAACCCTTAGTGATTGATGTCAACCCTTGGAGAAAGTACGGTAGTGAATTCCAGTAGCACAAAGGTTTGGGTAATGGACCCAAGTTTGTTTGATGTAAAGATGACTCATTATTGTCTTGTCA
>ML788320.1:203868-227485 GCA_009831015.1 Picea engelmannii
TCACGGGAAGACGCTTTGCGGATTGAGTTATCCTAGAAGTATGGTTAGAGAACCCATGCTTATTTTTGGAATAATGAGACGAAGGTTAGTGGATTTTTCAATGAAACTATCCTATATGGATAGTTCTTGTCATTCCATTTCCGATGGTATGTGGAACGTCACATAACTCCTCACGGTTAGAGAGTTATGACCATGAGAAGTTGGAGAACCCAGGTTTGGGTAATGGACCCAAGTTTGTTTGACGGATAATGGTACGAGTTTTGATATATTTTCAAGTAATACTATTCTATATGGATGATACATGTCATTCCATTTCTGTTGGTATGTGGAACGTCAGATAACTCCTCACAGTTTGAGAGTTATGGTCTTACGAAGTTGGAGGACCCTCTTATGTCATCTAGAAGCCCCAAAAGGTCAAAGTGGTCAAAGTGGTTTAAGAGATTTTAAAAGGTAAATAATAAATTAATTCAAAGTGAGTACAAAATAAATTATTTCAATAATAAATATAATGGAGAAATTAGAAGTGGGTTAACCCTAAAATAAGGAAAGTGGGCAAAGTGACCTAGAAGATGTTTTTAAGGAAGCTACTTGGAGAGTATAAATAAGAGGCAAGACTCTCTCATTTTACATCACACTTGAGAATATTTAATATTTATAGGTTTCTGAGGTAACCAAAGGATATCTAAGCCCAATTTCTGAGGGAAGGTGAATAAAAGAAGGCCAAAATTCAAGGAAGGATAAATTATTTTGATGATGCTTTCTAAGGTATGTTATTTACATGTCATCTCACCATTTTCTCAATAATTTTTTTTTTATAGAATGATTCAGATCGTGAAATTGATATTCCATTGAGGAAACATATCCAAGTATCCATGGTAAAATATTTATCTTGTGGGTCGTTGTATTTTTGGAGTTACACTTCGTGGAAAATAGGGTTTGTGGCTAGTCCTGAAACTAGTCAAAAACATGTGTTTCAGGTAAAAACATCATAAATTCTTCATAATAGATCCAAATTCAGTAAGACCAAATGTGTTGGTCATATTATATTCTATAGTATGTTTTGTAACATTTTCATATTGATTCAACAAATATTTTGTGTGGGTCACGCTCTACAAGGTCGCTCTCTAGAATAAGCTAGAATTCAACAAGGCATGCCATTTTTTCTATAAATCCTTTTCTGAGAGGTTCCAAGTAGTGAAACCTGGAGGAATTACACAAAACACATTGAAGAACATTGTGTATTAGTTTCATATCTTTATTCATTACAGGTACACAGTTATGATTATTTCAAGTTAGGGTTGTTAACTAATACAAAACTATTCATGTGAGACTAAAGAAAAGTTTGATGAAAATGCTAGTCTCTTGTTGTTTAAAGTTAAGGAAGGTTTGCAGGTATGTGATCATATACACCATGTCTATTAAAAAGTTACAAATCATATTTGATGATGAAATTGATGAGGGCTTTTGGTTGAGGTACAAGTTGGGTACATGGTTGAGACAAGTAGTTGATGAGTTGGCACATACATGAGGTGTATAGTTGATGATGTTGGTACATATTGAGGAGTCATAGTTGATGAATACTTGACACATGATTGGTACATACTTGGTACATGGTTGGTTGCACTTTTTTTATGGTACAGGTTGATTACAGATTGTTTGGTACAGGTTGGTGCATGGTTGATGCACTTGTTTATGGTACAGGTTGGTGCATGGTTGATGCAATTGTTTATGGTACATCTTGATTACAAGTTGAGGTACAAGTTGATGCATGGTTCAGGTTATTGGTACAGGTTTTTTGGTATAGGTTGATTGGTATAGGTTTACAGCAGTATATCTCAAAGTGATAGTGTGACAGTGGTTCCATCATTCTACTTATTCGTCAGGGCGATTGGATGGGGAAAGGACATGTGGTTTTATCCACCTTCCGGTTATAGTCAGAGAATATAGGGGGTTGTAGCCTCCTTCTGGTTGTAGCCAGATAATTAGGGAGTTGGATCTTCCCTCAGGTTGTAGCCTAAGAAACTAGGGGGTTGGAGCCTCCTTCCAGTTGCAGTTGGAAAACAAAGGAAGTTGGTGCTTCCAATGAATTTAATTCTTCAAGACATATAAGAAAAAACATTTCGTGGTTTTCTCCCACTTTGGGTTTCCACGTAAAAAACTGGTGTACTGTGTATGTGTATGATTTTTCATTTCTTATTTACTCTACAATTATTGGATGATAATGCTACATTGATATAACACTTGGTTTATATGGTTAAACATTTTTAAATTGCTCTATTACTGATTCACTCCCCTCTAAGTAATCCAACAATTGGTATGAGATCGATGTTCCTTCAGGAAAGAGTTTAACCACTGGAAGGAGATCATGGATTATTATGAGAATGGAGTACCAAAGTTTAATGGTTTTAAGTATGAGACATGGAGCAGAAGGACTGAACTATTTTTACAAGCACATGGACATTATATTTGGATATCAGTTGTTACAGGATATGATAGTTCAAAAAGGGAAAAGACTCCAACCAAGAAGGAATTGAAGAAGAATAACAAAATAGCAATGGATTTCATTTGGGAAGGATTACCTAAACCGGTAAGAGAAAAGGCTGGTAAATGTTCATCAGCCAAAGAACTTTGGGATAAGTTACATGACATATATTCTTCACCCATCGCAGATTCAGAAAATTCCAAAGAAGATGTAGATACAGAACAAGAAGAAATATGCTCATCATGTCAAAAAGATTCAAAAGAGGAAGAGTATGATGAAGCAGAAGTTGATTATAGAGAAAAAATGACCAGTACAATTAAATATCTAAGGAAAGAAAGAGAAGAAAACAAGTCATCCAAGAAATAATTGATGAAGAAAAAGCAAAGTGTTCAATGTTCTGAAAAAGGTCAGCAGGTCATCAAGAATTTAAGAGCTCAACTAGAAGAGGCTAGAAGAATTGAAGAAACTCTAGAATATCAAAAAAATTTTTTTAGAAGCCAACATAGCAGCACAAAAGGAAGAAACATAAAAGAGAGAAAAAATAATGATGGATCATCTCAAGGAAAGAACCAATGACTTAAACCAACTTGAGGAAGAGTTTGGTCAAGAAGAGAGAAGACTGGAAGAAGAAATAATTACATTGAAAATCCAACTTGAAGAAGCAAAGAGAACAGAGGAGGTCATGAAGTCTTAGATAATGAAGAAAGAATAAGAGGTTGATAATCTTGAAGAAGAAGTTGTCACACTAAGAGTCAAAATCGTCAAGCTTAACAAGAACGCTGAAGAGACAGAAACATCCACATCAGTTGTAGAGAATGAAGAGAAGTACTCTACATTGCTAGAAAAGAAGAATGAAGAAAATAGAAAGAGTTATGCAGAAGTACTCAAAGGAAGGAATCATGGTCAACCATAATCTAAGAAAACTATTGAAGATACATTTTCAAGAATACCATCCATGTTCAAGCCACAAATAAGCTTCAATCATGATCATGATGAGTCAAGGAAAATATTCAGAAGGACTACGCCACAAAGAAGATCATTCACTCCCAAGTATGAAAATTTATTTTATGGTCATTGTTTTTATTGTACTAAATTTGGACATAAGGTTGCATATTGCAGGGATTATAAAAGAAATGTTCAAGCAGACCATGCCTATGTGGTTGCACGTAACATTGAGTGTTACAAATTTCATAACTATGGACAAATAGCCAGTGATTGTAGAAGCATGATCGATACTTCCATGGAAGAGAATACTGATATCAGATATAAAAAAGTATGGATAAGAAAACAGGAAGAATAGGTGAACAAAGACCAGGTACCAGAGATCGCAAGATTGATAATAAAACGAGATGAAAAAAATTCTACAGAGAAAAGGAAATATGTCAGATACAGAAAGGTTTGGAAAAAAACTGAAAGAAAGGAAGGATAGGTAAATAAGGAACAGGTTCAAGGGATTGTACTTTCAAGCATTGTAGTGAAAGATGAATCCACAGATAGAAAGAAAGAAGTCAGAGCTCAGAGAGATAATGAATCTACCAATGAAGATGATGATGAATATACCAATGAAGATGATGATGAATACACATCAGAGAAGGAATTGTTCTGAGCCATCCGGCTTAGAGACTCCCAAGTAATATGAATATTAGACAGGGGGAGTCTATGCGATAGTTGTGATAGACCAAAGAACCATCCTTCGAGTAGCTTGTAGAGTTTGAGAAGACAGATTCAGAGCAATCAGTTAGCAGAAGTATAGTTTGATATATTAATCAAGACTTCAAGATAATATAGTGATAAATGGGTCAACATTATGGAAAATTGCGCAAGTAGAGTCTTGGACAGTATGGACAGAGATGGATTCATAAGAAAACTTTGTAGGTTTGGATAGATATATGATAGTGGATGACAAAATGGATTCATAGATTGGTTTAGAGAGTGGTTCAAAGAAAAATGAACATTATCATAATAGATGATAATTACACAGGAAATGGCTCGAACAATGCTAATGGATTCCAAATTGACAGATATTTTTTGCACACATGCAGTGCAGACATCAGTTCACATTCAAAACAAAGTAATTCTCAGAAACAACAATGAAAAAACTCCCTACGAACTATGGAAAGGAAGCGCAGACAACAACCTCTACATCAAGGTAACTCAATGTAATATTTTATTAATTGAAATTTATGTTGATGATATTATTTTGGAAGTACTAATGACAGGTTAAGCCAGGAATTTGCAAATAGATATGCAGAATGAATTTGAAATGTCATTACTTGGAGGACTATCCTTATTTTTGGGTCTTCATATATGTCAAAGAAACCAAGGAACTTTTATTTCTCAAACTAAGTATATCAAAGAAATGCTAAAGAGGTTTGGAATGGAATATTGAAAACCGATTACCACTCTTATACAAACCAGTTACCACTCTTATGCAAACCAGTTGCAAGTTGAGCAAAGATGATGATTCAAATTCTACAAACCAGAGGCAATACAGGTCAATGATTGGTAGCTTACTATATGTGACAACATCCAGACTAGATGCAATGCAAACAATTGGACATGTGGCATGATTTCAAGAAGCACCAAAGGAATCACATGTATTAGAAGTGAAGAGGATTTTCAGATATCTCAAAGAAACATAAGAGTTTGGATTTTGGTATCCAAAAGGAAAGGATCTATCACTTATTGCCTACACAGATGCAGATTGGGCAGGTTGTATTGATTACTGACAAAGCACCAATGAAGCAATGTTCTACTTGGGTGAGTGTTTAGTATCATGGCTAAGAAAGAAACAATCATCAATATATTTATCTACAGCTGAGGTAGAGTATATTGCAGCAACATCGTGTTGTACATAGGTTCTTTGGATGAAACAAACTCTGACATATATACAGGTTGAGTATGATGAGCCCATTCCAATCTATTGTGATAATACAAGTGCCATCAATATCTCAAATAACCCTGTAATGCACTCCAAGACGAAGCACATTCCAATAAAGTATCACTTTCTACGGGAGAAAGTTGCAGAAAAGAACATCAGAATTGAGTATGTGGGCGCAAAAAAACAAGTGGCAGACATCTTTACAAAACCACTTCCACATGAAGCCTTTGAATATCTTCGCCATAGACTAGGAGTAATTTGTACTCCAAAATGAATACTTTTGAATGCTTATCTTATATGTCTTAGATGTACATGGGGAAACACCATAAATAGGACAAAGGGGGAGAGATTTATCAGATGCAAAAGGTAAATGCTTGGAGAGAGAATAGAGGCATGTTTCCAATGGGAGTGATTATCACAAGGGAAGAATGAGCGATATGACTTCATAGTGATACTCTTTATCAAAGGGGGAGATATTATTCATATGAAGGGAAAGAGAGTAATCAGAGGATTATAAGCACAAAGAAAAATCAAAGGCACGTAGATAGGGGGAGCATCCCCAAGGAGAGTTTAGTTAGGGGGAGAAACCCCAAAGGGATATACCCTTTTACATTGATGTCAAAGGGGGAGAGATAGAAACATTGATAAAGAGTATAAACATGAATGTTATCATGACTAAGTGTTGCCATCAATGCCAAAGGGGGAGATTGTCAGACAATTGGCTTAGGTTGATGGATAGTTGGTATGGATTGTTGGTTGTCATTGATGTTAACTATTGGAGAGTGATATTGTAGATTGATGTCAACCCTTAGTGATTGATGTCAACCCTTGAAGAAAGTACGATAGAGAATTCCAAGAGAACAAAGGTTTGGGTAATGGACCTAAGTTTGTTTGATGTAAATATGACTCATTTCTGTCTTGTCATGGCTGATAATAAGTACAAATGGATTAACTCCAAAGTGATCCCCTTATGGTGAAATTCCACACAGGAAGATGCTTTGCGGATTGAATTATCCTAGAAGAATGGTTAGAGAACCCATGCTTATTTTTGGAATAATGAGATGAAGGTTAGTGAATTTTTCAGTGAAAATATCCTAGATGGATATTTCTTGTCATGCCATTTCTGGTGGTATGTGGAACGTCACATAACTCCTCACGGTTAGAGAGTTATGGCCATGAGAAGTTGGAGAACCCATGTTTGGGTAATGGACCCAAGTTTGTTTGATGGATAATGGTATGAGTTTTGATATATTTGCAGGTAATACTATTCTATATGGATGATACATGTCATTCCATTTCTGGTGGTATGTGGAATGTCACATAAATCCTCACGGTTTGAGAGTTATGGTCTTACAAAGTTGGAGGACCCTTTTATGTCATCTAGAAGCCCCAAAAGGTCAAATTAATCAAAGTGGTTTAAGAGATTTTAAAAGGTAAATAATAAAGTGAAGTGATGAGTGTATTTTAATTCAAAGTGAATATAATTTAAATTATTTCAATAATAAATTTAATGGATAAATTAGAATTGGGTTAACCCTAAAATAAGAAAAGTGGGCAAAGTGACCTAGAAGATGTTTTTAAGGAAGCTACTTGGAGAGTATAAATAAGAGGCAAGGCTCTCTCATTTTACACCACACTTGAGAATATTGAATATATATAGGTGTTTAAGGTAACCAAAGGATATCTAAGCCAGATTTCTGAGGGAAGGTGAATAAAAGAAGGCTGGAATTCAAGGAAGGATAAATTATTTTGACGATGCTTTCTAAGGTATGTTATTTACAGGTCATCTCACCATTTTCTCAATAAATTTGTTTATAGAATGATTCGGACTGTGAAACTTCTATTCCATTGAGGAAACATATCCAAGTATCTGTGGTAAAAAATTCAGCTTGTGGGTCATTGTATTTTTGGAGTTACACTCCATGGAAAATAGGGTTTGTGCCTAGTCCTGAAACTAGTCAAAAATAGGTGTTTTAGGTAAAAATGTCATAACTTCTTCATAACAGATCCAAATTCAGTAAGATAAAATGTTTTGGTTATAGTATAGTATTTAGTATGTTGTGTAATAGTTTCATATTTATTCAAAAAATATTCCGTGCAGGGAACGCTCTACAAGGTCTCTCTCTAGAATAAGCCAGAATTCAACAAGCTATGTCATTTTTGCTATGACTCCTTTTCTGAGAGGTTCCAAGTAGTGACACCTGGAGAAATTGCACAAAACACACTGAATAAAATTATGTATTAGTTTCAGATCTTTATTCACTACAGGTACAAAGTTATGATTATTTCAAGTTAGGGTTGTTGACTAATCCAAAACTAGTCATGTGAGACTAAAGAAAAGTTTGATGAAAATGATAGACTCTTGTTGTTTAAAGTTAAGGAAGGTTTGTAGGTATGTGATCATATACACCATGTCTATTACAAAGTCACAAACCATATTTTATGATGAAATTGATGAGGGATTTTGGTTGAGGTACAAGTTGGGTACATGGTTGAGACAAGTAGTTGATGAGTTGGCACATACATGAGGTGTATAGTTGATGATGTTGGTACATATTGAGGAGTCATAGTTGATGAATACTCGACACATGATTGGTACATACTTGTTACATGGTTGGTTGCACTTGTTTATGGTACAGGTTGATTACAGATTGTTTGGTACAGGTTGGTGCATGGTTGATGCACTTGTTTATGGTACAGGTTGGTGCATGGTTGATGCACTTGTCTATGGTATAGGTTGATTATAGGTTGAGGTACAGGTTTATGCATGGTTTAGGTTATTGGTACAGGTTGTTTGGTACAGGTTGATTGGTATAGGTTTACAACAGTATATCTCAAAGTGATAGTGTGATAGTGGTTCCATCATTCTACTTATACGTCAGGGTGGTTGGATGGGGCAAGGATATGTGGTTTTATCCACCTTATGGTTGTATCCATAGAACATAGGGGGTTGTATCCTCCTTCTGGTTGTAGCCAGATAATTGGGGAGTTGGAACTTCCCTCATGTTGTAGCCTGAGAAAATAGGGGGTTGGAGCCTCCTTCCAGTTGCAGCTGGAAAACAAAGGAAGTTGGTGCTTCCAATGAATGTAATTCTTCAAGACATATAATAAAAATCATTTCGTGGTTTTCTCCCACTTTGGGTTTCCACATAAAAAACTTGTGTACTGTGTATGTTTATGATTGTTCATTTTTTCATTGCTTATTTACTCTGCAGTTATTGGATGACAATTCTACATTGATATAACACTTGGATTATATGGTTAAAAAGGATTAAATTGATCTATTACTGATTCAGCCCCCTCTCAGTATTCCAAAAATATTCTCTATCAAGGCTTTGAATTCCTTGAATTTACTGAACACTTCATCTTTTGATTTCAAAAAGTAAACCTAGGTTTTACGAGAATAGTCATCAATAAAAGATATATAATATACATACCCACCGATGGAGGATGATGGCATTGGGCCACACACATTTGAGTGAATGAGTTCCAAGACCTCTTATTCTTTACTGTCTCTCTTCGGAAAAGGGTTCTTGATGTTCTTCCCTTGTGCACATCCATTTCACACACCTTCATGGTCAACCTTGAGTTTTGTAAGACCTGTGATTGCTTCTTTCATGGTTTTTCCTTTAGCCCACATAAGAACTTTTCCATCGATAAAGGAAACTCTAAAGCCTTTATTTTCTAAAGTTGATATGGAGAGTATGTTCTTTGTCAAACCTGGTACATAGAGTACATCCTTCATCTTCATTGGAGTTCCTGAATTACGCTTGTAGTTTGATTCTCCTACTCCCTTGATAGGGTATTGATAATCATCTCCAAGTGTAATTTTATGGGAAAAATTATTTTCTGAAAGGAAAGAGAGAATGTCTCTTTGATCTGTCATGTGCTTGGAAGAATCACTATCACTGAGCCAAGTGTACTCTCCAGTTGATACTGATCCTGAGAGGGATGAGATTAAGACATAGTCTTCAATTCATTCTTTTATCATCTTTGTGGGTGGCTCTTCATCTTCAACTGCATGGGCATGATGCCTCTTGTTTTTCCTTTTGTGTTCTTCTCATCTATCTGGACAATGTCTCGCAATATGTCCCATCTTGTTACAATGGTAGCATTGGTAAGATGATAAATCTCTTTCTTTTCTTTATCCTTTCTTCTGGAATCTCCTTGGTTGATATTATTTATGTGTGAATTTGTTTTGGGGTTGAGACTCTTTATGAGTTTCTTTTTGTAAGTAATAATTCTTTCTTCCTCCTTTAGTGTGAGTAGCTAGGGCTTGATATTCATCTCTTGATAGTAAATCTTCTCGGTTAGCTACTCTTGATTCTTTTGAATACATTCTTCCCAAAGACTATCAAATTTTAGTTTCTCTTTTCTGGTATAAATATTTTGGATGAATGCATCCCAAGGTCTTGTGAGACCATTAAGGGCCATAATTATGAGTTTGTCTTCATCTATAGTATCTCCAATTGCTTCTAGCTGTTCTTTGAATTGTGATATTCTGGAGAAATGTTCCTGGATCACTTCTCCTTTTTGCATCCATGTATTCTTGAGTTGAGTTCTTAGATTCATTTTCCGATTTATGTTCTTTCTTTCATATAACTTKGTTAGGGCATCAAACATTTATTTTGGAGTCTTCTTTGAAGACACTTTAGGAATCAAGTGATCTTTGATAGAATCTGTAATGATTCTTTTAGCCCTAATTGTGTCCTTTTGGTGCTTTGCTTTATCTGCAGCATYGACAGGTTCTGGTACATCTTATTTAATGAATCTTGCTAGGTYATTCTCTTCAAGAATGAGTCCAATCCTATACTTCTAGGCACAAAATTTTTCCACTCCTTCTAGCTTGTCAACAATCTTAGTGCTTGTAGACATATTTTACCTGGAGCTAGGAAAATGACTGAAAAATGAAAATGATCAAAATTGAATTCTGAACTTACCAAGAGGTGCGCTTGGCTGAGGCGAGTATCCTAATGTGGTTAGATTTCAAAAAATCCAACTTTTACGCTTTCAAACTTGATCATTGGATTTCTGGACTGGTGCTTTTCATTTTCTGGTACCTGGTGAAAGCTAGGGTTTCACTTTTCGGGAGATCTAGCCACTGAAAAGGTGCGTCGAATATGACAAATTGTTGCTTGTGGTAGGACACACTTTTCTAGATGGCTTTGGGGATGAAATTCTTCTTCAATAAAAATCCTTAATTTGCATGTACGACAACAATGGCATTTTTCTTCTTCTTGTGAAAGATGTTGTCTTCCGCTTAGCTCTGAAACCATGTTAAGTTTTAAGCTATTATTAGGTTTCTTTTCAATTTACTAGATAACCATATCATAGATAGGATCACTGAGAAATACACAATCACAAGAGACACATAATTTATCCTGGGAAACCCTCATGGGGGAGAAAACCCAACAAAAACTTCCTTAATATAGATAGCCAATACAATGCCAAGAGAATAAACCAAACAATACAGTAAGTACTCTCCCAAGAATGCGCTTCTCTCTCTCTTCCTTCTTCTCCAACTGCAGCTCCAAACTTGCACTTTGATGAACAAGTGAGTGAATGAACAAATGAGGTGCTAGCCTCTCTTATTTATACAATCTGGTAGGTGCTGAACTGAGGTGTATTTTCACTGGAAGGGACGAATTCTCATTCTGGGTGGTTATAACCACTTTAATATATTCTGGGGGCCGCCTTCTCATTTAGCCTATTACAATTAGGGTTTGACCAATCCGCAAAAGGGGATTTGGTCATTTACAATACCCGACATGATCAATCCACAAAAGGGGATTGATCTAATGAATAATACATCAATAATAAATAGAATACTCTTTGTAGTTACATTATTTCAACAACTAGCATGTTGAATGTTGGACCAAGGATGGCTAGGAGTACTTAAAAAAATGGCAACGCTCTGAAGGAGCAGGGACATTCAAACCTAGAACATAATATTAATGCTTGTTAAGAAGAGCGATAAATTCCATAAATAGAGATGGTTAAGGTTTCTTGCAGATTTGATTTCATGATCAATCATGAAGAGAGAGGACCAAGTTTCATGGTGTCCTTAACAAGAATGCATACAATGAATTAATCGTTATCAATATATGAAATCTAGATTGTATAGAAGATTTGTGAGAGTCACGATCATTGTAGTTGTTCATTATATACAACAAAGATATAACGATAGGTATAGGGAACTTAGAATATACCAATAGATAGAAAACAACATCCTTATGCATAAAAAGAGGATGCAAGTCCTTAACTAGTGGAGATAAGGAAATGAAACTAATTAATAAAGGTTGCAAAGCATTATTCCAAAGAGGAATTTATGGAAGCTTGTTAAGGTAGAGGAAATCTACCAAGAAAAATAAAATATGCACTTCATGTATATGATGGGTGAACCATATTTTTGGGAAATTTATATACTAATGCCTAGAAGAGATGCAGGACATGCACTGCCAACTTTTTTTTTGGGGTTACAAATCTCGAGGAAAACCCCCGAGTACTTCCCCTCATTTTGAATATGGTAGCTAGGGTAAACCATAGAATATTTAGGGAACAAGGCTGGTCAACAATAAGGCTCAAAGCCATTAAAAAAATATACTCATTATGATCTCAACATGTCACTTGCAGGAATTGAACCCGGGTGGGGAGGATAACAATCATTCCTTTCAACCACCTGAGCTAAAAAAAATTGACATGCACCAACAACTTATGTGAAGCGAATGTGAAGAAAATTACGAACTTTCACTCACTTGGAAGCTGCTAATGGTGGAATAATGCACTCCATTGTTTTAAATTTTTACGAGATAGATTTGAACTTGGTAAATAATTTTCCATGAAAAGGAAAATTAAATTCCATTATTGGATAAAGGTACCAGAGATAAGGGAATGAGATGTCATATGATTGATCTTCAAGATATTAGAATATATTGCACTAAGGATATGAATCTAGCAGTAAATGAGAATTGTTGGCGAGAGATAAATATAGAGGATGTTGAGTGCATTCCAAATATACAAATGGGTGTCAAATCAAAGAAGAACATAAGATATTGTAGCTACTTATAAACAAAAAGTTATAAATAAGATATATGAAGTGGAAAGTGTATATAAATTGTAACGACCCCCGTCGTTATGACTATATGTAACGCAAGAAGTGCATTTTTTTTTTGTTTTAAGCAGGAAGGAAATCAACGACAAATTAATCAACACAAATTGACAACGAACATAACTTATGCATTTAGGAAACAAACAACAATGACCCAACATATTGGAACATTATGCAACTGGACAAAACATGCGATAATCAATAGACAGATAAAAACGACTACCCACCTGACACAAGCAAGACAACGCCTATAAGCTAAAGGGAAACATCAATAATCCCATCACAACGGCTTCGACGACCAATAACTAGAAACCTCTACGAAGAGCAAGCCAATCACATTAATGCATTACAACACCAAGTACCAACCTAAATTACAATGAACCATACGCCCACATCGGGAGGCATAAGACTTTGGCCAGGTTATCATTTGCATCTATCAATCATGGCACACAATGATCCTCTCATCGAGAATCATGCCATCACAAGGAAACAAGCATGACCGTAACCATGGCGCAACATAACGTATCTAGACTTTTAAACCAAGCAAACTCCCTCGCGCTAGGAGACTGAATTATCTGTCAATAAATACGCAAAGACTACAATAAAATTTAATTTCAAGTGCCACCCATGGCAAGACTGAATAATTAATTGATAAAATTTTAACTCAACAAATTTGGAATACTGGAGTAATGGATTTTACTAACATGACATCTACCTATCTATGAACAGATAATGGCCATACACCAGTCTTAAAGATTTGATCTATCTAAATATAGATGGAATTACGATCTATGTGTTCTCGTTAAGGTTTTACGACGTTCATTGGTAGATACGAGATTCAAATCCAAACAAATTAAGTTAATGACATGGATATTTAAATAGTGAGAATCTCCACGTAATCTAAAAGGAGAGAAAACAACTATACTCATCCACCGAAATTTATAAGAAATTAATAATTACTTCTCTCAGTTTTAAAATTAAAGCCACTAATTTTCAACAGGATAATAGGACTATTCGATTTGCAAGGTTTTAAATTCCAGAATCCTTCAATGTAATGGATAAAAGAGAGTGAAAATAATTCCTCACTGAACATAAACTTTAATGTTGTATGAGCGCCTTCCCTGGATTGGGATCTATTTTTGTTTTTTTGTTGCGTTGATCTCTCAAACAATACTCAATCATCCACAAGTTATATACAATAAATGAATCTCTCCTCTCTAGATCGAGGACCGTGACAGTGTACAAGGTCAATGATAAATAATCGATTGGTTGATATCGCTGGAGATTAAGAGCATATAAATACATCGAAAATAAACTATTAGTCAAAACAAATGGCGATATAATAAAAGGATGCCATTGGCGTGTGATTTCTTACTATTAGGTAAATAAATTTTACCCTGAACGAAACCAAATAGAGAAAATATCTGATTTTTGAAAAAGGAGAACAAGGATTTATAACTTGCCACTAACTCAGATTTACTCCATCTTTTGTCCTTGAAAAAATTTGGTGCATTCTGTAAAGTATTAATTGCAAATTCAATAGCATTAAAATTTCCTTTAATGACCTATCTTAAGATCCATCCATCTTACTTAGTCAACTTCCAACTCAGTCTCACAATATTATCGTTGTGTATTAATAAAAGGATGTCTAGCTGTCTATATAAAAAGGGGCGCTATCTGTCATATATATATAATCGATTTCATATAATAATCATTGTCTATATATATAACCATTGTCTGTAAAAACAAATGCTGTTTGTATACAAATATAAATAAACCACTGTCTATATTCACATGTATATAAAATTGTTGTCTGTATATATTTAAAAACGTAGTCGCACATAGTCATAAATTAGATAAAAATGCACGGTTATGACCAGTTAAGAAACCAAAATGGATTCACTACCATTAAAAGGCGCAGTGGTAAATCCGCTATCTAAATTCATTGTGTTAGGGCATGTATAAATTCGCTGGTGAATGACTATGTAATTTGCTTTGTGTAAACACCGTGTGAAATCGAATTGGCTATATAAATTCATTGGTGAATGGAAATATAGTTGTGTGTAAACACTGTGTGAAATTGAAATGGATATATAAATTCATAGTCCTTAACATATTAAAAACGAAGTCATTCCATATTAATAACGTTGAGATTTTACCAATCAAAGTGCTGGGTAAATCATGGAGTAAAGGCTGTGCTTTATGCCAATAAAATAGTGGAATAAAAACTGTGCATTATGCCAATAAAATCATGGAGTAAGAACTGTGCATTATGCCATTAAAATCATGGTTGATGTCGTGTAGAAAGCCAAGAAAATTCGTGGAGTAAATGTTTTCTATAAAACGAGAATCACAAAGAAAATTTTGGTGAGGACGCAAAGATTTGCATAAATGAAACACAAAGATCAGAGGTCAATAAATCAGAGACGAATCAATCAAAACGCAGAGATACTCATTCACAATAAGACACAGAGACTAATCATTCAACAATGAATCAATCAACGTAGAGATACTCATTCACAAGAAGGCACAAAGACTATTCATAAAAGAAAAACACAGAGATAAATAAGGGATAAATAGCTGGGAAAAAAATTATGCTTCACTTATTATCCATGCATAGGAAAGAAGGGCATTTAAATCTCAATCTTAAACACCGGAGTGAAGAGAGTCGATTAGGCTCCTGGCCGACTGCTTAGGCACATACTAATAACTTAAAGGATAAGGGACAAAAGATAAAAACCCGGTTTTTCTTCGTATTAAATCAATAAAAACAATGCAGAGATAATCATTGCAATCAGATTTTGGGATTGCAATAGAAAATCAATTCAAAATGCAGCGAGCAAAGGACTGGGATGACTTTAAGTTATCTGATCATAAAATGTTGGGCTCATCAAGACAAATTGCTGAAGATAAAACTGAAATCTTTGGATAGTGTTACACTAAATAAACAATAAACTTTAACACCATAGAAGTACATTACTGAAGTCACAGGAACAATAATTAAAATACCATTCAATACAAATATACACATGCATACCGTAGCCAAATGCGAAATCTCCGAAGTCGTTGTCCTGTGCATGCTCCGTCCAACTCTCGCTTGCGGACCGATGTGACCTCAACGGTACCTCCCAACCAACGCTAAGGGTACTCTTCTTCCCCCTGAGCCCCCCGAGCTGCAAAGGGGCCACACAAACAATAATAGAGAATGCTAGCACCTAGATTTCCTTGGAAGGTCGAGATACCACTCGTTCCTCGAGATGGGTATCCCAACTCCCACAAGAGAAAGTTCAGTCAAGATAAAATTTCAGCAGCGTAACGTTACACAAAAAGATGAGATCCATACTCCTCCTCCATCCTTTTTATAGAGTTTTCAAGTAATTATTTTCCCAAGTTCTCATTAAATTCCTTTTTCATTTAATTAATTTCGAAAAACCTCTCCCGTACACATGTTGTCCGATCCCCTAGTTGCACAAGAAAATCAATTTTATTAATTAATTAATTATTCCTATTTCCCTCACCCACCAAGAGCATTCCTAAAAATTCTCCTCGGTGTCCCAATAATCCCTTACAATTCTTAAATGACTTACGCCTTACTTAATTACCAGTTGAGTTCATAAATAGAAGGTCCCAAAGGCTAGATTCCTTACTAAGTTAGACATTCAACTTTTTCTTTAAGTCTCCCCTTTTCCTTAAGTTTCTCTTTTCCCTTAAGTTTCCTTTTTCTTTTAAGTTTCCCCCTTTTCCCTATTTAACTAAAAATCAATTTAGCAAGTGTAGATAAAATAACTATTTACCCTCTTTTCTTTTTAACTAAAAAATTATTTAGCAAATGTAGATAAAAACAACCATTTACCCTCTTTTCTTTTTAACTAAAAATTAAATTAGCAAAAGTAGATAAAACAACCATTAACCGTTTTTAAAAATTTAATCCTTCTTTATAATTTTTACTTTAATAATTAAAGTTTGAATTTTTTTACCCCCTTCTGGTTACATTTTTATTTATTATTTATTTTTTGACCACATGTTCTACTTAGACCTAGGTTTTAATTTCACTAGGCTGGGTGACATTGTTTTTTAGGAAAAAATGTTTTAAAACCTTACTCATCACATCATTCATTTTAAGGCCGACTAGTTTTATTCACTTACTAGTTGAAATTGCGACGTGCCCTTCAGGATGCACTAGGTGCTCCAACGGTGCCACTCACCTCTTTCTGTTTTCCTTGCGTGACATGCCCTTCAAGACGCACTATGTGCTCCAAGGGTGCCACTCACCTCTTTCCATTTTCTTTGCACGACGTGCCCTTCAAGACGCACTACGTGCTCCAAGGGTGCCACTCGCATCTTGACTGAATTTGGTAGACGTCAAACCCCTAGATTCAATACTCCGCCAGGTAATCTTGTGGGAGACTAAGGGCCTCTAAGTAATAAGGCCCTTGCCTTATTGCACGCCCCTTAGAATCATCGTGAGCGACTATCACATTCTGGCCTCATGATATCGTGGGGCTTCTCGAGCTAGGTAATCGTTAAACTACAATTCGAGCCATGTCGAGAGTGCTAGTAGGTTGTGGCAGGGATGCTGCCAGACCTATCCCTCAAGTCTTTGGTTGTCGCGCATGACCCATATACTCCAAATGTGAGTCTGGTCGGTAAGCTATCGTCATCTTTCATCCATCAACGAGTCATGTCAGCAATAATAATAAATCATCATAACTTCTAATCATATGTACATATGTCACATCAACAACATTCAAACCCTAACAATCCACTCCCTGACTCGATCCAGAGTCAAAGGGGTTTCATCGATGCCTCTGCATCCTCGATGTCCAAAGTCCTGAACACTCAGGAGAACCCATTCAATAGTACTTATCTATGTAAATACAACAAAATAACATATCATCGAATCCATAATATCTCATAATCACAATCAAAATGACCAATAGTATAATAACCCAGATCACTTGCAAGAAAGTGTCCTAAAAGAATAATTTCACTCAGTGCGCGCAAGAGCGGGATGTTACATACACCCCCTCTTGTTTTAAACTTCATCCTAAAATTTCATAGTATATAAGTTCCGAAATAAAGTGTATCACAATATCATAAGTCTATCTATCAAACAAAAATGGAAACATATGGCGTATATCGTATGCGTCCTCCCAGGTCACCGAGTGTGGACTATGGTTGTTCCACTGGACCTTGACTTGATCTACTGTTCGATGCCGTAGCCGTCGAATGCGATGGTCCAGGATATGGATCGGCTCTACTATGAGCGCACCCTCATCCATTACCTGCAAGGAACTCATGTCAAAAACATGTGTAGGATCACTAACATAATGTCTCAAAATAGAGACATGGAAGACATCGTGCATGTGCCTCAAGGATCAAGAAAGACTACTCGATAGGCCATGGGCCCTCTCTTTTCCACAATCTAGTAGGATCCCATGAACCTAGGAGATATTTTATCACCCTTTCCAAACTTGATCGAACTCTTATGCGGTTTCACCCGCAAGAAGACTCGATCACCAACTTCATAACTATGATCGATATGATGCGCATCAACATAAGTCTTCTACCGATCCTGCACTTCTTTGATCCTTTGTCTTATTGTCTGCATTTGATATTCCATTTCTTGGATCGCTTCTGGTCCCACCAGGACCCTATTCTCAAGCTGATCCCAACTCAAAGGCGTTCGACACAGTCGCCAGTAAATAAACTCGAAAGGCGCCATCTTAAAGGTGCTTTGATAACTGTTGTTGTATGCAAACTCTACCAGTGGAAAGTACTCTTCCCAACTCTTTTGTTGGTCCATAACATACATACACAACATATCCTACAAGATTTGGTTTGTTCGTTCGGTCTACCCATCTGTCTCCGGGTGATATGCGGTACTAAAGTTAAGTTGGGTTCCCAAGGCCTCTTGGAAACTAGTCCAAAATCATCCTGTAAACATCGATCCTCTATCGGATATAATCCTCTTAGGCACACCATGCAGCCTCAGAATCTCACCGATGAAAACTCTAGCTATGTAAGGTGCCTGATACGTCATACACACAGGAATAAAATGAGCACTCTTTGTCAGAGTGTCGACTACCACAAAAATCAAGTCATGTCTCCTTGTCGTTAGTGGCAATCCAACAATCAAATCCATCGAAATGACCTCCCATTTTGATTCTGGAATAACGTGTGGTTGTAGTAATCCTGCCAGATGTCTATCTCCAACCTTCACCTGCTGACATTCTAGACATCTTGCCACATAGTTGACTATGTCTGCCTTCATTCCTTTCTATAAGAATAAGGGTTTAAGGTCTTCCCTCATCTTCGTGACTCAAGGATGAGCCATGTACACTTCTCTGTGAGCCTCGTTTAGGATCAAACTCCTCAACGCGTCATTGGGCGGTACATAAATTCAAATTTTAAATCTCAATAATCCGTCGTTGTCCATAGTAAATCCTTCAAATTTTGGTACCATCATTGTGTTTTGTTTGATAAAATCCTTGAACTCTTTGTACCAGTCATTGTCGGGCTATAAAGTGAGAATATTTTCACGTAGATTCGTCTGAAGAGGCATCATCGAAAAGATGCATGGTCTCCGACTCAACGCATCCGCCACTTTGTTCATTGTTCCTTTTATGTAAGTAATCTCGAAATCGTACTCGGTAATCAATTCCGACCAACGTCGTTGTCGCGCGTTCAAGTCGCCTTGCATAAATATGTGTTTTAGTCCACAGTGGTCCGTTTTTAGTTCAAATTTTCATCCAATAAGGTAGTGTTTCCAAACTCTCAAGGCATAAATAATTACTAACAACTCCAAATCGTGCATTGCATAGTTCTCCTCATGCCTTCTCAACTTTCTGGAGATGTAAGCGATCACTCGATCGTCTTGCATGAAAACTCCGCCTAAGCCTTCCTTGGATGCGTTAGTGCATACCAAGAATTCTGCATCCATGTCAGGGACCTTTAGTATCGGTGTTGTTGTCAAAAACTCCTTGAGCCTTCGAAATGCCTCTGCGCATTTCTCGGTTCAAACAAACTTCTTGTTCTTCTTCTGCAATTCCATAATCAAATTTGCTATCTTTGAAAATCCCTCGAAGAACTGTCGATAGTATCCCGCTAAACCCATGAAGCTACGCACTTCGGGGACATTCATCGGCGTAGGCCATTCCATAATAGCCTTGACCTTTGATGGATCCACGACAATACCTTCGTTGGAGATGACATTCCCTAAGTAGTGAATCTTCAATTGATAAAACAAGCATTTAGACAATTTCCCATACAATTTGTTCTCTCGCAGACACTGTAGTACCAAGCGCAAGTGATCGTCATGATCCTCCATCATCCAAGAGTAAATAGAAATATCATCAATGAATACTTGGATGAACTTGTCCAAGTATTCGCGGAACACCCCGTTCATCAAACTCATAAATACCCCAGGGGCGTTTTTCAGTCCAAAAGGTAAAGCAGTAAACTCGTAATGTCCAAACCTCATCTTAAGGGTGGTCTTAGGGACGTCATCCTCGTTGATTCATAGCTAGTGATACCCTGATCTCAAGTTAATCTTCGAAAACACTATTACACCCTTCATCTGATCAAATAGATCATCAATCATTGGTAACAGATACTGATTCTTGATCATTTCCTTGTTCAATTGACGGTAGTTAATGCAGAGTATCCATGACCCATCCTTCTTTCATACGAAAATAACAGGTGCACCCCATGGTGACACACTTGGACATATAAGTCCTAGGTCCAACAAATCCTTTAGTTACATTTTCAACTCCTGTAAATTTGGGGTCGACATCCGATAAGACGTTCTTGGTATTGGTTCAGTCCCCGGTTTTAAGTCTATGGTAAATTCCAACTGCCTCTCCAGAGGCATCCTAGGTAACTCCTCAGGGAAGACGTCCACAAACTCTCTCACCATCGGAAGGTGTTCTACCCACTACTCCCTTCTCGTTTAACGCAAGGTTTGCATAAATCTTACATCCCTTGCGCATGCTCTTCCGTAGCAGCAAGGAAGAGATGAACCTCAAGGAAACTCCCTAGTTCCGACCTACTATCACGCGTCTCTATCCCTCATCATCGACCAAGCTCAAACATTTCATCTTATAATTGAGTATCGCCTCATGCGATTCCAACTAGTCCATACCGCTCATGATGTCATAAGATCCTAATATTGTGACCTATAGGTTGGCCCTAGTGAAAAAATCTCCCAGGTTAAGGCTACAGCCAGTAACCTTCCTACCAACCTTCTCCTTGGCTCTCGAAGCCATTTCTACAAGCTAAACTCATCCTGTTCGACTGCCCTTGCCTTAATTATTTTTAGCGCTACACCAAAAGTGAAACTCTTTGTAGCACCTGGATCTATTGAAATACTAAGGGTTTGGTCAACGATGGTACCCGACGTCTCGAGAACAGTCAACTGGTGCTCTGCCTGGTGGTTATTTATCGCTACATGAATCCGATGGGCCTTTCCCAAATATCCCATGGCAGTGGGTCCGACTGATCCATATGCTCTGGTCCTCTTCCATAACCGTTCCTCGAACAATTCCCATGACACATCTTTGACTTCCATGTTCAATTGCAGCAGGAGCATCTTCCACAATAGAAGAGCGCTCCCCTTCAGTTGAAATACTGCCCTACGGACCTTCATGCTGGAGGTCGTAATCACGAAGCGTGAAGCACATCGCCTTTCTCTACAACCATGCCTCGATGACGCAACCGTCTATGGCACTCGTGGACTCAAGAAATCATCTCTCTCGAGTTCTCAGTGGATGCTAATGGTACTGGCTAGGGCGCTCTGTGGACCCTCAGGGGTACAGACTCCCTGAACTCATCTCAGTACAGATGGTGAATCAAGGCCTTTGTAATTACCTAGAAGGACCTTTTCATACCATCACGTCCCTTACAACGATCAAATCCATCCCAAGGACTTGTCCTTCCACTTAGGGGGTTAGACTTTGAGGGCGCAGGAACTTCTAGAGGCGTCGCACCTCCTTCCACGACACCATGTTGCGAACCTCAGTGGATTCCTCTAATTGAGATCACCGCATGGACACGTTAAAGTTTTAATTAGCATTAGGTTATTACTCAAGGGTTTAATGCCGTGGAAAACATGGCGATCCACAGTCGCAGGGTTGAACTTGCTTTGATACCATATGTAACGACCCCTGTTGTTACGACTACATGCAACGTAAGATGTGTAATTTTTTTTTTTTTGTTTTAAGAAGGAAGGCAATCAACGACAAATTAATGAACACAACTTGATGATGAACACAAATTATGCATTAAGACAACATACAACAATGACCCAACATACTGGCACATTATGCAACTGGAAGAAACATGCGATAATCAATAGATAGATAAAAATGGCTACCCGCCCAAAACAAGTAAGACAACTCCTATAAGCTAAAGGGAAACATCAACAATCCCGTCACAATGACTTTGACGACCAGTAACTAGGGTGAGAAATCCAATCACATTAAGGCGTTATAGCATCAAGTACCAACCTCAATTACAACAAACCATACACCCACATCAGGAGGCACAAGACTCTGGCCAGGTTATCATTCACATCTATCAATTAGGGCGTGCAATGATCCCCTCATCAGAAATCATGCCGTCACAAGGCAACAAACATGACCGTAACCATGGCGCAACATAAAATATCTAGACTTTTAAACCAAGCAAACTCCCTCGTGCTAGGAGACCGAATTATCTGTTAATAAATACACGAAGACTACAAGAAAATTTAATTTCGAGTGCCACCTATGGCAACACTGAATAACTGATTCATAAAATTTTAACTCAACAAAGTTGGAATACTGGAGTAATGGATTTTACTAACATGGCATCTACCTATCTATGAACATATAATGGCCATACACCAAGATTAAAGAGACGATCTGTCTAAATATAGATGGAATTATGATCTGGGTTTTCTTGTTAAGGTTTTACCACATTCATTGGTAGATACGAGATTGAAATCCAAAAAAATTAAGTTAATGACATGGATATTTAAACAATGAGAATCTCCACGTAATCTAAAAGGAGAGAAAACAACTATACTCATCCATCGAAGTTGATAAGACATTAGTAATTACTTTTCTCAGTTTTAAAATTAAAGCCCACTAATTTTCAACAGGATAATATGACTTCGATTTGCAAGGTTTTAAATTCCAGAATCCTTCAATGTAATGAATAAAATAGAGTGAAAATAATTCCTCACTGGACATAACCTTGAATGTTATATGAGCGCCTTCCCTGGATTGGGCTCTATTTTTATTTTTATTTTGTTGCGTTGATCTCTTAAACATTACTCAACCATCCACACGTTCTATACAAGAAATGAATCTCTCCTCTCTATATCGAGGATTGTGACAGTGTACAAGGGCGATGATAAATAATCGATTGGTCGATATCGCTAGAGATTAAGAGCATATAAATACATCAGAAATAAACTATTAGTCAAAACAAATGGTGATCTAATTAAATGATTCCATTGACGTGTGATTTCTTACTATTAGGTAAATAAATTTTACCCTGACCGAAACCAAATAGCGAAAATATATGATTTTTGAAAAAGGAGAACAAGGATTTATAACCTGCCACTAACTCAGATTTACTCCATCTTTTGTCGTTGAAAAAATTTGGTGCATTTTGTAAAGTATTAATTGCAAATTCAATAGCATTAAAATTTCCATTAATGACCTATCTGAAGATCCTTCCAACTTACTTAGTCAACTTCCAACTCAGTCTAACAATATTATCACTGTATATTAATAAAAGGTTGTCTATATAAAAAGGGGCACTATATATATATATATATATATAACCGTTGTCTGTAAAAAAAAAACACTGTCTATATACAAATATAAATAAATCACTATCTATATTCACATGTATATAAAAATTATTGTCTGTATATATTTAAAAACGCAGTCACACATAGTAATAAATTAGATAAAAACTCACAGTTATGACCAGTTAAGAAACCAAAACGGATTCACTGCCATTAAAAGTCGTAGTGGTAAATCCGCTATCTAAATTCGCCGTGTTAGGGCATGTATAAATTTGTTGGTGAATGACTAAATTCGCCGTGTTTGGGCATGTATAATGTTTTTTTTTTTTTTTTTTACAGACAACGGTT
>ML788320.1:233361-281128 GCA_009831015.1 Picea engelmannii
AGGCTGGCCATGCATTTCCCATGAACAACTGATGAAATCCTCCTTAATTTGGTTGAGTAGACATACATATCTTATCTCCCCACCTTTCATAATAATAAACATTCCTCTCCCCTGTGCCAGAGCCATCATAACTAGAGTGTTCACAGGATTCCCCCGTACAAGATCCATCCTAAGAATTATCTCACCACGCATTGACTGATACCAATTCGAATATGGAATGAATGATCCCAAGATTCTAATGGAGTTGTCTATGTTTTATGTTGCATATGTCCCTTCCACGCGCCGAGGAGGATGGACCACGTGCCCGATCCATCTTTGGCACTCATGCATGTCAAAATTTACGGAGGGGGAACCAACAACACCTTACCATCAACCCCTATGTGACCAGGGGCTATCCCATTTTCTTTTTTTGCTAAAGAGTTTGCCACCGTGTTATGATGACAAAGGATGTGAAAGAAATGGGGCTGAATACCTTGTAGAGAATGTTTAATGCATTCCACAAGATTATCTAGACTTGTTTCTTTTGGAGGGGGGGTCTTAATGAAATAACGAATAATGTTTTTGGAATCACCAACTATATTTAGATTAGAAATACTTCTTTTATTTGCCAATTGTATTCCCATAAGCATGGCATAAGTGTCTTCTTTATTATTGGTTGTGACTCCTAGATTCCAAGAATACTCCATTATTTGATTTCCTCTAGGGTCAAAGAGCACCCCTCCCACACCTGCCTCCCCGAAATTGGTCATGCCAATGTTGCATGAGTGTTAAAAAGGAATTGGGTAAAATTTCCTTCAATCATGATTTTATATCATAATTTGATATGTTTATGTCATTTGCATGAATTTGCGATAATGATATTAGGGTGGGGCTATTTTCCCCAAATGTATCCTCTAAACAAATAAGTAAATTAATTGTTTTTGTTTAATTTTTGAAGATTGATATTTGGCTCTGTTGTGTTTAAATATTATGTATGTAATTAGGAAATGCAAATATAGAATTTAGTATTGTATCAAAATAAATTTTGGATGGTTTGAGAGTTATTCATATGCATATTTTAAAGTTGTTATAGCCATAATATTGTAATTCACAAGGTGTAATTTTTCTTCTATTCTATAAATTAATTTTCAGCTATGCCAAATGGATGTAATGGGAACTATAAGTATCATAGAAGATACTAGAATCATATAAGTATCATAGAAGATACTAGAATCATAGAATAAATTTAATTAATTTTTCCAGAAAAGGACTTGATATGCATGTTAATATGTTATCCCATGCACTAGTTGTTAATATTCCATGTATCATCATTAAATATGTTTTATGTGTTGAATGTTTACATGGGTAACATATGAATTTTGAATAATGTCATTTATGCTACTAATTTATATTTTCCTATAAATTCTATGTCATAATGTTGATTAGAGATTAAATTGGGAAAATAGGGACAATACAAGCATCTTATGCAATCATTCACTTAAACTATCCAAAAACAAACATCATGCAATCATACATTGGTAATGTTCTTTGGTGCAGTTAAAATAGGTTGGTAGTAATCAAATGTGAGATCAGAAGAATGCATTTGAGGAAAAAGGAGAGTGAAAGTTTTACTAACAATATCCATCCTCCAATTGAGATCGCATGGAACTTGGGAAAACACTTGCTGTAACCTAACCACTGAAAGAACACCAAACTCAAGACATGTATCTCAAGACAATGATATTTAATGTAAAAGTGTGCTGGTCCACATTCTTCCATTGATGAATATGGTATATTAAACTAGCTTTTTCAAATGAAACTAAAATAAAACAAGAGTAGTTTTCCCTTTATTGAACACTATGTAAAAGCATGCTCATTGAGCATAAAAACATCATTACTTGGAACTTCGGAATATCACCACTTTGAAGAGTCAACATTTTGACATGTTATGAGTCATCATTTTCCTTGATTAAACCATTTTTTTTCAAACACTTATAAAAGTCTTTTGGTATCCGAAATGTCAATTTAGGCCTAAAGTAATCACCATTATATTTTCTCATGATTTTTTATTAACTAGTAGAGAAATGGTGAGTAAAACTTGTACTTGTATTTCAAATAATTATTGGATGTGAGCCTTTCTACATGGTTCTCTCTTGTACACCTATGACATATGTTATGATCGATTTTTACATTTGAAAATCCTTCCACAAGATGTCAATCTTGTGTAACAACTATAAGCACTTGTCTCACCTAGGAAATTACTTCCCTTGTTTTAGATGGGCAAGTACTTCACTTTTCACTGTCACCTATGACATATGTTATCACATATTTGTATTTTTGAAAATCCTTCCACAAGATGTCAATCTTATGTAACAACTATAAGCACTTGTCACTATCACCTAGGCAAGTACTTCCCTGTTTTTAGTTAAGGAAGAGGTTCAACACAAGGGAGGCTTCCCTAGTGACCTTAAGGGATGCTATAACAAACTAGGGAAAGTATATAACCCCCTATCTTAGTCACTCAATAGTTAAGGCTAGATCTAGGGAAGATTAAGGGTAAAATTAGTTTGGATAAGGTAATTGGTTCACATGTGTGAGACAATAAACATTCCAATGCATATAATAGTCAATTGCCAAGTTATATTGCATATTATTCACCTCTAGACACTAGATACCAAGTAAAATCAATTTTTCTTGTAAAATTGCAGCAGTAACCAATTTATATCAACAATAAGTAATTTGTAATAACAGTAAGAAAATCCCTTGAAAATTAGCAATCATGTCTTAGAAATTATCATTCAACAAGCATTACAATATCCAATTGCCAAACAAGACTTATGAGCAAGTTTTTCCACAATATTAAGTAAATATTCAACAATATAAGCAAGCCCTAATGGTTGTAGCATTCTTTTATGAAAAAAAAAGTTATTCAATGATTTATCAAATCATTGGAGCACAATTATCTTGTCGATGATGTCATAAGGATAAATTGAGAGAGGGTTTAGAGAGTTGTTGAGAGTATTAAGCATCACAAGCATAAAATACTAGTGTCTTCTACTTTCTTAGGGCATATGGAGTCAATATAATTCATTCAAGGAGGCTAATAAAGAGAGAGGTGAAGGTTTGAAACCTAAAGCTATCCACTCATACAACTAGGTCAAACTCAAAGGAAGAGACCACTAAATTTTATCCACTCATAAACCCTAGGTGTCGTTCCACTTTCTCTAGTGTGTCTACCAAAGAATATGAAAGGAAAATAGGTATTTAACCCTAGGGGTATAACCACTCATAACCCCTAGAACCAAACCCTAGTTAAGATAAACCCTAAGGGCATATCCACTCCTAACCCTTAAGGAAAATCTTAAATGCTTGAACTAGTCAAGGTGAAAACAACAAGGGAAGGGTACAACCACTCTTAATCCTTCCTTTGGGTTTCAATATTTAAAAAAAACATCAATATAACATGCAAACTTACCATTTTAATAGAGAAAATTACCAATATTTATCAATAAATATCACATGCATTAAGAGTAAACACTTAATAGCAAGGTGCATTAGCATGAGGAAACTCTAGTTCATGTATATTTCACCACCAACAAGAGAAACATCCATCCAAAACATCACTCCAATAGTGCGCATGAGACTCTAAGAGAGGAAAGAAGTAGATATTTTTTTTAAGAGAGATCTCTCACAAGTGTGAGAGGTTGTGATGAAGCCAAAATGATTTGAGCACTTCCTCTATTAATATGAGGAAACCAAGCGCTAATATCAACAAAAATAATTCAAAATGACACTAATACATGATAACAAGTGGGGTTGACCCCTTAAAAACACTCTAAGAATGACAATACATGCAAATAAGCCACCATAGGGTCACAATTGTGGTGACATCAAGCCTCCAATGGGTGAAGAGAGCCTCCCAAGGCCACATATCATTCTCAAATGATGCAAGCAAGGTGTAAGACCATCATCAAGTGCCACATAAAGTGTGGGGTGCACTACCCATAGTGTGGGTCTCCTTCCCATCTGTGTGCCATCGAGGCCATATTTTCAAAATAAAATTCCGTCTATCCATCAACCAAGGCCCAGAAGATGTGAGAGCCTATATCTGAGTATGGAAAGTCCTTATATGACTCAACACTCTGCATCACACATGCCGTATCTTGCAATAGATGCACAATGTCCTGGGTGGAAGCATGGGACATCCTTCAAAGGACCATGTCAGGTTCATGCAAATAAATCAAAGTTATGGAATCAAGTAAGACCAATGTTCACAAAGTACAATATTCCTTAGATCATATAAAGTAAGTTGTTACTTAACATATAAGCCACATCAATAATTCAAATTAAGTATCCCCTTCAAACTTCACATTAGCTCAATATTTTATGCAATTTTTCAAGTTTACATATGGAAGGACCATCAAAAGACCTTATTAGGTGTGCCAACCAGTGCAAGAAAAAACATACCCAAGTAGAGGGATATGTCACAGGAGATGCAGGAAAGAAAAGAAACCCTCCAAGAGTAAGGGCTATAGTGAAACATGTTGGGCTTACTTCATGGCTTATGGAATCATTTGGTCCATTTCTATGAGTGCCTTTTTAGAGGGATCACTTGTTGCTTGAGGTACCCTTTCCTTGGTACTTTTTTCATTCTGAACCCCTTCTCTTTCCTTTTGATACCCATTAATTACTTTGCAAGTCCCCTTTACAGGTTTCAAGCCTTATTCTTTCATTTTTACTGGGATAAAGTCAAATCATAGATGTGCATTCAATGCATAATGAAAAGGGGAGATTACCATTAGAGGGGGTAAACCTCAAGATATCCTTTGGATTTTACAGTTGGTCATTGCCATTTTTTATAGCAGCTACATCAAACTTGACATTTATCTCTTCTTCTCATGCGAGAATGAACCATGACCCATTACCAAAGTTTATTACAATGTGATAGGATCCAAGATGGTAAGTGTTAAGTATGGATGGGAAATGGAATGTAACCCTTGTTAGATCCCCCCAACAATACCCCTATTCCTTGGGGGTGACATCACGGGACTAGAATACAAATGATGGCCACCAAGGTGAAGCAAGGAAAAAAGCATAACTTATTGATATTATGATTCATTATCTAAATTCAACCAATGATCCTAAGTCACATGCCTAGTATATTAAGTAATACCTTCATACGAAACAAGGGCTAATGTACCTCATCATGATGTTGGACCACCATCTCCCAAAGACTAGGCTAATTGGATATGATGAGATTTGTTGATAAAGGGTGAGAGAGGCATCTAAGAGGGGTTGTTGGGATTCCATGAGTGGACATGTTGATCATCATCATCGTCGGAATCACTACCTTCATTGTGGGCCATGAGACAAGATCTCCTCTTGTTACCCCTAGGCATGGGGGGTTAACAACACCAACAAGTATTTGGAATAAATTTTGGACAAGCTATTATAAGAGTTATAGATCATTGTAGATCCTTTGAGATTGTGGTGAATCTTATAGGTTTTGATAAACACGTGATTATTTTTCATTTATGGACCAAGTATGGCCATACTAAGTAGTGTGTTGAATTGTTTTAAATATAGAATGGATGTAATTAAATAATTTTGGACCATTTAACAATTTTGATCATAAATATGATATGTCATATAACTATCATAACCACTCGAGAATATTTTGATTCGCAACTAGGTTTATAATTTTAGATTTTTTTTATTACTATTGCGCAACTCTATGTATAAAGGGAGCTATCGTCATCCATCAGGGGAGTACACAGTATTTTGATATTATTTCCTAAATATAATCTACTTGTTTCCATTTAAGTTCAAATCACATTAATATCTATAAAAACCTAAACATTTGGATTGTTCAATTAAGTCTCTGTTACTGTAGATCAATCCAACACTTCGCTCCATAGGGATAGGGCCTGCTCTGGAGGAGAGAAGGTGTTGTATATTTTAGTTACATTATATCCTTGTTTTATTGTATGTGTTTAATTCTTGTAGCATTGTGGTTTGGTTTTCTCAGTTGGTGGGTGTTATATTTCAATTATTGTTCATCAATTGTGAGTTATGTAGTTAGTCTTGTTTCTTAGATTCATTTTCAATTTCATTGTGTAAGTGTGATCTTGTTTTTAATTATACAGAGTATGAATTTTTTTATTTGGAGTTAAATTGAATGGTTATTGTTTCAGTTCATAGAAGCGGAATTGAAATCAATTGGTGAATGATTCTAGAGACCTACACAAACAATGCACAACATCTCACAAGCATAGAGACCCATGGTTTGAAAAATTAAATGCAGGTGTAATTTTAACAACCATGCTATTATTAATAAGGGATTTAGAAGACCTTTTTCTTTTTGGCATCATTGTCAGAGATATGTTAAAGGCTCAAAACATTTCTCTATACTGATTTAGGAAAACAATATAGGGTACAAGGATCAACCAAAAGGATTGTTGACAACCTCTTGGTGGGATATCAGGCATAGTGTTTGCATTAATAATTTAGAATGCATGAATCATATTAGAGATCCAAAAGGAAAATTTTTTGGTGCAGTAAGAGGAACCCAAGCCACTAACCACCTCACAAGAAAATATGAAATAGGAGAAAAATTGTGCACAAAGTCCAATTGTCGGCCATACCACAAAAGAATCCTAAACCTGATTCCACAGAAGAAGCGTCCAAACGGAGTTTTGTAGAAGTAGAAAAAGAAGAAATTGTTCCCCCAAATATAGATCCATCATACACAAATGAATTAATTAGTGGGAAATCAGATTCATAGTCTCAAAAGAATCCAGTACAAGAGCCACAATTTGTTTGAAGAGTCCAACTTCTTTGAGGAATTTGTAGCACAAGGAAGGGTATATATCATAATCCTCTTTACATCATGCTAGGTGAAGAAGGAACAAGCTCCACCAAGGAGACTATTACTTTCAAGTTTCCAATCAAGAACCCTAGAGGCTTGGTATAGATGAAGAATATCCCTTTATCATCATGGGACGAATTTTAATTTCCTAGAAAGTGAGAATCCATATACTCTTCCATTCAAATTTAACACCCGTTGAAGAATTTATGATTATGTTATTGATTCTCAAAAGTTAAAACTATTCCTTGCAACATAAAAAAATGTAGCACTTCATTGGTTCATGGGACTTGGTAGGAATTGTATTCGAATGTGTGATAAAATTAAATGAGCATTCTTGAAGATATATCAGAACTACTGTAAGGATAGATATTTGAGAGAAGAGATCTTTAATATGACATAGAAAGAAGACGATATTTTGGAAGATTGTGTGAACAGGTTTCAACATAATTTGCAGAGTTCAAAATAGAGTAAGTTGGATAAAGAAACTCTACATATTATTTTGTTAAGAGTTTATGTGATGAATTTATGGACTTCTTAAATTTGATGGAGCCAATGACATTTCCCAACTAATTTATGAAGATATTTGTGAATTATGAAAACAATATTGTAGGGGGAATTCAAAACAGGGTAAGGGTCCCAGAGGCATAGTTGTTATAATTAAAAAATTAATAGCCTCCTATTTTAGTTACTCAAACATGCCACCATCGGTTCAAGGTTATCAAGGCAATAAAAAGGTGGTTTAATGAAGTAGTTTCCATATTTTCATATATGAAGTGTCTAGGACAATAAATGATATTTATCAAGTCAAAACAAGTCAAGGAGATGCCCCAAACACTACAAATCAATAAGAAAGATATAGTTGTTATAAAACTTGAAAAAATACAACAAACTTCAACAATATGTCAAGTTACAACAACAAAAATAATCAACCCTTGAAACAAATTAGAAGTTGATAAAACTAGGGCTGAATTAGTACAAGTTAAACTAGGGTTTAATAAAAATCACTTGTTAAAAATGAAAGTGGCATATAACATATCTATAATGCAAGATGTCAAGCCTGAAGGGTATGAAAAATATATCAGTAAATCAATAAATTATGACAAGATGCACTTTTAAGGTGAATGATGCCAACAAACCCTAGAATTCAATCTTTATTATGGCTGAAAATTGAACAAAAAATGCAACAAACCCTAATCTAACCCTAACACAACTAGAGAGGAGGTGAATTTAGGGTTTAAGACTCACTACAATGGAGAAATATTAGTTTCATTTTGTTCTCTTGGGCATATAGATTCAAATAATGCTCTTCCTTGGAGGAAAAAGGTGAAAGAAATACTTAATAACAAAACCATAGGGTAGTCCACTACAAACCCTCGAAATATTCTAGTGTCCTTTAACAAGCTTCAACAAAATTATTAACAAGGGAAGGTAGTCCATTGCAAACCTTCCTAGGGTTTCAAGAAAAGGATTATTAAAGAGAAATACAAGGTAACATGCACTATCACCACTTTGATAAACACTTTTACACTTAATTCATCTAAGAAATAAACTAACAAATACTTAGGAAGAACACTTACTAGATAAATCAACAATCACCATGAAATCATCCATCAAAACTTGAAAGTGTCCAAAATATCATCTCCAAGAGAAGGTGCATAAGTCATCCATAGTGAAAGAGAAGTAAATAAGAGAAAATTAGTAGTGATTCTCCACAAGTTGCTATGATTTACAATGAGTTAGTTCTCCCTATATATATATATATAAGGAAATCAAGTGTTTCACCTCTTTAAGAAGCCCCTTAAACATAAGAATCCATGATACAAGGTGGGTAGGTATTAGGCCAACCCCAAAAGCCTCTAAAACAATGATGTAATGCTAAAACATGAAAATGTCCTCTAAGAGTGCCACATTGTGAGTATAGAAGAATAAAAGAGGGTGACTTCATCTCCTCAAGGGGTACAAAACTCCAAAATTCATGTCTCTCTCCCAAAAGGTGCAAAGCATCATCAAAGGTCATGCCTCCTCATCAAGAAAGTCACATGTTCTAATCCACAAGGTGCCAAATCATCTTCCAAATTCTAGGTCTACTCAAGAAAATGTCACATCATCCTCAAGCATGACATCATTCTCTGCATGTGCAATGTACTAGCCTCAAGCATGACCTCATCATGGAAAAGGGCTCCATAACCTCTCAAAGAGGTGTACCATC
The DNA here is from genome assembly GCA_009831015.1 of Picea engelmannii. NCBI lineage: Eukaryota > Viridiplantae > Streptophyta > Pinopsida > Pinales > Pinaceae > Picea > Picea engelmannii. The sequence continues at coordinate 242,418 of ML788320.1, forward strand.
CTCATTAAGGTAAACTTCATCCAACCAAACCCTAACATCCTCAAAGGGGTGCAACATCCAAGGTGGGGGGTTTCCTTCCCTATGAGTGACCCATCAAGCCAACGATGGAGAGTCCTAGCTCACATGTGCAACATCCCAGGTGCAGGAGGTGGTGGAAGTTGTTAAAGAACATGCTAAGTCATCACGTGACCCAACGCCCCAATGCTCATCATTAGGTGTGAATCATCCTTCATATGGTGTGAGAGAAGAATTATGAACATCCTCCAAAGGACCATATCAAGGGGTGCATCATCATCAAGCAAGGGATCAGAGAATCAAGTGAGACCAACCATCATGGATACAAGATTAATTAGAGTCATAAAAAGTGAGTCACAAGTTAATGCGAAATCCATGTAAGTAATTCACATTAGTTATCTTCTTCAACTTCACACTAGCTTATGACTTTATGCAATTTTCCAAGTTTAAGTATGGGAGGACCATCATAGAACCCTATTAGGTGTGCCAATACCTAAGTAGAGGAGTAGTTATTGAGAAACCCATCAAAGAGTAAGTATGAATGAGTGGTATGACATGGTGTTTACTTCATGGTCATGGTGTCATTGACATGCAAGGCCACATGTGATGTTCATCTCCATGAGTGCCTTTGTAGAGGGAGTGCTTGGTGCATTGAGTTACCCTTTCCTTGGCATTATTTCTTTCCACCCCTATCTTTCCTTTTGATATTCAATGATTTATTTGTAGGCCCCTTTTCAAGATTATGCATTTATTACATTGGGATTCACTTAAGTCATTTCTTTAGATATGCATTTAGTGCATTAGGATTTGCGGTGATGGCCTCATAGCAAGGGGGTAGAACTCAAGCTAACTTGTATTTCGACTTGTCATTCATATACCTTTACTAATTTTTCATTTTGAATTTATAACACGCTCTTTCCATTCTTTTTATCAACTACATCAACCTCGGGCATTCAAGCCCCTTCTTCTCATAGGAGGATGAAGTATGGACCTTTATGGGATACATGTAACAACCACTTCCAAAATATAGGACAACAGAAGGAAAATATGTGGAAAGTGTTAAGTATGGAAAGGTATGAGTACATTACCCCTATAAAGGCCTCCCAGTAGTACCCATGTTCCCCAAGAATGACAACACTTGAATAGAGTACATATGATGGCCACAAAGGTGAAACAAGGAAAAAAGAATAACTTCCATGTGTCATGATTCATTATTTGACTTCAACCCGTGATTCTAACCTAAACTCCCAATGCATTAAATGTAACACTTTACAAGAAAAAATGGCTAATGTACCTCTTTTGTGTTGGACCATCATCATTAGATGAGCCTATTGATCAAGTGAATGAGTTGAGAAATGATGAGGGAGAGGCATATGAGGGGATATTGTATGTGGAGAATGTTGGTCATCATATATTGGATCACTTTCTACAATGTGGATCATGAAGAATGATCTCCTCTAGTTACCCCTAGGTGAGAGGGGGTAACATAGACCATGTATTAACTTCCTGAGTGAAGTCACTAATCTATTGGTGGGTTTTTTTGTCACAAGAGTGTGTCAAAAATGCTACTCTAAGTGGTTTTGTTCTTAGAGACGAATAAAATGGAAATAGAGGAAAATAAAGGACTCATGCATACAACTTGATAACTTATCTTGTGAAATAAACAAGATACAAGCTAGGACCAATAAACTCATTCACTAACATTTAACATCCATAACACAAGATATAATGAAAGAACAATCAATATTTTACTAATCCATTGAAAATATGACTTACAACACCTAGGGAGCCTAATCTTGATGTAGCTAGGTAGGCTACAAAGCCCCTCCTTAGGATGGGTCCTTAATCTGTATATCTGCTCCAACTCCAAACTTGGTAGAGAAATGATCAAAGTCTCAATGGTAGTGGGACAAAATAAAATATGTAGATTTATTTGGAAGTATTAAAATGACATAACCTTATTTTGCAATGTGGATGAATGGTGTGACCTCAAAGAATTTATTTACAGGTGAATGTTTCCCATTACATTAATGAAGTTATGGGATAATGATGGTTAAATAAAACTAATTGAAATGTTTTTGATGAATTTGAGGGTTTGACAAGGTCCAAATTTACCCACTTCTTCATTTTAGAGGTATAGAGACATTAACGAGCTAGAAATCTAATGAATTTTAACTTTATGATGATAGTGCAATTTTAAATGCATTTCCTGCACATTGCACACACAAAAAAAGGGGAAAATATTGCACTATACATATTTTGGTTAATTTTTGGTTGGACTTGGCTCAATAGAACATGACCAAGGTCACGTGATGATGGAACACAATGCAACATGAGGGTTATGAATTCCATGGTGATGTTTCCAGATGAAATTACTCAAAATTGTACATGTGAGCAAAATTGTGCTAATAACAATTGCAATAAGTTCAAAAGTAACCATGAAACGTTTTTCTGACAGGTAATTTCCACATAAGTTTCACTGCGTATCATGTTGTAATATCTTATGTATTTGAAAACTTTGTAGGGAAAAATATGAATATTGTGGTGATGTACCTGATGTTGCTACATTACTCCAATATATGACAATAATGCATTGTGTGTTCCATATATTTTTAGAGGTGGTTAATCTAGCAATGACAAGTTCATTATCACCTTTTGCTTTAAGAATTTGGAAAGTGGTATGTTTATCATCATTCATAGCAACAAATTGGAAGGAAAAAAACTCCCTTTTGAGTGCTCATGCTCCACTTTTAATAGAACTCATAATACTAAAAAAACATCAAAATTGATTTTAAAAAATGAATATAATATTACATATCATAAAGGAAATTTTATAATATGAAATGAAACCAGAAATAAATATATTTTAAAGATACACACTTATACTCCCCATCAATGATTTCAATTGGTATTAATAAACCATTTTTTTTAGTGTAAAACACATCAAAATTGATTTTAAAAAATGAATATAATATTACATACCATAAAGGAAATTTTATAATATGAAATGAAACCAGAAATAAATATATTTTAAAGATACACACTTATACTCCCAATCAATGATTTCAATTGGTATTAATAAACCATTTTTTAAGTGTAAAACACCTAATGTGTATGCAAATGCACTACTTTGGAATATGGTGGCCTCATGCGAATGCCATCCATTTTAGTTTCAAATATTCTTACCCAAAACAATGTTTGACTAGTGGAGACCTCTTCCAAATAATCCAAAACTTCCATGAAATATGGAATTTTCAATAACTCATATTCATACATAGTATGCAATTTTTCATAAAAAAATATGGATATACATGTGAATATACATGCTTAATTTTAGGGTAAAATCAAATGGATTTGTGTTGCATGCCAAAATCTCATCCATTGTATGAATTTCTTTCTATCAAACTTGAAAAAGCAACCATGTATTAATAAGGGAGTCAAATCGAAATGTGATCCCATATAAAACCCTCGCTTGATACCTGAAATGGAATCTATTTCATGATATTCATTTGACCCACTCAACTATAACTATGATTTTATTTAACTTAATGAAGGATGGTGTAACATAATCTTTCCACCTTCATTTGCATACACCATATGCACAGGGAAAACATCATGCATAACTATGTGTCCATGTGTCATTGACACTAATAATCTAAATAATAGGACCATTACCACAAGGATCCAAGCATGTCAACTCTAGGTATCTTGTATGGGGCACATTAATAACTTTATAGATAATGACCTCTTCAAACTATTTTCTCATTTAAGAAAAGCAACTATATCAAAGTTTGGAACAATGCCCCCTTCATGTTTCATAGTTGGATGGAATTGAATTCAACAAGGTATATGTTTATGACTAGTTGGTTTATGAATATCATTATCGTAAGATGAAGCATTGTCACTCCAATAATAACTTTTAGCAATTCCAGATCATTATAGTGACATTCATCATTGTCAAGATAATTTTCGTTCCGTTTTTTTATCAACTTTCTCATCTAGCATCCTATTGAACAAATATTTAGAAATATTTTAACACAAATCTTGGTGGATATGTCTTATATTTTATATATAGAAATGGTTTAGATTTTTCATTGTCATTGATAAATAAAATAAAATCTGCAAGCATAACAATATCCACAAGTTACACATACACATAGAATCTTTGAATGGGAAAACAAAAGTTAATAGATAATTCTAACTATGTTCCATCAAAAAATCAATCATAATGAAATTGCTAAATAAAATCTACTCTTCATTAAAATATTTGATTTATGATCTCCTTGAAACCAAGGTAGGTTTTAGCTTCTCATCCACAAAAATTTAAAAGTTCCTAATAACTTTATGCATAAATTTAATAAGGATATAATTTAATAATGTGTAGTAGATACAATATTTGATAAATGACATTATACCCTTCTTAGAAAAAAATCATTAGAATAAAATTAAAGGCATTGTGAGAATATAACATGAAAAATATGGCTTTTTAGTACTTACAATAAAGGAACTTAATAAAACTTGGAAAATAGTCTTAAAAAATTGTTTTTACTTATGTAATGAAAACTTGTTAGTTTTCAGGTAATTGAAACCAAAATTAAATTTAGGTAAAGTAATAATACATAATTTGATTAAAGTAAATGCAAGGGTTATTCTATAAATTAATTGTATATTTGTACAAAATTAAATTTAGGTAAAGTAATAATACATAATTTGATTAAAGTAAATGCAAGGGTTATTCTATAAATCAATTGTATATTTATCCATTAATGAAAACTTGTTAGTTTTCAGGTAATTGAAACCAAAATTAAATTTAGGTAAAGTAATAATACATAATTTGATTAAAGTAAATGCAAGGGTTATTCTATAAATCAATTGTATATTTGTACAAAATTAAATTTAGGTAAAGTAATAATACATAATTTGATTAAAGTAAATGCAAGGGTTATTCTATAAATCAATTGTATATTTGTCCATTAAAAAATTGTAGAAATTGTTTATCTCATATATATTCAATTTTAATAAGTAAATTTAAAAAAAAAAGAATTGGTCTTGAAATTGTTTTTTAACTTGTAATGTTTTTCTATAATGGTGTGTATCTTTGTCCATTTAGAAGCAATTAACCTCATATACCTTAAAAAAAATGATAAAAACAAAATAGAAAAATCAATAGAGTCTAAAATTAGAAAACAAATAAATATATCATTATGAACAACTAAAGTAAATTACTATACCACTTGATCGCCATCATTTTTTTATGATTTAGCAACTTTGCACAACATTCATTCTATATTGTCGAGGGATTGCATCCAATCTAATTTGATCATAAAGTTCATTTATGTAGGGCGTTTGACCTAGTTTTTTCAAAGGGTTCTCTCAAGAGGTTCGATAAAGTAGAGTATTCTATTAATTTGTTCATGGTATTCTCTAGCAGGGTTAGTATAGAAGGTCATCAGACCTAGTATATTCATAGAGTTGTCTCACATGGTTCATTTAAGCAGGGAGTAGGACTTGGTTTGATCACACCATTTGGGTAAATCCAAAGTAAGAGGGAATATTCAAATGTTCAAATACCCAATAACTTGTTTTCTTGAAAATTTAAAAGTGTAAAAGTTAATGTTACATTACTTATCTTGAAAAAAATTATAGTGAAAAAAGTTTTATTCATTATGTTATTAACATTTCTAATTATGTATTAATATAATCATTGATCTAGCATTTCTAATTATGTATTAATATAGTCATTAATCTAGCATTTCTAATTATATATTAATATAGTCATTAATCTATTTCATATTTAATATATATTTGGGGTTGGTAAATTCATATGTGAAGTTCCTTAAAAGAATTAGTATCAGACAAAGTTCTACTTCAATTACTTTTAGCCATTTGGATGGATTTCTTCATGGTTTTATGTGCTTTAATTTTGACCTCTTGTTGAATGACATCACATAACCCACCATTATAAAATTCAACCAATTTATTCTCATCCAACTTGGTGACTTAGGTGGCTAGTTGTTGGTGTTTCATAGTTTTTTCCATAAGCAAATTCATTTGAAAATTCATTTGATGTAGTTTGGTTAGTTAGCTAAAATACTGCTTGTTGGTCCATATATTTTAATATTGAACCATTATGTCATTTACAAACTCATTTGATCAATATTCCTTTCATGGGTTTATTCTTTGGAGAACCCATTGGTACCATTTATAGGAATCTACATTCATATAGAATGAAGAAAGAGTCATTAGAGCATCTTGGGGAATGTTGTGTAGATCAAAATATTGCTCCATTTGGAAATTCCATGATTGTGGATCATTGCCATCAAACTTTCAAATTTAATTTTTTGGCAAAGTAAACCTTTACTCATAGCAAGTGTTAGTGGAACTTTTTATTGGTTTGCTACCAGAAGTGCAATGGAGCTATTAGTATAATTTGTTAAGATGTTGAATATGTATTCTATTCTTTTCATGTAGGTAAATTGTTCATGAATACACAATAGCGAGCCCCCCCAAGAATTTTTTTGGTCCTGTTATATGGATTTTATTGGTTTTGAGGGGGTTTTAGCCCATGATTTTACACATATTGTATTCTAATATTTCTTAGCAGAATATGATTCAATGATGTTGCATAATACCTATTTATTATGTATTCTAAATTGTTCTGTAATACAATGAGAAAGAGGTATGGATTTGAGTTTGTTGGTTTTCCTGGTTAAGGGTTTCCATGGAAAACATTTTGTGTACTTTGTATGTGCTATTGTTCTTTCTACTTTTCTTAAGCATCTATTAGAATTTCTTCTCTTGCACAAGTTTATTTGTCACTATTTTTCTACACAAAGTTTTTTTGGAAGTTGTTGATCTCTTTTCTAGTTAAGGACAAGAGTCAACCTCCTATGGTATTCTTGAAAGACTAATAAATATTCCCCTTCTATGTTTTTATAGAGGTAGTACTCCTCTTTCTCACTTAAATATTAAATATATTTTCTCAAAACATGGATTCATTCATTCATAACATCAACACCTATGAGTGGATTAGGTGGTAAAATAACTAACATATAAATTATAATAGAAATATAATAATGTCACATGCAAATAACAAAACAATTGCAGCCATTATTTCAGGTATTGAGAAAAATATTTTGAAGCAAGATTCATAGATAGAAAATAAGACTGATGGACTAGAAATCAAAGAGCTTTAAAGGATTTCATTCATTTAGAATCATAAGATGCATAGGAGAAACACACATGAGATATCATTGTTTTTTTTTTTTTAAGTCTGAAACCAGAAATGTTATGAACTCCTGGAATATCTCTTCACGAGAGTAAAAAATAATTACTCATAGATGTTCAAGTTTGAACAAAGTATTTTCCTATCGAAAATCACAATGTTCCTGATAATTAAATGATAAAATGAAATGCATTAATCAAAATGGACTGGGATGGGGCTCTCATGGACCAAATAAAATAGTATCAGTAACCTGGAATACAAGAATAAATGTAGTCAAGGATCGACTTTATGAGTAAACAATAAACCAATAAAGCTAGATGATTCACATACTGGGAATAAAATAAGGGAAATGCTTCAAAAGAAAATACGCTCACAAAATAATAGAGGAATGGAAAACAGATGGATCTCTCTCTCTTTCTCTCTCTCAGACGTCTTCGACCTCAGGGTCTTCATGTATTTACACCTCAGATTTGACCCTTCTTGGAATAACTACTTCTTGGTATTTATTCTAGGTTAACTATTTGTTCCAATGATCTTTCAAGCCATTGTTGAATATGTTACTTCATTAGCGGGATGGTGATATCTTGTTTAACACTGAGTGAGAATATTTCTTTCTCAATTTCTTCACGATCAAAATGCAGTTGTTCGAATGATTCCAAGTGGTCTTCATTTCTATTTACAAAAGTAACAAGCCACCACTTAATTTCATCCTATGGAAGTTATGTGAGGTCATCGAAATGGATTTCCCATGAAGCTTTAATCAAACCCAACTTTGTGTCTAGTTGTTCTTTAGTTATAACCATAAAATCTTTTATAAGTTGTGGGCCTTCAATGTCTTTAACAATTTCTAGTGTTTTAAAGAATGCACCACTTTTTTTGTCATTTATATTTGTACATGTGGGAATTTCATCTCGTAACATTTGTATCCTTTCCATCCATCCTACTTTTAACTATTTTATTCTATGTTTTGAAGGAAACCATTGTTGGTTTCTATGATAATTACTTAAACTAGAAACCCATGCAATAAACACACTGAAATCATTTTATAAAAATCTTCATCATGTTCCAATTTATTTTTCAAATGTTCCATGAAGCTGACGATCCTTTGTACAATTTTTTTAGGCTTGGACTAACTTACCATGCTTGTGAAATAATATTAAGTCGCTTACTAATATTTTATGTGACATACAATCTAACTTCACTCAACAATTTAGTGGATTTTCTCACCTTTGTTTATGTCCTAGGTGTACTTGGTGGCATTTAATATGGAGAAATAATAGCCAATGGTTCTACAAAAAATGGTTTGGGACTCAATGCATCATCAATTTCGTTTATTCTTCTTTTCAACCTCATATTTTCCAACTCTTGTTCTGAAATTGAATGGGCAAGAGTGTCTCCATTAGTGATGACCAAATAATCATTACATGGTTTTTTTCCCTTTTTCTTTGGGGTATTTAGGTCGTTATCACTAGTTCCTTTAGGAATCCTTGTAAAAAGGTTGCTATATCTCATAGACACCAAATGATTTGAAAATATCCCCTTGGGATCAAAACCTAGGTGAGGTTGTGCTTCCTTCATATTAAACGTGTTTATCATTTCAGATATTTCTAACAAGTGTCAGGAGTTTCTTACTATTACATTGTAAACAATAAAGGGAAATGAGATAAATTTCCTCTTTCTCTTTCTGTGAAATAGGATAAACCATGCTTTATATTGTCTACAAGCCTTTGCAACAAAACACCTATCACAAACAAATAGCAAGAGAAGAAAAGGGATTCTGTCATAACCATATAACCTGATGTAGGCATGATATTATTGATGTACACAAACTCCCTTTCCTTTCATAAAATTGTCTGCTTCTTGGGTTATCCTTGTTGGTGCTTCTTTGGAAAACATAAATCCAAATACTTTCATAAATATATCGTGAATAAGACAAAAATGGAATGGTGTCTTATACTTCCAAAGCACAAGGTACCAAAATTGAATTGGTTCATTCTCAACATCCAAATTACTTCTTAGGGGTAACCCCTCAAACACATTATAGTAGGTGACTACCAAGACCAAATACATAGTCATGAAGAACCTCTTAGTCTTTAAATAATTGTCCAACTAAAAGGAAATCTCATTTGATATTACCTCATCCTAGTCAAAGATAAATTCCTTTTGAAAAGAAAAATGTAATACATATAAAACTTACATGGGGATATGAGAGGTGTATTCTCATTCCATCAATTGTGAAAACAACCATGAAAAATATATATACATCTTTTCCAACATAGTTATGTTGATGGATGAAAGGTCAACCGACACTTCTATAGAGGGAACTGTGAAATCATTTAGCAAATTAATCCCACCACCCTCATAATATATGAAAGAATCAATGTTAGCAAATATATTGGGAGTTAGTGGAGCAAGGTTCTTCCCTTCAAAAACTACTTGATTTTTTTTTTCTTTTTGAATCAAACCTTCAAGCGCACCAAGAAACCAGCTCCATGAAGTCAAAGACTTCAGGGAAGCAACCAACATTAACTAAGCGAGTCATCCAGATTTGGTTATTTTTCTTATGTTCAAGAGTTAGAATATGAAACCATTGATATTCCACAGAAAAATGAAATTCTTTATCTTGGTGCATGAGAGAGTTAACTGTATCCTGACAAGAAGGATCTTTCCTCCTTCTAGCTGTCATATTTCTTATTCTTCTAAGGCACTTTTATATATGTGACAATGAATTACAAATCTCAAGTTGCTTAAAGGTTAAGTAAATGAATATAATTTACTAAAACATCCCTTCAACACATACAAATTTCCTTCAAAATACAGGCAACCATAAATGGAAGTTACTTTTAAAAGAAAGTGATTCATGGGAAAATGGGATAATCCCACTCAAGTAAGAAAAATGGAAAAGTACAATGAAATTTTTCCATATGTAGGAGCATGGTGGAACATAAAACAAATGGAAGGGGGGAAGATTGTACATATGGGTGAATTTATAAAACAAAAGGTGATACATGAAAATGGGTCAACATATCGGCTCTAATTGCAAGACAATGACCCCCTACGAGTTGTTGAGAAACCAGAAGGCCTTAGTCCACCGGGAATGTATTCGAGGAGGTATTTACACATGGTGATTAGACTTGGTGACTATACATAAAAATGATACAGAGTGTACTGTAATACATTAGTTCAGAACAACAATCAATATCAGGAGAAGAAATGTTTCAAATGTTGTCCATTGACATGTAGTTTCAAAACTTGGTCATCTAGTCCTTTTAACAAGTAAGAGTTGAATCCACAAATATTTTTGATCCGGTAAGGTCCAATTCATAGGGAATTGAACTTTGAGTGTAATGAAGGTTTTTCTTTGGAATTATTCCACAATAAGACAAATTTATCTTCACATAAATCTTTGACTATGGCGCCTTGATCAAAAATATTTCTCCACTACTTCCTGCCTCTTTTGATCATTTATTAATGTTTGTTCTCTTTGTTCCTCTAATTGCATCAATTGATAAAATTGAGATTGAATTGGTGTAGTCCCTTATTAATCTTCAATCCTGGTGGAAATGGCTAATGCTTTTATATCTAGATGTAATGGTAATCGAGCATCCTTTCCATATACTGATGAGAATGGATAATGTCTAGTGTTATTTTTCTGGCCCATAATGCATTTAGAAGTTTCTTATTCCAACCCCTTTGGTTTGTAGAAACTATTTTTTGGATAATTTGCACTAGATATTTTTTATTTGATTTATCAAATCCATTTCCTTGAGGATAGTAATTTGATGGTTGCCCCATTAATATTCCAAATTTTCCCTAGAAGGTTGTAAACTTTGAACTAATGAATATAGAACCATTATCTGTGATAAACTTCTATGGAACACCAAATCTTGATAACATATTCTCTTGCAAAACCTGAATGAGATGCCCAGTATTAGCTTCTTTTAAAGCTATTTCTTCAGGCCATTTTGTGAAATAATTAGTGGATATTATTATGTAGGAATGGCCTTTACTGGATTTTGGATTTATGGGGCCTATAACATCCAAACTCCATTGTGTGAAAGGACTTTCCAATGTGATTTTTTTTACAGGCGTAGCAACCCTCTTCTCTTTACCAAATAATTTTTGGCATGGTAAACATTTTCTTATAAAAGCATGTTCATTTATGAATAATTTTGGCTGATAAAAATTATCTCGAATGATTATGTGAGATGTTACCATTGGAGCAAAATTTCCACCGCAAAAGCCTTCATGTGTTTCTTTCATAATTTCAATGGACTTGGAGTTTCTCAGACATCTTAACAACATACCACCAAAATTTTATTGAAATTATATAGAAATTAATATGTAAGAACTTGATTTCATCTTCAATGATCTCCTTTCTTTTGTTGTCATACCCATTGGAAATTGTCATGATTTCAAATAAAATACAATGTTTTTGTACCATTCATATCTTGCTATCATATCATCTTGTGTGACAAGGGATTTATCATTAGATAAATAAATGTTTACTGCTTCAATACCATCGATACATTTGCATAATTCTTGTCCCTTTACATCCTTTAGTGATTTTATCTCGATATCATATTCTTGCAATTTGGCCAACCAATTGGCCCATATTCCTTCTCTAAACCATTGAGACAACATCACTTGATAGGAGGATATGGTATATAACAATCACATGTGATGTCAAAATATAATTTCTGAAGTAGGAGACAAATTTGACGAGGGAAAACTCTTGTTTCTCCAAGGGGGAGTACTTCAACTCATATTCTTGCAAGCATTTTCTCATGAAAGAAATATAATGCTCTTCCTTTAAATTCATCTTTTGAGTTAGTATAGCAGCAATAGTTTCTTTTGAAGAAAAAGAGTAAATGATGAAATATTTTTCAAAGTTAGGGGTAATAAGTATTGGAGTTGTGGAGATTGCCACTTTTATATCCAAGAAATATTTATGAGCTTCTTCAGAACATTCAAAACATTGATACTTTTTAAGAAACTTATTTATTGGTTTGACAATGGCTGCATAATCAAGAACAAATATTTTGAAAAAAATTATTTTCCCAAAAAATGATTGGACCACCTTACAACTTGTGGGAGGTTTTAATTCTGTTTTTGCTTTAATCCTTTCCATGTCTATATATATTCCATCTTTTCTCACAATGTTACCCAAAAATTTCCCTTCTAAGACTACAAATAGGCGTTTCTTAGGATTAAGGGATATGCCATATAATATACATCACTCAAAAACTTGTTAGAGATGTAATTGTTCCCTCAAATTTGAATAAAGTGTTAAATCATCTTGATAATCTTCCATATTTTTTCCTATCATCTCCTTGAATGCATGATCCATTGCTCTTTGAATTTTTTCTCCAACATTCATCAAACCAAAGGGAATTATGTTATAAGAATATGCTCCCTAAGGTGTTGTAAAGATCATTTTATGTCTGTATTCATCTGCTACCAACACTTGGTTGTATCCAGAGAATCCATCCAACATAGACATTACCATGGAACCAATAACTTGTTGTAAAAACATTTCGATATTGGGAAGATGATAGTTATCATTTAGAGAAGATTTGTTAAGATCCCAAAAATCGACACATGGTCAAATTTCTCCATTCTTTTTTCTTACTACCACTAGATTTGAGATCCAATAAGAATGTTTGACTAAAAAATATTCCTTCCCTTTCCATTTTCTCAAGTTCCAATTTTACCAAAGGTTTTAATTTAGGATTGATAATCCTTGGCTTCTGTCTAACAAGTTTGGTACCTTCCTTCATAGGTATGATATGTTGGATAATGATTTTATCATACTCTTTGAGATCATCATAAAAGTGATAGAACATTGTTGTTGATTACTAATGACTGCTACCTCTACTCCTGTAGCAGGTTTGTCTTCATTTTCCAATACTTTGAGTATATTTTCCTTTTGTTGGGGAATTTTTACTACATGCAAAAATGGAAGAGTAATATGTAATTTTGTCAGATCGTCAATAATATTATAAGTCATCTTGGAAGAGGTTACTCTTTCATCATTTTTCTGAGTATTTTTCCCCACATTTTTGTACATTGCGTTGGAAGGAATATTTTATGAAATAGAAGGCCTCCTTTAAATCATTTTGGTATTTCCCCTTGTGGAGGGACACGATTTATTCCTTGGAATGTATTTAATTGAGCGCTTGTTTGGACCAAATTATCTTGTTCCTTGTTCACAATTTCCTCTTCTTCAACTACCAAGTCTCCTTCTAAAAATGGCATCATATCATCATCCATCTCCATGGATTCAAGAATTCCAACATGTGCCGTATTATTGACATTTGGAGGATACAAGAATTGATCTTAATCTTTGAGAAATTCTTCATTTATTTCATATATTACAACAACATTAGGATTTTGAAACCGGGGAGCTCTAGGCCCAGGATTGTCAACATTCTATTTTATTTTTTGACGTTCCCTAAAGACATATGTGGGTGCTCCAACATTTTAATGCTGTGAGCATGGTATTTTTTCTTCAACTCTCCTTAAACAAATTACCTCATTATGCATTTGCCTAACATTTCTATTCAACTATGCAATTTTTGCATCCTTCTTTACATGAGCGAATTCATTTGGTAAAGGAAAGGTTTAGACATTTGGTGCTTGGCTTGGAATATTCCTCTTGCAACGGATCTATTTATCTATAAAATGTCGTGGATATTCCACTGGAATAGTTCGTCACAATAAATCTAATAAAATATTGAAATCTTTACTATTAAGGTTATTTTTCGTTTAAATCTCTAGAATATTTAGTTATTGATTTTCTGCTTATGCATGGAATAGATAAAATGCCGAAAATAGAGAACAATGAAATAAAATCACACCATCCACAAATAAACACAAGATATGACCCGGGAAACCCAATACAAGAGAAAACCCAGCTAGAAGGTGAGGTTGTTTTTCTCTCTTTTCTTTGGTATAGAAATGACGCAAGTACAAAGAAAGAGACACTATCCGTGGAGTTTTCTTTGACCCGTGGCCTGTATGGATACTACATAATCTCTCCTCCTCTATTATGATAACAAAATACCACTCTCAAATGTTCTGCTCAACTATGGAACACGATGCAATGAAAAATAATTGAACCCCTTCTCCTCCTAGTGGCATATTCTTTAACATAGTCTAATAGCCATCTAGAGGCAAGTTTTTGACTTCCTTAACCCTCAATTGTGATAGGGATTTGGAACTTATAGAATATTCTTGAAATTACATGTGTCTAGCCCCATAATCATGAGTAACGAGGGATGACATGGCATCCTCTCATACCATGGAGGTCAACACGATAGGTCAACTTGCGAGAGGCATAACTTTTGCATACGAGCTCTGATAGACACGATTTTTGCACTGTTGGAAATGTATCAATGTGTGTAATAGAATCACTAGATCCAAGTTATAGTTGGAAATTTTTAACCCAAAACAATTTCGTTTGATGCCTCAAAATTTTCCCAGAAGGTTATGGACCCCAATTTTCCAAACTAGGACCTGCCACTAAAATGGCCCTGCAAGTTGATTCCTCCAATTTTTTCCACTCTGAAATGATCGAGATAGATGAAAAAAAATATAATGATCTAATATGGACCACATATCCCTATTTAGGGAGGATTTTGGTCCCCAAAATATTTACTAAATGAGGTGATGAAAATTTTCCTCTACCTTCTCCCTAGAGTACCACTTTACTTTTCCTAGAAGTTGTCCTTTAAACCCAATCTGCCAAAGATCATGCTGCCCCTATCTTGTAGCTCTGGACCACTTCTGCAAAATTGCGTCCTCTGCCAAATCTACATGGGCATATGGTGCTAAGTCCTCTATGTAAGGTAGGACCTTCTCCTCCTACTGATCTAACATGGAAGGTTAATAGAGTTTGAGATTGCCCACATTCACTACTGAGTAAATTCAAATGTATGGGGGTAGAATGATTCCATAGGAATGATCTCCCACCTTTTCCAATACATCAAAAGGACAATATTGCAAAGCCTTTATCTTCTTACCAGGACCCCGTAGTATTTCCTTTTTCAGATGTAACCATACTTTGTCTCCCACTCTAAATGTTTTCTCTATTCTGGGCTGGTTATGGATAGCCTTGAACTTTTCATGTGACTTATTCAGTGTCTCTTGTACTTGCAAATGGATCTTCCTGATCTTCTCAACATTTTTTTTCTTCTGATTTTAATGATCTCATGTGAGTTCCTCCTTCACTCCTCCCTTTTGTCCATATACAACATCTATGGATGAAGGTGGAAAATACCCAAAGCAAGTTTCAAAAGGCGACTTACTGGTAGAACTGTGGACTGTTTTGTTATAAGAGTGTTGTATATAGATCAATTTTTCATCCCAAAGCTTCATATGCTTTTGATTGTAACCTCTCAAAAGTTGCACCAAATTCATGTTTACTACTTCTGTCTACCCATCTGTCTGTGGATGGAATGTTGTAGACCTCTTCAACTTAGTGTCCATCATCTCCCACAATATAGTCCAAAATTCACTGTGAAATATGGTATCCCTATCTAAGATGATGCTCCTTGGTATCCCAAAGTGCACCCAAAATTGTTCAAAGAACAATTTTGTTTCTTCCTGTCCCTTGATGGTATTTTTACAATGCATCATAATGAACATTTTTTTTAACATGTCTGTTATTGCACAAATTGTAGGTTGGGAAAAGCCCAACCCAAACCATAAGAGTGTGACAACTACGGGATTGGCTACCCACTGTCACCTTAGATAGGTACTCCCCTCACTTTAGTGATGATAAATCACCACAAGGGGAGAATCTCGATGAATCTAGGGGGATTGAGATGGAAAGTGAGAAGATGATGGTAAACAACCATATAGGTCAAGCTTGGAGGTTAGGAAAAGTATTGGAAGATAATATTGTTGATAAAGGATGGTTTCCAAAGTATTATGTACCTGCAATACAATGTTAAACGTGCTCGGAACAAGACACAAGATACATACACATGCCTTAAACCAAAGGGGAACAAGAAAGAAACCTTGCTGTCCAAAAATTGCAATATAAAATGTCAGTAGCTACAAAGTTAACCATGCAAAACATCAAATAATTATTGGGAAATCAAGTACTAAACATGTAGGTAATATCCCAATACTTAAACATGAGTTTTTATGGTGAAAGAGGGAAAAAAATGATGTTATCAACAATATGTTAGGGAATCCTTGTGGCTGTAGAATTTTTTTCTATAGTAGCAAGTTCTAGCCACTAAAAATCACATTAAAAGCACTTGAATGAAAGCCCTTGGCAAGATGAATGATTAGCACTATTTACTTGCAAATTTCAGTGGTAGAAAAAGTGACACAAATGATTAAAGAGAGATTTGATGTAGCCCTAATGGCTGTAACCTTAATTTATAACAGAAATAAGAATCACTTGGCTAAGATAGACGCCCTAGTGGCTCAAGCAAGATTATAACATGTAAAATTGATTCCAACTTGAACAAATACAATATCTCAACAATTCACGCATTCCAATGCAATTATTTTATTTCTCCAATGAAAATTAGACTAGTGCCTTTATCAATTGGGTTATGGAGTCTCTAGTTGTAAGAGATAGTTGTGCTACCTGCCTGGGGGTGTAATCCTTTTTAGTCCCTAGGGAAAACAAACTAGCAAGGTAAATCTAGGAGGGTGTAAGCCCTTTTACTCCTCCTTGCAACCTTGCTAAGTGGATTTTCCAAAAAAAATAATGGACCTTGGTGGAGGTTCCATGCCTTTATACTCCTCCAATCGTTTTGAACATTAACAACCATGAAACACGAAGAAATACTAGAAATATGCATACAATACCTTACCAATTCCACTAGATAGAAAGACAAAACCCTATTTTACAAAGCATCTTCCATCACAAAGAAAATAAAATCATCCAAGAGAGATAGCGCACCACATCTTCCATAAGGGACAAGTATTAGCATCCAAATAGAAAGAGAGAGAGAGAGATGCGATTTTCCCAAGAGGGGCGAAAATTTCAAGAAAAACATATGTAATTCTCAAGTGTTATGATATGATGAAATGAAATGTCATGACCTTTATTTATACAAGGTCTCACTAACCAATTTGTCTAGTTAAATAAGGGTAAAACAAAAATTATGGAGGCCAACCTCCTAATTTTCCCCTTCACAAAATATAATTTGAATTTACAAAATAAGTAAGCCCTAAAAGATGATGTCATCCCTCCTAGAGGTGACATTTTGGCATAATGAGCAATTTGTTTAGCAATTTGAGGAATTCGTTGGGCCTCCAAAGGCCTAATATCCATGGTGCAAGGGTATTCTTCCATCAAAAGTGCCAAATCATCATCAATTTACCTATCATCGTCAAACCCTATTCCCCCAAGTGAGACGCCATGCTCTAGAAAGTGACGTTTTGAGCCTCCAAGGTCAAATATTGGGAAAAGGGGGGCTAAATTTCCTTCTTTGGGATGTCATCTCCTACCTCTAAAGGAAACTTTCATCATATATCTTTCCCAAAGGCATGGGGTATGCAATCCACTCTATGGGATTCATGCCCCCAAGAAGGCCCAAGCAAGGTTTGTTCCTTTAGAAATGTCCACCAAGCAAGGTCCTGCAAAGACAAGTAAATGTGTCCTCCAAGGGTCTCAAGTCAAACGTATCATGCCAAGTAAAATCACATTTAATGCAAGAATCATATAAACATGTGCATCAAATCTACCTTTTCAAATTAAACAAATTCTCAAAGACCCTAGGAAATTTTCCAAATTTAGACATGGGAGGGGTGTCATGGCGCCCTATTGGGTGAACCAA
The DNA here is from genome assembly GCA_009831015.1 of Picea engelmannii. Lineage (NCBI taxonomy): Eukaryota > Viridiplantae > Streptophyta > Pinopsida > Pinales > Pinaceae > Picea > Picea engelmannii. The sequence continues at coordinate 260,463 of ML788320.1, forward strand.
TTCCTCAAGTAAGAGAGTTTCCCAAGGACAATCCTTTCTAAGTCATGTAGTAGGAATGAAGTTAGACTTCTAGGTATGGAATTTCATTACACATAAGGGATCATATTGCTTCACTTATGGGTGCCTTTGTAGATTGTGTGTTACCCTTTGTCCGCGAATCATGATTTTTCCAAACCCATTCATTTTCTGTTAATCAATTAAAGTCCAAAACAATTGGGTACTATAAGACATGGAAACAAAAGAGTACCACAACGTCACTTGAAGATAGAGGTACATAGAGTGCCATATGCATGAAAAGAAAGGGATACCGCATACATGCACACACCTCAACAAGAGGGACATCTATATAATACCAATTTTCTTTTGCAGGCCTTCCAATTTTTTCAAGAGAAACATTTCATCGTTCTCAAGACATCTTGGGCGAGCATCTAGAAGGTCATTATTTGGATTTTATCTTTTTTCGTCTACATTTACCCCCGGGCCTTCAACCCCTTCTTCCCATGAAATGAGGTACATTACCTCCTTTGTTCAATAATCCCGATGACCTAAAATATCGGGACAATAAAGAGATGAAGTAATGGAAAGTGGTAAGTATGAGTGGGAATGGTACGAAAACCCTTCAAGGAAAACCCCTGGTTACAATCCTTTCCCAAAAGGTGGTCACTTACTAGGAAATCATGACACTCACCAAAGTGAAGTAAGGAAAAACAAATAATTTCCAAGAAAAACGTTCCATAATCAAGAGAATTTTTAATGCAACATATTCAAATGCCCAAAGTATTAAAGTGACACTTACCATGATACCTAACTTGTTACCTCATGGAGAAATATCCACCATCTTCCAGAAGAAATCTGGTGTGGTGAATTCCATCATGACGGATGAAGAAGTATGGTGGTGAGGAGGGGCTCCATCTGTGTAAGTGGACACTATTGATCAATCGATCTCTTGATACTCCATGTCTGCAACCCAAGGGCCATGAGACATCATCTCCTTAGTTATCCCTAGGAGTGGGTGATAACACTATCAACTACCACAAATAAACAATCAAGTCCCTTCCACATGGTTGATAAACCTCCCACAAAATCCATGGAAATTATTTCCCAAGGTATAGTGGGTATAGGTAAGGGATGGTATATACCATTCTTCCTATTATTGGGCTTGCTGGTACAACAAAGTATACATCCTATAATATATCGTGCTACATCTTCTTGCATTCTAGGCCAATAAACATACCTTTGTAAATTGGCATCTGTCTTCCCAACATCAAAATGTCCTGCAACTTTGGAGGTGTGAGCCTCTCTGATAAGTTGCAGTCGTTCACCTTTAGGGACACAAATCTTGTTGAGCTTGTAGAGTAAACCATTGTGGAAATGATCATCATCCTTTTTGTCACATTCTTCTATATGAATTTTTCCATGTAGTTGTTGAAACACCTCCTTGAAGTCCTCATCTTCTGTGTATGCCTCTTTGTATGCATCATGGGTAAAAAGATCCATGTGCATTAGAGTTCCCAAATTTGTAATATTGGATGTGGGAGGTCATGAAAGAATGTATGCCAACTTATTTTTTTTACCCTTTTTATACTTGATGACTAAAGGAAATTGTTGTAAAAACCCCATCCACTTGTAATGCCTGGTTTGTTGTATCTTACTTTGGGCCTACAAATACTGTAGTGGTTGGTCATCTATGTGGATGATGGTCTCCTTTCCCATAAGATAGTGCTTCCACTTTTTGACATATTGTATCAAGGCATAGATCTCCTTGTTGTAGGTAGGGTAGTTGAGAACCATCCCATGAAATACTTCATAATGATAGCATACCGACTTTTCTCCTTGCATCAAAATTGCTCCCATGACATACCCACTTGCATATGTCTCCACTTTGAATAGATTCTACAAGTTTGGTAGCGTGAGAACTGGTGCTTAATTGATATTTCTTTTTAGATCACCAAAGGCCTTTTTTTAATTCTCCCCCCACTAGAAACTCTTACCACCGGATGTTATGGCGTGGAGTGGTGCAACTACCATTGAAAATGAAGTCATGAAATTCCACAAGTATTGTGTTGCCCCCAAAAAACTACCAAATTCAGTGACATTTGTAGGAACTGGCCATTTCATGATGGCCTCCATGTTTGTGGGATCTACCTTGAGCTCCCCTCCACTGTTCACGTATCCCCAAAACACCAAATATTGCTGAGAAAACTTGCATTTCTTGAGATTGGCCAAAATATGGTGCTTCTTCAGGGTTTCTAACACTCGCATAAGATGCGATATGTGTTGAGGAAAAGGTATGAAGAAACTCACTCCAACATTTTTGAATCTTACTTGGCTAAGGTAAGATAATTGGGATTGCCACACGGGGTTTAAATCCTAAGAGAAAAATATCATTTGATTCACGAGCAATAAGTACAAGGAATAAAAGTTGTTTTTCTTTTATGATAATTAACTGTTAAAAAGAAGAAAATGAAAAATGTATATGTACAATGTTTAGGAAAACGAAATAAATAAAATACCAATATGAAAAAGTATAAGAAAAATACACAAGTGAGACAAAACTAGAAACATGATTTATTTATTGGTTTCATTCTAAGCTACAATAATAATCCTCTTTTCAAACCCCTGCAACAGTATAGAACAAGATTAGATTTAGAGGTATCCAATGGACACCATACATAAAGACTCTGACAATAAGAGAAGACCGAGACTAAATATCTAGATCATCTTTTCCACAGAAACATCATTTATTGACTCTGAAAAATACTCCCTATCAGTAATGAAATTTAATCCATAAACATAGCAGAATACAAAAACTTCCAAGAATAAATGATCAACCTTTCTATAACAAGCCGCTGAAGTATATGACTCAATCCTTGAATCATGCTACCTTCAATAAGACCCTACTGTCAACAAGAGGGTTAAGATTCCTAGAAAACTCAAAATGAATGAAAATGATAATCTCACAAGTATAAGAGCAAACCTTATATCAAAAAATTCTTTCTTTTCTCTCCCCCTTGTCCCCCGTGATAAGATTTTATCTCTTTCAAAAGAAGTTGTGGTAGTTTCAACTACCTTTTTAGTTAAGTCTTAATTGACTTAACACAAATTAGGGACAAATGATAATAGTAAAATAATAAATAAGGGTATATTGAATAATAACTAATAGGTGGGACCCCCTAATTCATTTTAAAATCCTTTTAAGTTTTTATTCCCTCCTTGTCACTCCACAATTTATTCACATATTGGTCAATAATTAAAATGTTTTGCTATCAAATAAACAGATACATGCTGGTTGTTCCAAAAATTTAATATCATGTTGTCCCAATAATAAAAATCAAAACATAAATTAAACTCTTCATTTATCAAACATGAAATTCAAAACCACATTTGTTGTGTGAGGCAGTGACAATGAAACAACAAACAAACCATTGCAATGAACTGTAGGTTGGTGAACAACTTCTTGCCAAAAATGATTTATTGCCCTGTTTCCTCCTCTACCATGGCTATTTCTTCTAAAAAATAAAACTCATATCTAAAGAAAATTCAAATCATAATATGAATCAAAATGACTAATCAATCATCAAATACTCCGCCTAAAGATAAAATTGAAATATTGGCCCACTTCATTTCACGCATTAGACTACATGCAAACAATTAATCACTCTGTATATAACAACCATAAGTATTTTTCCAGCTTGATCCATAATATCATTTAGAACAGGGAGATATAATGACATATGGGATATGACATGATTTGTAATGAATGAAAAGTGAATTCATGATAGGGGAAGTATGACTATTGTTTTAAACACAAAATACATATTATATACTCATATCATCACCTTCATCTAATTACAAATCTCATCAATTCTACCTATAATCCTCATTTGAAAATTTGTCTCCTAAAGTCCCGTGAACCATCAAATTTCTCATGAGAATCAGGACATAGGAATAAATAAAATGATTCGGGAATAATGAGGGGATTGTAATTAGCGTAAAGTGAAAATGATTTATGGGAAATGTAAACGGTCAATGTCCTTTTATTATTTATTCAACATCAATTATCATAATTGATCCCCGGTTAGAACCTTTTCTTATAATTTCTGGAAAACAATTAGTCAAAACATATTAACAAAATCCCCAAAATTCTTCTTATCACAATGTTTTAATCCTTCGAACAATAGCCATTTGAACTCTATTCCATCAAAACTTTTTACCTATTAAATTCATGATTAGGATAGATTGAATCCAATATCAAGGTAATAGAGCACAATACGTCTTTTCCAATAATTTGTATCAATGTCACATCTCAACTTGTAGAATGTCAAACTCTAAGAATTATTGAAGCACTGAGATTTTCAAAGGGATTATGATGACCAAGAAATCTCAATAGCATGTTGTTGGAAACAAATAAAAACGAATTTGTATAGATAAATATCAACAAACAAGTCATGGCATGGTATATGAGTCGAGGAACCCATATGTGTTTTGTAATAACACCCAAGTTTACCCATCAATTCCTATTAAAAAAGTTGAAGCAAGGAGGAAAACAAAACCCTTGTTCTTAACTAAAAACCCATTTTTGCAAGTAGTTCAAAACCATGTACATCTAAATGAGGAAAATCGAAATTGTTCAAGGGTTCACAAGATTGCCAATTCGAAATGGGAGGTCGAAGACATAATTCCTTTTAACATGGTTGTTATTGGATAAATCGGTAGGTGTGGACACTAACATATCTCCCTAGATCCACCTGGATCTAGAACAAAACATGACAAGACATGACTCTTTCTCTAAGTTGCGGTCATTGAATCTACTACTAAGAAGGAATGAGTGACATACCTTTATATCGCTTCCTTAGGTCTATGTTGTTCCCGCTTTGCTCCAGTGCTCTTGTAAAATCAGGTCCAAGACTACACAAACCAACCCAAGTGAAGATAGCAAAGTATATTCAATGTCAACGTATGCATATGATCAAAGAGTTATGCAATAAAATAAGAGTGATTTTATGGGAAAGGGACATGCCGCTGTATGATATTAAATGAAAGTAGAAGATACAAACAGATCGCCTTGATGTCGCAATCTTCCTTTCAGTGACCCTTGGTTCCAATACACACACTTGCTCTACATTTGCATGAAGAAGATCCAATACAACTTGATAGGCCAAATAGAGTCTTCAAGCTTCTATCCAAGCATATTTCTTCACACAATTCTTTCACCAATTATTCATTCAATCCTGCTTAACCTTTTCCATGAGAAACCTTTCAATATATAGGAGAAGGAGGGATGGTTACATGGATGAGGATGATCCCACTAAATCTGAGAAGTCAGTAGGATGCCAACCATGCGAATGCCAACTCATTTTCTAGAAGATTCCCTTCTAGAACCTTCATGACCTCTTCTCTTTTCCAAGCTTTGAAATAGGTTCTCACCCTACCTATAGAGCAGACTGCGAACATTTCACACCCTAATTTTGGGTTGCCTGCGAGAAAGAAGGATTTTCGCACCCTATAACATAGGCAGCCTGCGAACTCATGTTAAAAATATGCTTTTGGGAAGAAGACAACAATCACTTTTCTCAGGCAAAAAGTCCTTGTGGGAGCCCGAATACATCACTTGTAGAGACATCACCAGAGTGACCAAAATAATGTGTAACAGAATGCCCCCCAAAGTATGAGGTTGGAACTTGTGACAGCCGAAATACTTTGTAAAATGCATGTGTGTGTCAGAAACAAGGATCACACCTAATTGGAAACCTGTAAACAACCGAGCATCTACAGAATATAATACCAGTTCTGAGGTAGGCATTCCCATGCTCAGATCACAAATGAATGGAATCATAAACGTAGGTCATGGCCACCAATCATACACCATGGATCCATGTCGTCAAAATGCTACATAGCCACCATGAATACACTGTGGATCTATGTGAGAAGACTTAAATTAAGACATGCCCATGTGACATACAAAGTGGATCTATGTGCTGATACAAATCATACATACTCTATCGTAGCCTGGATAAAAAAGATGAGACCTAGGGTCTTCACTCCCGTCACCTGAAAGTACGAATCTAGCCATGTGATTACATGTGCTGAAGTTGAACATGGTAGAAACCACTTGATTACCGGTCATTGATGGAAACTGTTGATGTCAATGACTCCCAAGGTATTGAAGTACAATCCGAACGAATGCAAATGAATGAGATGAAGTCAAGCACTCGGCGGAATCTCTCGATCAGGGATCAATGATGTGAAACCCCTGTCAAAAGTGAAGAGACCTGCCATTAAGGCATGCAGTTTCCAAGGTACTAAATGATTTCTAAGTCTCATTTCCAGATAATGAGTTGGATTCGATGGAACAAGACTCGTCACAGGAGGGCCTTGATGTATCCCCCATCAATGACACAAAATAAGTAACAGATTTTGAGGGTGAAACAAAGTATGAATATGGGTTGAAATGGACACAGGGAAGGACGACATAGTAAGAATGGACAACTGCAGATGGCCGACTCAATAGAGGGCTTGTTTGAACTTCTCTTGAACATATGAATGACATGACCAAGGACTTGGCAGAATTGACTTAAAGATGACCCAAGATATGACCTTGTAGCAAGTCAAACGAGAGACAAATGGATTTTCCAACCCAGATTCAAATGAAAAATAGGGGGTGTCATGTTCAAGAGTGACGCTTACTGCCATTAATACGAATACGAAAACATATCCCTTTCCCAAAATTTCCCCCACCATCTCTGGCGAGTACCTCTTTATTTTTACACAAGCTTGAGGAGGATAATATATGCTTGTTGATGTAAGCTCATCCTTCGGATGAGTCCCTCAGAGTATATTTAACGAACCCTAGGAAGGAGTGGTTCGGTCCCATTACGGGTCTTTTGATGTTTGTTTAACGAGTCCAAGGATAGAAAACTCAGGGGTTTTTCATGTTTTGAGAGTTTGAAAAACACTTCAAGAGAACTCTCCCAGTTCCTTTTTTGTAAAAGAGTTTGATGAGACCGAAAAAGTGATAAACTATCGCTCGTCGAACATTTTCTTCAAATACTTTAACAAGTGTGAAAAGAACAAGATCGCTCGACAATCTTTTCGTTTTTATGGAGCGTGAAAAGATCTTAAAGGATACTCCCTTATGTTCCTCGTTTTCGTGTTACCATGACAAGTACGAAAAGATGAGAAAAAGTATACTCGATTATGTTATCATATATTTTCAAGCACGAGAACAAACGAAGACTGAGCTCGAGGTTTTTCCTAAAAACCCTTAAAAAGTAGTCGTACATGCGACAAAAAGAAAAAACACCCGTACCCCCTCGTTCGGACTTCAAAGTTGCTATATTTGCGAAAAACCATACTCACAAGACTATTAGGGTATTAGGTTTTATAAACAAAACAATAAAAATAATATAAAAATTCAATAAGAAATAGTAAAAAGTGAATAAATATGGGTGAAAAGGACCTTTTACCATTTCATTGTTACTTTGCCCAAAAAATTGTCCAACATACCTCATTTTCCTCCAAATTTATTTGCTCAATTGTAGTAGGCACAAGCGATCATTTAGTGAATGGATTCATCCAACAAGGTAATCTTATGATTCTCCAACTTTTCCATGGTTTATTTTTGGTTTTTATTGGCAATTTTTAGAGTTTTGAGTCCATTTTAGGGTCGGAACATGCGCTCAAGCATTCTCCTAGGTGAGCCATGCGGGACCTGTGAGAATCTCGCACTGTGCAAAAGGTTCACCCGCGGGGGCTGAAAAATGGATTTTAAGGTGAGGTTTTTCTCAATAAAAATTATGCAAGAGTTTAAAACAAGTTGATGACTTCCCTCTCATGGCTCTATTGCAGGTGTTTGACCATCACAATGTTGAAATGGAGGGAAAGAGAACATGAGGAGGATTATTCCATCGTTGGGAACGACCCAGGTACAGTCGCTGCCCTCCGAGAATGTGGGCTTTTGAAATTTTTCAGGATTCCAGGCATGAGAGACCAACTCAATACCTGGTCCACATGTGGGATGTGGATCAACAACTATTTCACATGGGAGTCCATACGCTGACACTAGATATCGAGGATATCTATTTTCTGACGGGGTTGTCACGACATGGATACCATGCTACTTTGACCGGAGGTAGAGGCGGCGAACTCCCTATGAGCGAGTATGTTCGCCAATATTATGTTCCCGAGGCAGAGAGAAGAAAGGGTAAGGTTTCCATTTGTGGGGTCCAAGATCTGACCCTATGGACCATCAAGTTTACTATTTCACGCATGGCTAGGAGCACGGCTCCACACATGGCTCTCCAGAGCTATTTCCAATATGCCATAGAGTGCACAGAGCCTCGGGTTTTCAACTGGTCGGATGCAGTTCTCCGCAGTATGAAGAGACAATTTACGAAGTGCAGAAGGGGTGACTTGAAGCAGTTTGGGTATGGGTCACTTTTGGTGTCATTCTTCCTCGAGAGGGTCCCACTGCTGCAACTACAGGTTGATTGGGGTTTATCCACCCCACAGGATCCGAGGATGTTGAGGTGGTGTAACCTCATGGCTTGACACGTAGCAGGGCCTATAATAAAGTATAATGATTCATTTTTTGACTGGTTGAGGCCCCAGATGATGATGATTGACGACTACACATATGCCGGTTTGGATTTCTGAGGGGATCTGGATTTGGTCCTGCCTGAGGATGCTCAGTGGGGTGACTTAGGTAAGAAGTACACATTTTGTTCTTTTTAAATGTTTTTTCAAATTTTATCATATGAAATGTTTTTATGTTTATCCAAGGACTAATAAAAAAATTTCTTTTTGATGACACAGATGTGGGGCCGTATCTACCTCCAGAAACGTCTCCCATTCAAAGGCAAGGAGAAGTGGCTCCAGTGGCAAGATGGGATGCCGAAGACTACAAGGCAGTGGAACAAAACTTAGAGGGGTTGACCGCGGATGTCTCGGACATTACTATTGGGGAGATCCCGAGACGTTACCAGCGCCATACTGTGGGCGTGTCTGAGTCTCTCAGTCGACTGCTCCGTAGGGTAGCCCGAGCAGTTGTGTGTTATCGTGAGCGTAATTCATGATGCTATTTTGTAGAAGCTACGGGCTTCATATTTTGATATTTTGATCCTTAGACAGAAACATTTTGTAAAAACTTTTGATCGTTATATACATATATACGGCTTCTACCGACTTATTTTGTGTTGTGTTATACATGTGATGTGTGATTGGTTTATAAATGTCCCAAATGTCTGTCTAACACATATTTAGCTAAGGCATCAGTCAATGTATTTAGACATCTAGGAATGTGCTGATATTCGATATAATCAAAATAACGTTCCAAGAGGTGAATTCTGTAAATATAATCGTAATAAAATAGGACTTCAGATAGCATAGATGTTACTTAATTGTAGTAATACTAGCTGCGAATCGAGTCGTATAACCAGGTGGAAGATATCAAGCGAAATAGCATCAATCAACAATTCGATGATGGCACTATATTCTGCAATATTATTGTTCGCACAACCAAGGCACACACCTCGTAGACTGATAAGTTCGTTTGTAGGTGCGTAAATTGCCCATGCAATAGAAGCAAGGTTCTGAGTACTATGGCTAGTGCCATCGGCGAAGACAATGTGGGGTGGAGAAGACTCTGACATCTGGAAACCAAGCACAACACAAGATAAGTGGTCAAGGGCATAGACCAAATAATGAAAAAGCATACTAAAGTAACACACAAAAAGTATGATACAATAAAATACAAGCACTCATGCAAAGGTGATCTTAAGCATAGTACTTCTTTAAGTACAACCCATTTATGGGTTCACTCAAAGGAATACTGTCGTAGTCCACCAACTCGTAAGATCCTTTCTCCAAAACTCGTCTGATGATATAAGGACCTCGTCACATAGCTTCAAATTTTCCGGCTCCTAGCATATCCCGATCTTGTTCGTAAAGGAGAACCAGATCACCTTCGGAGAAAATGCGTGGCTTGACATGTTTTTCATATTGGGCTTTGACGCGTTTCTTCTGGGCTTCTATAACTAGGGTGACATCGCGACGAGTTTCGTCTAATTGCATGAGATACAACAGACGTTATTCTTCGGCAGAAGTGTTTGGGAGAAGTTTGACGGCTAGTTTTAGGGAAGGTATCTCACATTCAATCGACAAGATGGATTTTAGACTATAGACTAACTAGAACGGTGTAAACCTAGTAGCAGACTTAACGGATGTCCGGTAAGCCCACAATGTTGAAAACAACATCGTGTTCCAACTCGTTTTGTGAATCCCTATCATTCATCGAAGCATGGTAATGAGGATTTTGTTTATTGCTTGAACTTGGCCATTGGCTTGTGGGTAATAGGGTGTTGAGTTTTCATGGCGAAGACCCAACTTTTCAGTGAGTTCATACATCATGAAGTTTCTAAAGTGGCTACCGTGGTCAGTAACGATAGCTTGGGGAACACCAAACCAAGCAATGATGTGATTGAATATAAATAATGCTGCAGTCCTTCCGCTATTGTCGAATGTTGGCATCGCCTCGGCCCATTTCGTAAAATAATCTATGGTTACAATAATGTATCCATGCCCCTCGACTAAGTGAGGGTGACATGTCATGAAATCGATACCCCATTTCGCAAAAGGACCAACGAAGATCATAGGGTGTAGAGGAGCAATGTGTGATCGTATTTTATTGTTGTAGGTTTGGCAAGCGTGGAATTTTTGGACAACAATTATACAATCGTTGAATAAAGAAGGCCAAAAATACCCCGCTCGTAAGATCTTCTGGGCAGTAGCATACCCAGACATGTGACCACCACAAGCTCTAGAATGACAGTCAATTAGGGCTTTCTTGGCTTCCTCAAATGTGAGGCAGCGTCGAAAAACGGAGTCAATCCCACGATGATAAAGAGTATCACCGAGGATAATATACTGACGGGCTTGGTAGCGTATTCGATGGTGGTCAGTGTTAGACAAATTGGGCCAGAAAGTCTGGGTCTGGAGATATATGATGATATCTTCGTACCAAAGGTCATCGACACTGATCAGGAAAATGGATTCATTGGGTAATGAATCTTTAGCTACATTTTCTGTCTCAGAGCAGGGAAGGTTGCATATCAACTCGGAAAACACCAAGGATTTCTTGGATTGAGCGCGTTCGAATTATAATTCAAACTCCTGGAGTATTACGATCCATTTGGAGTATTTCCCCCCTATCAATTGGCGTGTAAGAATGTGCTGCATAGGGTTGCAGTTAGAAATTATTGTAGTCTTGCGAGAAAGGATATAGTGTTGGAAACGTTGAACAACTTGGATGGCTGCCAAGGCCAGTTTTTCAACATGTAAATACTTGGTTTCGATAGTCGTGAGATTTTGACTCAAGTAATAGATGACATGTTCGTCATGAGAATCATCCTCCTGGACGAGAACCATAGCGATGGTATAGTCCGATGCTGCGAGGTAAAGGAAATAATCCCGAATGCAATTAGGTGGGAAGAGTAGTGGGGTATGTGTCAAAGACAGTTTCAAAGCTTCGAAATATTTGTTGGTAGTGGTATCCCATACGAACTCAGAACCTTTCTTGAGAAGTCATGTAAATCCAAGAGTTAGCTCAACAGAGTTCGTTATGAAACGACGGAGAAAGTTTGCCTTCCCTTGCAAAATTTGTAACTGGCGAAGTGAGGAAGGAGGAGGGAGATTGAGAATCTCCTTGACCTTCAAAGGATCTACCTTGATCCCTTGACGTGAAACAATAAAGCCCAAAAGTCGGCCGGATTCTACGCAAAAAACACATTTGTGGGAATTCAAGCATATGTGGTAAAACTGACATCGAAGGAAAATGGCATGGAGGTGAATTGGATGATCTACATGGTGCATGGAATGAGCAAGTAAGTCATCGAGATATGGCTGCATAATGTGCTTTATACCATGAAAGGCGTAAGACATAACACATTGAAAAGTTGCATCGACATTCTTTAAACTGAATGGAAGTTTCCGGTAGGTGAAAGTGCCCCAAGGACAAATAAAAGCGGTCTTGCGTTGGTCCACGGGTATGATATTGATTTGATTATATCCGGAGAAACCATCCATGAAAGAGAAGATTTCACTTCCGGCACAATCGTCGACGATCTGGTCAACGAAGGGGGTAGGAAAGTTGTCTTTAGGACAAGCTTTGTTAATGTCTCTATAATCAATGCACACGAAGATTGTGCCTTGTTTCTTGTCAATCAGAATAAGATTGGAAACCCAGTCAGTTAGAGCCACAGAGTAAATAAAGCCAGCTTTGAGAAGTTTCTCAACTTCAAGCTTGATAGCGGCTTCTTTACGTGGGTGGACCGGATGAAGTCGTTGCCGGATGGGTTTAACGCCCGAGTATGTCTTAATCTCATGTACCACAATGTCGGGGTCAATCCTCGACATTTATTCATAGCTCCATATGAAGACGTCACAAAATTCTTGGAAAAGAGGCTTGTAGGTGACAACTTTGTCATGGGAACATGAAGCTCTGATATGCACATTTTTTACAACTCCAGGTTTTATGGATATGTCGAGGGGGATGGTAGGTGAGATATTACTTAAGTTCCCTTTGCAGAACATATCGTGTGTAGATTCAGGAACGGTAGAAATGATGACAATGGTTGACGGGGTCGAGATTTGTTGGTAACCCTCGATGGTGTGTTGTTCCAGGAAGAGGATGGAACGATGATGTCCATTGTCCCAAGGGGTGTATTCCATGGACATAACAGACATAATCATCTCGTCCGTGGGAAAAATGACACGGAATGGATCCAGAGATACATCACCGAGAGAGGGGGTAGAAGGGGTTGCCGATTGAATGGCTTGATAAGCGGATTCACCAGACTCAAAGGCATTTCATCACCATAACAAATATGATAGCCGGGGTTGGGTACCATCCACGAGTCGTAAGATGCAGGGGTTTCGTGAACAGAGGTGGAGATCATGTTGATTGAGGCAACAAACAGATGTGGAACATCGGGTGGTGGAATGGGGAAAGTACCCATCAAAGATGAATCTTTAAGAAGACTGACACCGATGTTCTCATATCCAGGGGGGGTTTTGGCAATGAAAGGTACGTTGCCGGTACGTGCATCAGAGTGAAAGAAGGCCAATTGGTCTATGGTAACTACTTTTCCTTGATGTGGGAAACACACGACATGGAAAAGAGTGGACACAATTGCACTCATGGAATTGATCCAACTACGACAGAGTAGAAGGTTGTAATCGAGAGGAGCGTCAAAGACCTCCACTTCAACGTTGACCGTTTTTCCTTCTAACGTGATAGGAAACGAAGGGAGGACACCATAAGTCTTAAAACCAGAGCCATTGAAGGATTTGAGCGTGTTGTGGGATTCCGTCAAAGGAGGAGAGCCAATGGCTTTCCAGTAGGTAATAGACATGAAACACGTCGAGGCACCCTCATCAATAACTGTTCTAAAAATGTTTTTGTCGGAGACAATAACTTGTATTTGGAATGAAAGATGAGGGGGTAACCTTGGAATGTGATCTTCCAAGTCAAAAATTATTAAATTTGTATCCGTAGGGTCGATTCCACCAATAGATTTCAACAGTGCCTTTCGTTGTATAGGACAACTCTGAAGGACTTCGAGGGCTAACATCGTGGATGGTGCTTGGGCTAGATCTTCAACAATACTGTAGTTCTAGGTAGCATGTGCATGAGGATTGAAAGCAGATTTTCGAACAACACCCTTTGGGGGAGGGCGAAGAACTGTATCTAGGCTTGGTCGTTCGAGATGAAGAGGACCGTTGGTAGGCGGAGTCGTGGGAGATGGTTGGACCAACGAAGGAGGTATTGCATCAACCTTATCTTTGGAGGAAGAATAAACTTTGGCTCGAGTGGTAAGTGTGATGTCATTCTTCTTTGAATCACCTGTACACATTAAGACATTAGATGTATTGGAGGGGGAAGGTTGGTCATGAATGACCAATTGGGCCTATTGTTGATAAGGGAAGGGTTGTGACAACATGGATGGAGTGGGGGGTTTCAGGGTCCCTTGAAGGAACTTAGTAACCTTGTCTCGTCGTGGACAAACCTTAGTGTAGTGACCATAGATAAGACAAGGGTATCAGGGTTTGTGCTTATCCTTATCGTCAACAGGTGGTGTTTTGGTTTTCTCAGATTGCGGATTATTTTTATCCTCCTTGTTCTTAGTCTTTCCTTTTTTGGATTTATTTTTTCCGGTGGGGGAAGATTGAACAGAGTTCACCTCAGAAGTCTTTCCAGTGGGAGGGGTAGGAGACAAAGCATTTTTAACATTAGAAGAAATGGATTTGGGGTTGTTTCTAGAGGTTTGGACATAATGAGGTTGGGCATGGAAAGTTCCAATCACACTGTAAGCTGCATGAGAAGCAATAAGAGTAGTTGAAGTAGAAGAAGTAGAATGACGAGGTGCGTCAGGGAGTAAGTCGTAAAGAGTACCCATTTGTCAGTAAACGAGGTCGAGGTATTGAGAATGACTGATTGCCTGTTCTTCTGTGACAACTCCACCCATGGCGATTTCACGAGTGATGTCATTCATGAATGATTTCGTGAACCACTCTGCCAGCAACTGATCGGGAAGTTCGAGTTTGATGAGACGTCGTCTCCATCGCCACTCATGAATGTGATCAGAGATATGAGTGGCTTTGGTTTGTTTGAAAGAACTCAAAATTTCGGTTCCCATTTCGTAACGGATCGGTAACTGGTAGTGGGTGAGGAAAGCCATAGTGAGGGTGTTGAAGTCGGTGAAGAAGCCTCGTGATAATTCTATATACCACTTCGCGATGGAACCTGTGAGGGTTCACTAAAAAAGGTGTAAATGAATAGAGTCATCCATCAAGGAGTTGGATGAGCACCAAAGGTGAAAATTCATTACATGATTGTTCGGGTCCTCTCCCGGTTTACCATCAAATTTAGGGATGTGGGATGGTAGTTTGGCTGGTATGGTGGGGCATTGAGGAGAGTGACGGATCAGATCATTTAAAATCCTCGACAGATCAGGGAGGTCTAGGGTGGCTAAGAAGGGTAATTGTCTATTCACATGTGGGTACTGGTGACTTTGGGGAGGGAGTCCTGTCGGTAGACCAGTGGGACCATAAGCGGTTTGCATATAATGCAAAGATCCGGGAAGATTCAATTGTTGGTATGGAGGCAAGTAATTCATAGGGTTGTACCCTTGAACAAGGGTGTGGGGTTGAGCGTTCGAGCCCCAAATAGGATTGGACATGCCTGGATAAGGTTGGCCGGTACTAGGGATTATGAATGAGATAGCTTGAGGCTGTTGCTCCCCAGTCGAGTGAGGATTTTGTTGAATAAGATAATTTCAATACTGGGCCAAGGATGTAGGTAAGTTTTTCCATAGGGTGGGGTCGGTGGGGGTTTCCCTCTAATCGAGGGCTGCGTCCCAATTGGGATTTGTCCTGCAAAAGGGGATTGGGTTTGGCCTCCCTGGTGAAATTGTCCACCTACATGAATCTAGTAATTAGGTGTGAAAGACGGGATGGTGCCACTAGGGTCGGTGCCTCTGATAGAGGATGGAAGAGGTCCTCTAAAAAGGGGGCTGAGGAAGTGTTGGAATGAAACCAGGAACGAGATGGTGCCCAGAAGGAGTGGAAACGCCAAGATTCCTGAATGTGATTTGTGTAGTAGCGGGAATAGAATCATTCAACGCATGATATCTAGGCGGAAGTGTTGGGGTGAATCTAGGCGAAAGCGGTGTGCCAATGGGGGCTTGGCTAGCCACTGTAATCCCAGTGTGAGGACTCGTAGTATCTAGGACCATTGTGTAATGGACCATTTGTAGAGGGATAGTCAAGATGTGGTTAGCTGGCGGAGCATATGTACCAGGAAAATAGTAGGCAGTAGTAAAAGGTATTGCATCTGGATCAGATGTTTCGGGCAACTTAGGTGTGATAGTGATATCAACGCTTTCTCCTGAGCCAAATAGATCCCATCTAAAAATTCCAGTAGTCCAAAAAGGATCTTGGCCCTCAGGTCCTATGAAAGGTCTAGTTGGTAATACAGAAGACTGAACAACTATATCTCCGGAAGAATTCACTCGAACAATACGTCTCTCGGAGTCGGGAGGAATTCATAAGTCTTCTCGAGAATTAGTAATTCAGAACCGTTCTAAAGAGTTAGTTCTTTCCACTTGTGGAGTGGAAACATCTTGGACTTCACTCTATTGAGGAGAGCCCTCTGGTGAGTTGGTAGGAAAAGGTCGAAAACCTTCCAGATATTTTGGGGGTAGGCCTTGCATTCTACGTGAACGGGGTGGAGGGTCAATTGTGATTGAGTTAGAATCTTACGAAAGAAATTCTATGGCCAACTTGGGTAAACAAACAACGCGTGCTAGTAAAATCTAGGAAGTAAAACCAAGAAAACAAGACCTTCCAATTCCGAAGTCACTAGTTTGTGATGAAATCCAACGTCGCGACAATGAGACAAGAAGGGGCTGGGCCAGGGTGGAAAAGTTACGTTGACAACCTGCTTAACGGACTTACACCCTGGTGCAAGCTCCCAGACACAATCGTGGGTATACCCTCCAAGGAGCCCGAGTGAGTCTGGCCAATGTCGATTCCAGGTACCATGAAGACTTACCCCTTCACACTCACCTTGTGTAAGACCCTAAGAAGATAGGCTACTAAGGTTACCACCAGCAACAATGATGCATGGGGGAATAGTCGACAGTCCGATCCACATGCAAGGGCAGGGTATCTAGCCCGAAATCAGCTTGAGAGGCTTCCACTCATCATTGTGGGTATACCTTCAAGTGACCCCTGTAATACGTGCAATCTCTACATAGATATCATCAAAGAAGGGTGAGTAACTCTGTCAATCTCAATGTGACCTCAGGTTGTGTGAGAAGGGCTTCCCAAGACAAAATGTTTCAAATGGAATTTGACACTCCCTATCACAAGATACTATTGTGTGTTTTTTTCTTTGGAGAGTGTGTCTCACTGCCTATTCCAAAGCTCTAGCCTAGCTAATGTTGGTGTAAAAGAGCCCTAGAAAAAGTTACTAGTTTAATTTTAAAGTTGTGTAATATTATTAAAGGCTGTTGTTACACAAAAAAGGAGACGGAAATGAAACCGATGTTGTGTGAGACTTTGACCCAACAATGCATAAATAGGGATGAATGATACAAATTTTGTTCGATGAATCCTATTTACAGGAGGGAAAGAGGAGTTTCTGGAACAATGTAAACTACAATGTATGATCTTCTCTAAAATGTAATATCAAACAATCATGAACAATGCGAATTCCCTATTCGTTCTCTTTCAATACTTGAATGCCCATATTTTTTGAATAAAAGGTTGCTTAAAAAAAGAAAATGTCTTTAATTTTTTATTAGAAACCAAGCAACAGGGATGGAACTAAGAAAAAGTAAGCAACCAACGAAAAAGAAATACACAACAAACACCCAAATCGATCTTTCAATGAAGATAAAAATAACAAACTAACAAGACCGGTCTCTTCAAATGCACATGGGTAACAATTTTCCAAGTAATAAGAAATTGAAAGGACAATTAATATCAACTTTTAATCTGATCAAAGTCTCCTGACCAAACAAGCACTCGGATTTCAGAATCGGAGATTATACCCTTGTTAAAAAAATGTCAAGAGGTAAAAGTTGAGAAAAAATGATCAAGAAGAGCTTTCGATTTCCGAAAACTAATCATTCACGAGATTTGAAGTCAAGAAACATTCAATCACTGGCCAGAGAAGTTCTTTCCAGACACACTAACCAATCTGGGCATCTGAAGACACAAAAGACTTAGTCCAAATTTTTTACAAGTGAGTTTGCAGTCTGACAGTGGGGTATAGTGTGAGAATTAAGGATTCTCCCAGACTAGACACAGGCAGGCTGCGAGAAGTTCACACTGGACTGAAAACTAGGGTGCGAACTTCAGTGATTCTCGCAGGCTACAGAAAGGTGCAGTGCGAGAAGGTTTGTAATCAAGAAAATTTTGGAAAAATGACAGAACTTTTGAGGGAACTTTTGGATCCAGGGAGTCTGTGAGGATCTCCTCAAGACTCAGAGATTGATTGGGAATGAAAAAGGGTAGGTCAAGAGAAAATGGCCAGGTAAAAACCACCAAAATGGGGTTGTTTCCCCAGTGGAGTCGTCAATTTTGTTATCGGATAAATCGGTAGGTGCAGACACTAACAGATCTCCCTAGATCCACCTAGATCTAGAACAAAACAAGAAAAGACATGACTCTTTCTCTAAGTTGCGGTCATTGAATCTACTACTAAGAAGGAATGAGTGACATACCTTTATATCACTTCCTTAGGTCTCTGTTTTTCTCGCTTCGCTTCAGTGCTCTTGTAAAATCAAGTCCAAGACTACACAAACCAACCCAAGTGAAGATAGCAAAGTATATTCAATGTCAACCTATGCATATGATCAAGGAGTTATGCAATAAAATAAGAGTGATTTTATGGGAAAGGGACATGCCACTGTATTATATTAAATGAAAGTAGAAGATACAACCAGATTGCCTTGATGTCGCAATCTTCCTTTCAGTGACCCTTGGTTCCAACACACACACTTGCTCTACATTTGCATGAAGAAGATCCAGTACAACTTGATAGACCAAATAGAGTCTTCAAGCTTCTATCCAAGCAGATTTCTTCACACAATTCTTTCACCAATTCTTCATTCAATCTTGCTTAACCTTTTCCATGAGAAACCTTTAAATATATAGGAGAAGGAGGGATGGTTACATGGATGAGGATGATCCCACTAAATTTGAGAAGTCAGTAGGATTCCAACCATGCAAATGCCAACTCATTTTCTAGAAGATTCCCTTCTAGAACCTTCATGACCCCTTCTCTTTTCCAAGCTTTGAAACAGGTTCGCACCCTACCTATAGAGTAGACTGCAAACAGTTCGCAACCTAAGTTTGGGTTGCCTGCGAGAATGAAGGATTTTCACACCCTATAACATAGGCAACCTGTGAACTCATGTTAAAAATATGCTTTTGGGAAGAAGACAACAATCACTTTTCTCAGGAAAAAAGTCCTTGTGGGAGCCTAAATACATCACTTGTAGAGACATCACCAGAGTGACCAAAATAATGTGTAACAATGGTTACAATGGAAACATGGAGAAATGTGAGCTACAACCATGATAAACTACACCCAAACAAACCCATGTGCATGAATTTTTGTTGGGGTTCGAAACAATTGAAATGCCACAACACTTATCATAACCAATCTAGTGCGTATTTTATAAGCCAAAACACACCAGGAGTTAAAAATGGGAATGATGACAATATTATTTTGAATGATTTTATTCAGTTTCAAAATCAAAACTCGTAATGAGTGCAAAATGAACCAATAGTGCATGATAGAAGACCAGAATTGCACAAATCCAAAACAAGTATCATCAACAATGTTCATCGATGATAGTAACCTAGTTTAAATTCCATTCTTCTTCTAAAATGAAACTGTACAAAACCCAGGTCATGAACATCATTTGCATTCAAACCCCGTCATTTTTGTTCCATTACAAGCTCAAACAACCCAAAACATTCATTATTCAGATACCCATATTGAACAAAGAGGCATATTCATAGTGCACATACAAAATGAAAACAAAATGAGTGAATATCCCAATTTTATTAGAGCAAGAGTAAACTATTGATGCTAGAAGAGTCAAAGAGCTCCATACCTGTCGAAATTTACCCAAAAATCCATGAAGGAAGCAACCCCAAATCTCAACAAGCCACCAAAAAATATGAAATCATAATTAACAACAACGACGATCTCCCAAGGAAATGACAATAGGAAAAGTTGGTATACCAGAAGAGATAAATGAGAAAAGTTCATTTACTTCACATCGTTTCAACCATCAACCAATCCACCAATTATTAATTGCATCCAACAAAACCTTACACGGTGGAGCGCACTCCACGTAATTCAAATCAAACCTCATGCCATACATCAAACCATCAACTTCACCATTTTGATATATATCCCATACTCACAAATGATGGAGCATCATTGTTTTAAAAGAAATTGAATTATATCAAGTAACATGAAGTATAACATATGCGACTTGCATTGTATCTTGAGTTCATTCATCCTTGTGTGCAATGACCCTAATATAAATTTGTAACCTTTATATGATATCGTTTGTGATATATGGTAAATAAAACTTTACCCCCCCCCCCTTTTAACATATTGCATTCATATAATAACACATATTGCATTTTGTATGCAACATGATTTTGTTTGGCGGTTCCTTTCTATTCTTTTTGACAGATGGTGCATCATTAAAAACGAAATATGAGGATGGAGACATCATTAATTACCGTTGTAGAGCCATTTTGTGTATGTAAGTGATCCGAAATCGGATCCAGAAGCCTGATAGGGCTTGAAAAATGCTCAAAAATGAAAGTGCTCGGAATGCGACAAAACCTATGCCATTGCGTCCATCTCGTCTTCTTGATTCCGGTGGTATATTTACTTCGTCAAACGGAGTCCGTATGGAGAAGATATCGCGTTCTGTCCGAAAAGTCAAACAGGCAAAAAAAGGGATGACTGTACAGTCCGTACAGTCCACGTGGCACGTCTGTACAGCTGACGTGGCGGATCCAGAAGGCGACACATGGCAGGTCCGTACAGGGGACATGTGGCATCACCAGGA
>ML788320.1:311826-341855 GCA_009831015.1 Picea engelmannii
AAATCACATAATATTCATGAGTAGAAATACACATATAATCGATCCTGAAATAAAAATCATGGAGATGGGTGCGAGGGAGGAAATCCTACTGGACAGAATATCCACAACTCTGATCATCCAAGGGATCCTGCCAGAAGTGATAGCCACAACCTCGGTCAATCCATATCTGAAGTGGGATACCATATGTAGACGAAGGCTCATCTTCATCCTCCTAAACATGATTGTTTCTTTCTGAAGATCGAAAAGATATGAGAGTTCCCAAGAAGACCTCATGATTTCCCCGAGAGGAGGAAATGAGGCAAGGGATAGGCTCAGATCTAGGAAAAGAAAAGCGCACCCTCTTTATATTTGAATCCTTGTAGAAATATCCAATATGAAAGTATTTAATCTTTGTAGAGTGAGCCTCTAATCACTCTGAGGTGGAAATTTTTTGGTATTCCTCCAAAATTGGGGTTGAAGGTGGCTGAGAGTCCTCGAAAAAATATGTAATCATGTCATCATCAGGATCCCAAACATATGAATCATATACACATGAAAAGTATTCCTCTGAAGATGAAAACCCAAAACCCTTTTCTTGAGGGCTACCCTCAATGTCGTAAATGGGGTCTCTATCGAAATGAGATGACCAAAATCCCACTTGTGTCTGCCAGTCTGTATAAAAATTTCTATATGTTCATCAACCATGTCGAAGGGTTTTTTCATAATACCATCAGTATGAATGAAAATGACCATATATTTGTCTTCATGTGTAAGAGGAGTAGAGGCATGGACGTCTTCAACTGGATCTTCAAATTCTTCATCATTGAGACTAATCTCTTCTTCAACATCATGTGTAGGAGGAGAGAAAGGTTGGACAACCTTGCCTTCATCAAGTGGGAGAAAAGATAGTAGTGCCTCAATATGTTGATATTTATCATAATTATTATTTATTCTTATGGATACACCCCTCCATTGCCTCTTCATCACAAGAGGCTTGAATCTTAGTGCATAGTTCTTTGCTCTCTTTTCTTTAGGAGAATCTATCATATCCAAGGTTTCCTCCAATACTTATTCACTTCCGAGGTCATGGAATAAAGTATCATCAATATCTTTGAAAGAGTCACGACTCATTGTGTTCTCTTCTTGATGTGCAAGAGGAATGTAGGCTTGTATTTATTCATCAAGTGGAAGGGCAGGTATGGGCACTTTATCTTCGTCAAATGCATCATCTGGATCTTCAACATAAGAAAATTCATCAGGATATTCTTGGTAACTATATTTATATGTCTGTCCTTCAATAACTTCTCCATCTTCAAGGGTAGGAAATAACTCTCTTATGCGATTCATCATTTCCTTATCATCTTTATTAACAACCTCTTCCTTTTCCATATGTAAAAATTCCATCTTTGAGTCATACAAATTTCTGGATGAGGGTTCATCCCATGGTGCCATATTTCATTGACTGAAAAGACACCTCAATGGAGTCATGAGGTGAGATCAAGTATCACCAAAGGAGGGCAAGGGAGAAAGAGAAAAGTGGGTTCTTGGAAGGTGGAGTCACCATACAATCTTCAAGGGAAACTTATCAAGGGTAGAAAAGGGAATGTTCTTCAATGGATTCACCATGCAAGCTAAGGGATAGAGGCTTTGGGAGGGAATCTTTCCAAAGTGTCATTAGGGAATGAAGAGGACTCAAAATTCTCCCCGACAATGGTGCCAAAATGTTATCACACAAGTTGTAGGTTGGGAAAATACCAACCCAACCACCAATTGGTGACAACTAGGAGAGAACCTACCCATTGTCACCTTAGGCAGATGTTCCAGTCACTTTAGAGGTGAGGTAGTCACATCAAGGGGGAATATCGATGACCCTAGGGGGGATTGAGATTAAAAGTGATATGTATGAACGTAAGCCCCTAAAGATCAAGTTTCTAGATGGAAAAGGAAACTTGGGGATGATTCTAGGGGGTTTCTTAAGGTTTCCAATGATTTGAGTAACCTACCAAGTGTTAATACCTGCCTGAGACACAAATAAATCCAAGTATATGATATAATATGTTAGTTGTACAAGAAAGTTAAGATTTTTGTCCTTAATTTTAGCAACAATAAATGATATATACAACATATATAAAATAATAAAGGTTGCAAAATAAGTGTTAAGATTCCAATTGAATAAGAAAGAAGTAAGCTAGTGAAGACTAGTTCAATTCAACAATGATAGAGTAACACTTTAGCACAAAAGCAGGGCTGAAACAAAATATTACTGCAGTGATAATTATCATCCTTATGGTTGTGGAAAACCAATCTTTATAACAGAAAAAACATCCAATGAAAATTGCTTCTAACTAGCTAAAAAACTGCGCTAGGGTTAGTAGTTTGTTACGACGAAGTTATAGCCAATTCCTAGGGTTAGTTTATGAGTTATCTAGGGTTAGAGAGTTAGTTTCCTACAGCCCTAATGGTTGTAGGTTATTTTTTTTACAACAAGAAGTTTTAGTGGGTGAAAGAGGATGCCTCAATGAGACAAGAGAACCTAGGGCTCAAAGAACAACTTCCAAGTGAGAGAACTTCAAAATTTGAAACTTTCACATTTACTAATGCAATGTTTTATTTCTCCAATGCAACAATTAGTGCCTTTGATTATGGGTTAATGGGGTCAAAATAAAATAGATAGAGTTACTACCTCATTGGGGGTATAAACCCTCTTATTCCCCAAGGCAAGTAACCTATCTAGGGTTTTTAAAACTAAGGGATGTATGCCCTTATAATTCCTTAGAAAAAACCTTACAAAAAATAAATTCTATGCTTAAAAATGTGATGGATCTGAAGTAGGGGTGTATGCACTTATACTCCCTACCTATCCTTAGAAAAATCTACCTTGATCTTGAATTACAAATGATAACAACAAGTAAAAAGCTTACCGATCCAAATAGCAACAAAATAACCATAACATGCCAAGATAACCACCACAATAGCAAAATAATGACCTCCAAGATCTAGCGCATCATCATCATCAACTCCACAACCAAAAAAACACCATATAATAGCACAAAAGGACAAAAATTATCAAGGGTAGCGGAAATTTCAGTCCAATACTTCTCACAATGGGAAAGTTATGATTCAAAATGAGATCTTATGATCTCTATTTATACAAAATGATATTCACATAGTTTGTCCACATTAGCAAGGGTAAAACATAATATAAGGAGTCCACAACCCTTCTCTTACCCCTTGCAACAAAATAATATTAAACAATTCACTTAAAATTCACTTTTATACCAAAAAAAATCCTAACTAAAGGTGACATCACCCCTTTAGGGGACGTTTTGAAAATAGGAGTAAGTAATTGGAGTAGTAGATGCATGGCTAGGCCTCCAAAGGCCACATGTCACTCATCTAGGCCATCTCCCCATGGTCAAGGCCCTCTTCCCCTAAAAAATTTCCATGTGTCAATGAACAACATCTTCACCACCAAACCCTATCCCTTCTATGTGATGTCAAGCTTCTATTGAGACGTTTTGCCTCTCCTTGACAATTTGTTTGGCATGTGAGGGATAGGTTGTGTCTCTCAATTAATCTTCTAGGCCTCCTAATGTATGTATCTCTCATCTGAAATGTAGGCCCTTTGCATCCAACTTGTGGGATTCAAGCCCCATGGAAGCCCAAGCTAGGTTTGTTCCACCAAAACTATCCACTAACTAGGTCCTGCAAAGACAAATAAGCACACCCTCCAAGGATCTAAAGTCACAATATCATGGTGAGTAAACCAAATCATTAAATGAGCCACCTAATCATGTGCATAAAATATTACTCGGTCAAACAAGTAAGTGCTCAAAGACATTATGCAACTTGCCAAGCTTGGATATGGGATTGTTGACGAGGTGTCCTATTGGGTAGATCTTTCCATAGGTCAGGGAGTGTTTCTCAAGTGATCCATTTCTAAGCCATGTCAAGTTTATGAAGTGGTTATGGATCAAGAATCACTGGGCATGGGGTTCATTACATACAAGGGGTTGTAGTGTCTCATTCATGGGTTCCTTTGTAGAGGGTGTGTGGCACCTTCGTTTGCAATGCACTTTTTCCAAGCCCACCCTTTTTCCATTCTTTGTTTCTTTCATGTTTTAAAAATTGAGTTGAAGGCGATTGTCTTGATTTGGTGTCCAGATAATGACATTGTCACTCAAAAATACCTTGAGGAAATGAGAAGGTTGGCTCGTGATGAGACCCCATTTCTCTTTGCTGTGTAACTAAGAGCCACTACCTTGGCTTGGTGTCCAGATGATGGTAATTTCATACCGCTAGATACCCATGATCATGATAGTTTGGCTCGTGATGAGACCTACTATCCTCCAACTAACCCCCTAAGAATTCATTTATTCTTGTGGGTCCCCCTTTTCTTACAGATAAGAATTTCATTGCTTTCTCGAGTATCCCTGGGCAAAGCATCTTGAAGGTTTATATATAGGATTTTATCTTTTTAGCCAATAACAATCCCTCTAGGACTTCGACCCCTTCTTCGCATAGAATGAGGGACAACCCCTTCTTGGGTCAATACACCCTAAAATCCCAAGAGACAAGGAAATGGGGGGTTTTAGGTGATGGAAAGTGGTAAGTATGGCTGGGAATGGTATGATGGCTCTTCAAGGGAGTTCCTAGTAGAAAACCCATTCTTGAGGAAAACCACTTACTAGGGCACAATGTCAACCACCAAGGTGAAATGGGGAAAAATGAATAATGTCAAAGCACATGTCATGGAGTGAGGCACAATGCCTCAAATATTGAAATGACACTCACCATAATACCTGACTTGTACCTCATGGAGCGAGGCCCAATGCATCTTGGAAGATAGTTGGTGTGGTGGACACCATCTAAAAATCTTGACCTCTATGGTGGTGAGAAGGGTCTCCATCTGTGTAAGTGGATATTGTTGGTTATGTAGTCTCTCGACACTCCATATATGCAACTTGAGGGCCTCAAGACATGGTATCCTTACTTATCCCACAAAATGGGGATAAGTGGTCCAATAGATCATCGATCCTTGGCAGAGGGTATCGATTCTTCAATGTAATCTTGTTCAATTCCCTGTGATCAATACACATTCTCCAATTCCCATACTTCTTGGGTACAATTATGATGGGTGAACCATAAGGTGAGGTACTTGGTCGAATTGCACTCTTCTATAACAACTGTTGCAACTACTTCTTCACTTCATTCCCTTCTAGAACAAAATTTCTATACAACCCAATATTTGGCAATGGGGAGTCTGGAAATAACTGTATTTCGTGCTCCACTTCCCTCTTGGGTGGTATCCCTTTAGTCTCTTGGAACACTCCTCTATATTCTTGTAGAAACTCCTTCAATTGATGTTTCTTCTCTTTAGCACCCTTTACTGTGATCGAATCATCCTTAAACTGATTTTCTCTTAAGAAAAGTAAAACATATTTCTAGCTAGAGTTGTTCAATTTCTTAGTTTGATTTGCACTTATCAATGAAATTTTTTATTTACATTTGTACGCGTTGATGATGAAGGATTTCTCATCCTTGATGAGGCGATATTGGTTGGATCTTTGCATGATGATAGAATCCCTCATATACATGATGGGTGACCCACAAGGTGAGGTACTTGGTCGAATCACACCCTGCTATAACAATTGTTGCAACTGCTTCTTCACTTCATTCACTTCTAGAAAAAAATGTCTATACAACCCAATATTTGGCAATGGGGAGTCTAGAAATAGTTGTATTTCATGCTCCACTTCCCTCTTTTGTGGTATCCCTTTAGGCTCTTGGAACACTCCTATGTATTCTTGTAGCAACAACTCCAATTGATGTTTCTGATCTTTAGCACCCTTTACTCCGATTGACTCATCCTTAGACCGATTTTCTCTTAAGAAAAGTAAAACATATTTCTAGCTAGAGTTGATCAATTTCTTAGCTTGATTGGCACTTATTAATTAATTAATTTATTTATTTTTTTACGTGTTGATGATGAAGGATTTCTCATCCTTAATGAGGCGATATTGGTTGGATCTTTTCATGAGGATAACATACCTCATATACATGTAGGGGCTTCCAAACAATACTGTGCATATGTCTAATGGTACTACATCCATTTCTACTCCATCTATAAAATCAACACTTATAGAAAATTTAATCTTACACTGCTTTGTTACCTTGATCTCTACATCCTTGTTTACCCAACCTAATGGATAGGGGTTAGGATGATCGTGAACCTCCAATCCAAGATTGTTGACCAGATCCGCTACTATGATATTATCATGTGAATGAGAGTCAAGCATAACATCTATCTTGGTCTTCTTGACATGAATCTTGATGTGGAAGAGCTTGGTCATATCCTTCTCTTCCTGGTTGTGAAGGCTAATCATATTTACCTTCTTTTGCATAGATGTGCAGATAATGTTTTCATCCACATTCGAGCTACTTTCAACCTGATTGCTTGAATCTGTGGCTAGAAGGTTCTTTTTCTTCCTTTCCTTCTTGCGGTTCTTCAGATTCTTCTTTGGATGTAGTTTCCAACACTTTTCCTCAGTGTGGCCATCAATGTTGTAATGATTGCAATGGTTTCTAGGATCTTTTCATTAATGTATAGTGATTGTTGTCTTCTTATCTTTTCCCCCTTTCCACTTATTCTTCCCCTCCTTGGAAGCTTCTTGGTGCTCTTTCTACTTCGAACCACTTGGATTCCCTTTATTTTGGCCTATGTTTTCCAGGTATTGCGCCTATACACACACCTCATCCATTGTCCCTGGCTTGAAAATCATCAAATGATTTCGGATATGATCGTGTAAACCTCCCAAATAATTTAGGAGTACATCTAGGTTCTTGGGAGAGATACCCAACATGATGGCCATATTTCTGAACTCAGTGGTGTACTCATGTACACTTTCCCCTGCCTCTTCCTGAAGTAGTGCCACCGGATCCATTGGTCCTCTACATACCTGATATGGTAAATTTGAGACTTGATGAGGGTTTTGAATTCATCCCACCTAGTTACTAGTAGATCACCCTCCAACCTAAGTTTTTTTGTATGGATTTCCCACTAGGTTAAAGCATGAGCCTCTGACTTCAATATAGCAAATTAAATCTTCTTCCCTTCATCTATATGGTGAATGCTAAAATAAAATTATAGTTTTTGCAACCAATGATTCAATTTTAATGCATTGATCTCACATTGGTAGGTCTTTATGTCCACTTTTGCTTCCATATTGAATAGGGGCTGTGAAGGGTTAATGACACTTGAACTCAACTACTCTTTCTCGGACTCTTTCCATGATTCGTTTCTTGAGTCTTCTCAATCTCCCAATTTCCCCTCTGATTCAGTCTCCGAGTTAGAGCCTCCATCATTTATGAATGGTCCAAACTTGATTTCTAGAGCCGCCATCAGGAGGTTAATATTACGACTGATGTTGACAACTTACACTTCCAATCGCTCAATTCTCTCTTTTGTTGGATCTCAAGGGTTATTATGCATAGACTCGTCTGCAATGGCTAGCATTTCCACAACTTCTCTTTAAGTCGATTCTTGGATCCTGCAACTTCCCTGAATACCCAAAAGAAAAACCTACTCTAATATAAATATGATCTATAAATTGTCATGGACATTCCACTGGAACAGTTCGTCACAACATATCTAATAAAATACTAGAATCTTTATTATTAAGGTTGTTTTTCCTTTAGATGTCAAGAATATTTAGTTATTGATTTTATTCTTAT
The DNA here is from genome assembly GCA_009831015.1 of Picea engelmannii. Classification (NCBI taxonomy): domain Eukaryota; kingdom Viridiplantae; phylum Streptophyta; class Pinopsida; order Pinales; family Pinaceae; genus Picea; species Picea engelmannii. Next base: position 319,540 of record ML788320.1, read on the forward strand.
TCATGAAATATATAAAATGCGGAAAATAGAGAACATTAAAATACAATTACACCATCCACAAATAAACACAAGATATGACCTGGGAAACCCAATACGTGAGAAAACCCAGTTAGAAGGTGAGGTTGCTTTGCTCTCTTTTCTTTGGTATAGAAATGATGCCAGTACAAAGAAAGAGGCACTCTCCGTGGAGTTTCCTTTGACCTATGGCATGTATGGTTTCTAAAAAATATACCCTCCTCTGTTATTCTCACATAATACCACTCTCAAATGTTCTTCTCAGTTATGGAACAAGAAACAATGCAAAAGAATGGAACCCCTTCTCCTCCTAATGGCCTGATATTTAACATAGCCCGAGAGCCATCTAGGGGTAGGTTTTTGACTTCCTCAACCCTCAATTTTGATAGGGATTTGGACCTTATATAATATTATTTAAATTACATATGTTTATGTCCCCATATGAGTGAGTAACAGGAGCTGACGTGGCATCCTCTCGTACCATGTTGGTCAACACGGTACGCTAACTTGCGGGAGTCGTAACTTTTGTACACGAGCTCCGATTGAAGTGATTTTTGCACCATTGGTAAGGTATCAATGGATATAATATTGTCACGAGGTAAAAGAAATGCTTAGAAAGTTTTAACCCCCAAAAACGTTTTTTGATGCCTCAAAATGGCCCTAGAAGGTTCTAGACCCCAATTTTCCAAACTAGGACTTGCCACTAAAATGGCCTTGCAAGTTGGTTCCTCCAAGTTTTTCCACTCTGAATGGATCAATATAGATGAAAAACAATATAATGATCCAATTTGGATAATATATCATCTACATTTATGACTGTTGTGCACATGCTTTGATATGAAATTTCAAGGGACATCATCTATCGTTGCACTCTTCCTAAAATAATATCAAGATCTACATTGCTCTCCAACATATCCTCGTCCATTTCTTGTGATTTCCTCATAGCCTCATTTAAAGTAGTAATTTGAGAATATTTGATTGCATATTTTACATTGGAAGGCATTGCATTTTTGAAAAATCCCAAAATGACAAGGTCATTAGGACATTGATCTTTAGGTATTCGTTGCAAGATTCTAAAAAATCAGAGATTAAAATCTCTGACCTTTTCATTTTTCTCCAAATGAATTTGGGTAAATTGAGTCAATAGGGTATGCTAGGCAATAGTGTGAGCATTTCTACCCATAATGCATACTCAATATCATCAAAACATGTGATCAAATTTTATGTAAAGAGAGATATCAGTGATAAGTTGGGCTAATCAAAGTTTGTAGAAATACTTTGACCATAACATCATCATGCACTACTCCATGTATATCACATATTGTTAAAAATTGATCCAAATGTTTATCAGAATTCATTGTCCAATCACCATTAAATACTGACAATATCCCAACTGGAATATTTGGCAATTGATGTTGTTCACCTTGAAGAGCCATAGGACTTATCCTTTGTCTCTGTCTCTAATTTCTTTGCCTATCATTATTTCATCCATCTTTTTTATCTTTCTTCATTTCGTTTTTTTTCATTTATTTGTTCATCGTTTCGTTCCTCATGATTTTCCATCTCTTCTTGATGATCAAGAGATCCTTTAAAATATTTTGAAGTGTCCAGTATTGACAATCTTTATTGGGGTCACCTTATAAAATCATGAGGAACCGACGACTCCTGTTGATCCAATACCTACCAAAATCACTCTAATTCTTCTCGATTCTTTGTTGTTTTGAGGAACAAAGCATACATTTGATTCAAAATACTTCTTTGGTCATCCAATCCAATGAGAATATGGGGTTGGACTGAATCAGGATGAGTCATCAACTGGAGATAATAATATTAAAATTTATTTCTATTTTTCCCTAGTATGGTCACCTAAAATGTTGATCTTTTTCTTGTTAGGGACAAGCTTCAACCTCCTAGTTTATTCTTGAAATACTAATCAATATTACCCTCTACATTTTTATAGAGGTGGTACTCCTCTTTCTCACTCAAATATTCAATATATTTGTGCAAAACATGGATTCATGCATTCATAACATCAACACCTGTGAGTGGACCAAGTGGTAAATTAACTAAACAAATAAATATAATAGGAAGATAATAATCTCACATGCAAATAATAGAACTACATCCATTCCATCACATCCATTATTTCATGTATTGAGAAAATGATTTTTAAGCAAGACCGATGGCCCAAAAATTAGAGAGATTTAAATGACTTCATTCATTTAGAATCATAATATGCATAGGGGAAACACACATGAGATATCATTGCTAAATAATAAAAAAATCGAAACCACAAATTTTATGAACTCTTGCAATATCTCTCTCCGAGAGTAAAAAACAATTATCCATAGATGTTCAAGTTCGAATAAAGTGTTTTCTTATCATAAAACACAATGTTCCTAATACTTAAACGATAAAAGGAAATGCATTTGTCCAAATGGACTAGGAAGGGGATCATGTGGACCAAATAAAATAGTATAGGTAACCCAGAAGATAAGGAGAAATGTAGTCAGGGATCGACTTTATGAGTAAACATTAAACCAATAAAGTTGGATGATTCATAGACTAGCAAGAAAATAAAGGAAATTCTTTTAAAGAAAATGCACTCACAAAATAGCATAGGAACAATAGACAGATGGATCCCTCTCTCTCTCTCTTTCTCTCTCGTAGATTCCTTTGACGTCAGGGTCTTTATGTATTTATAGTTGGGCTTCAATTCTTATTGGAATAACTACCTCTTGGTATTTATTATGGGTTAACTATTTTCGCCAATGATCTCTCGAGCTATCATTCAATATATTCCTTGATTGGCAGCATGGTGATATATTATTTATTCCTCAAATTTTTCATGTTCAGAATGCAATTGTTCGAATTATGCCAAGTGGTATTCATTTTTTTTACAAAAGTAACAATCCACTACTTAATTTCATCCTCTCGAAATTATGTGAGGTCATCAAACTAGCTTTCCCATGAAGCTTTAATCACACCCAACTTTGTGTCTAGTTGTTCTTTAGTTATAACCATGGAATCTCTTATGATTTTTGGGCCTTCGAGGTATTTATAAATTTCCAGTGCTTTAAAGAATGAACTACTTATTTTGTCATTTATCTTTGTATAGTTGACAATTGCATCTCGTAACATTTGTATTCTTTCCATCTAACCTTCTTTTAACTATTTTATTCTATGGTTTGAAGGAAACTATTGTTGGTTTCAATGATAATCACTTAAACTAGAAACTTGTGCAATAAAGGTACTTACACATTTTTATAAAAATCTTCATCATGTTCCAAGTTCTTTTTCAAATATTTCGTGAAGTTGATGATCCTTTGTGACAAATTTCTTCGGCTTGAACTAACTTCCTATTCTTATGAAATAATATTAAGTCACTTATTAATATTTTATGAGACATACAATCTAACTCCACTCAAACATTTGGCATATTTTCTCACCTTTGTAGGTGTCTCGAGTGTACTTGGTGGCATTTGATTTGGAGAAACAATAACTAGTGGTTCTGCAAACAATCGTTTGGGACTCAATGTGTCCTCAAGTTCATTTATTCTTCTTTTAACCTAATATTTTCCAAATCATGTTCTGAAATTTAATGGGAAAGAGCATCTCCGATAGTGATGTGCAATTTAAGAGTCTTGAGGGTTCAACTCCTGAGATGTCAACCTCAAAATTCCACTTTTGATTTATTTTCTTATTTTTCACTTGGACTTTTTCTATATGCAACTTTTTCTCTTATTTATTATATTGTGAATTGTGTAGTGTCAATGACTTCTCTTCAAAAATTGTTGTCTCTTCTTGAGCCAACTCCTCTGCAATTCATTGGTTTTCAACAATTCAAATGGATACCCATTCAAGTACGATGGTACTATCAATTTCCATGTTGGCTGCATCTCTTGAGATTTTTTAATTCTATGAATCCTTCTTGCTTGAGCTTCTCTTCCTTTTGTGTTGGGATATTGTATGATTTTTTTCAATATTAATAGGGGGTGGGTCATCCTCATTGTCTCCTCCAGTACACCCTTCATTATTCTCTTCTTTTCTAACATTTTATTCTTGTTTATTTTGTGCAGAGGAGGAAATCCTATGTGAATGGGGAACATAAGAATATTGAACATTGGTTGCATCTTAACCTCTTTCCCTTGTTCTCTTTTGTTGTCATTCAATGTTGGAACTAACCTCGGTGACCAAATCATCATTACCTAGTTGTTTTTCCTTTTTCATTGGGGTATTTGGGTCATTATCACCAGTTCCTTCAAAAATCCTTGTAAAAAGGTTTCTATATCTCATAGATGCCAAATGTTTTGATAACATCCCCTTGAGAACAAAACCTCAGTGAGTTTGTGCTTCCTTCATATCATATGTGTTTATCATTTTAGATATTTCTAACAAGTGGGAGGCATTTCTTACTGTTACATTGGAAACAATAAAGGGAAATGAGATAAATTGTCTTTTTCTCTTTCTGTCAAAAAGGAAAAAACATGCTTTATACTATCTACAGACATCTACAACAAAACAGTTATCACAAACAAATAACGGGAGTAGAAAAGGGCTTACCTCATAACCATATAACCTGATGTATGTATGATCTTCTTGATGTACACAAAATCCCTTTCCTTTTAGAAAATCCTATGCTTCTTGGGTTATCCTTGTTGGTGCTTCTCCAATCAACATAAATCTAAATTCTTTCATAAATCTATCTTGAATTAAACAAAAATGGAATGGTGCCTTATGCTTCCATAGAACATGGTACCAAAATTGAACTGGTTCATTCTCAACATCCAAATTGATTCTCAGGAGGAACCCCTCAAACAAATTATAATAGGCGACTGACAAGACCATATACACAGTCATGAAGAACCTCTGAGTCTTTAAATAATTGGCCAACTGAAAGGAAATATCGTTTGAGATTACTATAGCCTAGTTGAAGATAGATTTTTTAAAGGAAAAATGAAATACATATAAAACTGACCTGGGGATATGAGAAGTGGATTCTTGTCCCATCAATCATGCAAAAATCCATGAAAAAACCCAATATGTCTCTGCCAATAGATTTATGTCGATGGTTGAAAGGTCAACTGACACTTCTGCAGAGGAAACTGTGAAATCCTTTAGCAAATTAATCCCACCACCCTAGGAATCCATGAAAGAATCAACGTTGGGAATACTAATACTATTTTTGGACATGGGAAGTCAAAGAATTATTTTTAATATCTTAGGAGTTAGTGGAACATGGTTCTTCCCTTCGGTAGCTACTCAAATTATTCTATTTTTCAAATTAAATCTTCATGCGCACTAGGAAACCATCTCCCTGAAGTTGAAGACTTCAGTCATGCAACCACCATTAATTAAGCCAATCATCTAAATTTTGTTATTCTGCTTATTTTCAAGAGTTAGACTCTAAAACCATTGATATGCCACATACTAATGAAATTATTTATCTTCGCGCTCATGAGAGTTAACTATATCCCCACATAAGGCTCTTTCCTCCTTCTAGCTGTCATGTTTTTTTTTTCCAAGGCAATTTGATATATGTGACACTGAATTACGGAGCTTAAGATGGTTAAAGGTGAAGTAAATGAATAACATTTACTAAAATGTCCATTTAGCATGGACAATTTTCCTTCGAAATATGGGTAACCATAAATGGAAGTTACTTTGAAAAGCAAGTTGTTCATGGGAAAATGGGATAATTAATCCACATTAACATCGGATCACCGCTCTTTACCTTGAAAATCATAATTAATTAATGGATCATAAATGACCCTTGAGCAGTGTGCAAAGTGCAAGATATGGATGAAAATACCCTTGAGTAGTGTGCAAAGTGCAAGATATGGATGAAAATTTCACTAAGTATAGATCACGAAGAGAGATCAATCCCTTTAGAAACTAGTTGTGCAAAAGTGTAGTCGTGTGAGGGAGTGTGAAGTGTACAGGGGTTGGAGATATGGATAGTGTAGAGGGTGGGATATATGGAGTTCTCCGCACAAATTTTTTGTGGAAGTGGAGATGCGCGAAGTTGAAGTTTGTGCAGTTTCTCCGCACTACAGTAACTAAACTAAGTGTTGTAATGTGCAGAGCATGACTAGTGCGAGAGGAAGGTCTTCTGCGAGATGCAGGGTGATAGTTATGAAAAATGGAATCTCAACACAAGGTAAGGAATCCCACTAAAGAAAAATGGAAAAGTATAATGAAATTTTTCCGTATATAGGAGGATGGTGGAACATAAAATAAATGGAAGGGGGAAAGATTGTACATATGGGTAAATTTAGAAAATAAAAGGTGATACATGAAAATGGGTCAACAAAAGTCCATTGAAATATTCTCTACTTCTACAACCACATGGTTCTTCAAATATTTTGTTTTTCTTGATATTTTAGAGTCGATACTTTGTTGCAGTATATATATATATATATTCTTGATTGCACCTTATTGACTAATACACTTGAAGTATCCTCAGTGTTTGGATTCTTTCTTGGCATTTTTTGGTATTTCCCTTTATTCCCCATTGTATCCAATTGGTTTCAAATGGTCGAAATCATTGTGACTTGTAGGGATCTAAATTATCATAATTTATAATGACCAAAATATTGAATTTTAGTAAGAGAGATATGGTTTAGAAAAAAAAGATACTTATAATAAATACAACTCTATTTTTCTAATAGGATTTTGAGGATGCAACTTAAAATCGTTGTAACTTCCTTGCTATTGCTCATAATCTCTAATATGATACCAAATTGAAAATGGTACCACAATTTTTCTTATCATGGCTTATGTCTTAGTGTAATTAGTAGCACCAATAAAAAGATAACTTGGTCACAAATGTTTGACCTTTAAAAAAAGGGCTCCAAATTTATAGAGAAACATTCTCCCACATTCCCAAAACATTGATCTAAAACCATTTGTAATGATATCCTTATGTATCTTCAACCTATTAACATCAAAAGAAATAACATCCAAGAAATACACAAAAAAAATAAAGACATGCAAATATAAAATGAAGTTAAAATACTCAAGTTCTTGATATGAAATCCAAGCCTCTTTGAAGGGAAAACCCCTTTTTAAAATATCCAAAAGTTAATGTTCCACAAGTGATATGTGATATCTAAGAAAGAGTATATATTCTCTATTTATATACATAATTGGGTGGGAAAACCCCATAAACCATAATTTAATTGACTTACATGAAATATAAGAGTAAAATAAATTATTAAATACTTATAAAGGTTAAGTGCCATATGTGGGCTATTTATAACCCACTTAGTACTACTTAGCATTGGGGATATAAAAATAATTGTGATCGTTAAGGCCTGTATAATAGGTCCCTCTATAGAGCATATATAGGTATATCAATGCGTGGAAGAATACAAAACAACTTCACCTCATCTATAGGAGTACCTCTACATTGTCAGGGAAAAGATGCAATCAATTTGACATCATATGTCCCTCTACTGAATGGCCGTGTATAGAGAAGTTCTCTTCTTAAAATAAAGAGATTAGATGTCAAATTCAAGAGTTCATATAGAAGGCCATATTTGACCAAGTCCCTCACCTTGTGAGAGCTCTATTGTGTTGGTTCAAAGGATGAGATAGGGAGATTGTAATAACTAGAGCCTGAACAAAATCATAGTTAAGACTTTGTACATCCCCTGTACCAATTCTTAACTATGATGTAACAAAATCTATGTTTTCCCCAGAGTGAATTGGTGAAATTCGTTGTTGTATATTTTAGCTGTGATTGATTTGGGGGAAAACATAGATTTTAGAGAGCAATCCCCAATTTCGTGAGTGAAATCCGAGTTTTAATGACTTTAGATAGTTTGATATGGTTAATGGATTAGAGTGGTGAATTTGTATATCAAAATTCAACCTGGAATGGTCAAAGTTCGAGTTTTAATGGATCCCTATAGAGTTACATGCAGTTTGGTGGATCGACGATCGAGATATATTTTTCCCTAGAGATCGAGAATTGGGATTCATCATGATAAATTTAAAAATTCATAAGGATCCGACCATTTGAAATGTTGATGGGGATCAATGACCTATATTAAATCAAGGGTTTTGAAATGGATCATATCGACGATCCAGATCAATTAGAGAAAAGTTGAAAATTTTATAAGTGTGAAGTTCAATAATAGAATCCACCGACGATCGATGGTCAGATCGATGAGTTTGGTGAAGCGTTGAAAATTCACCAAGAAAAATATTCGATCACTTATGGGCTGGTGGTTGGGTGTTGACCAATTCGGTGAAGTGTCCCAAACAAGCAACACAAGTTTCCAATGGCCAATGCAACGATAGTTCGGTGTTGGCTGAAGTCAATGGTCGATGGGGGGAAAGAGGATGATGATGTCATCATCCACATGTCATTCTATGTCAACATCCATGTTTCATGCCACGTCACCCAAGTTGACTCCTCTAGATGATGTGTCACAACACATCAACATCCATGTGTCATGTGATGTCAAGAACTACCACGTCAGCCAACAGAAGTGGTCGATGGTCGATGGTCAAATCGGTTGATTTGGGAAAGTGTTCGAAAGTCATCAGGGGTCATTGATCATCGATGGGATGGTGGTCGGGCATCAATAGATTCCATGAAGATTTTTTCATTCACCCATAAATATCGTCGACGACCGATTTAAGAGTTGTCTAAAAATTGAGTGTCGGGGAAATGGACTGACGACCGACGGTCAGATCAGTAGCTTTGGAAAAATGTTTTGCGCATCTAAATGATGATACCAATCATCGATGATCGACAAGGTCATATCAACGGTTGTTGTGAATCATTATTTGAGATCAACGGGTAAGATTTAAAGGGATGATAACACAATAAAAAAATCAAATTTCTGTGAATTTTTGTGGTTTTTGAAGGTCATTAACTTGCGGGTCATTTTTGAGGGCCTAAACGACATTTTTAGCAAGTCAAAACCCACGAAAACAGAGTGTAATAGGGTGCACTTGTCTCTACAACTCAAATAAAATAACTTGAAGAGATCTATCCAAAGAGATAAACGGTTCTCAAAATGAAGCTTGTATGAGAAAGTTACAACCAAAACAATGAAGGTAAAATTTTGGCACCAATATTACTTCCAGAGGGCATAACTCTATGCTCAGAAGTCCGTTTGGGGCACAAGAGTAGTCGATGGAAATATTATGACCCATAGAACCTAGAGGTGGATTCATATTTTGGTTATGGACAACTGAAAATGTGCAGAAAGATAAATAAGACTCCTATAGCATACACGAGTAAATTGAGTAAAACAACCTAAACTTCTCTGGACCATAACATCCAACTCGGAGCTCGGATTTGAGAAAACAAATAGTTGTTGGAAAGGTATTGAGGAATATAAGACATCTATAAACCCATAATTTTGATTCGAACAATTGAATTTCTTAGAGATTAATAAATATATTTATGTAGCAGTAAAAAAAGTGGAATTACAACATGTATTTGTTGTAACTTTTCACTCGGAATTCAGATTGAGGCATGAGTACAGTCATTGGGAAGATGTTTCGTGGAGGAATGCATCAAGAAAATCAAAATTTGAATTGGTGCAATGTTTCCTTCATAAATTGATGAAGAAATAACTTGTATTTTGTATTATGAAATGTTTTATGCTATGCATATTTCTAACAATAATTATTATATGCACATTTCTTGTAGAATTAGAAGTAAAGAAATAAACTTTAATTCTTATATGAGAAATAGAGTCATGGAAGATGCTCAACGATATTATATCCACGAGGAAGAGATCATAGATCTGCATGTTAGCATGGGGAATGTAGATATAAATTCAAATGGAAGAAGAGATAGGATAGAGTCTGTCACAATGAGAAGCTTGCATAGGGAGGTGCAGAGCTACAAAGCTGATAATGAAAGAATTATGAAGGCTCATGAAGAGATACTTCAGATATTGAACATATTGCAAAAGAAATTCAACAAGGATTCTGGCACCAAGCAAGCAACTAGTTCTACACAAGTATCAACATCTAGATCCCATAGAAAAATGGATGATAATGGAAATGATAGGAATTCAAGAAGCATGAGCAGGTGCCATCATTATCCAAGGCAGTCCACTAGAATAAATCATGCAAGTTCAGGACCGGGAAGCATCCCAAGTGTGTCTCGTGTTTGGAGGAAAAGAAGAAGGCCTGAGGCAGACATATTGCAAGGTAAGCTCAGGAAAATCAAGTGACCTTCTTTAAATGGTGAACACAGGAAAGGAGAAGAAGCAGAGGCGTGGCTATTTGAAATGAAGAAATATTTCCAGATGCATGATTACCCATCCTGGGTAGAAGCTAGAATTTCCACCTACCAATTGCAAGGAAAGGCAGTCGTGTGGTGGGATCACCTTAAGAAAGATGAGAACCTTGATGAAAAGAGGATGTCATGGAGGCAGTTCAAAGGATATTTCCAAGAGAAATATTTGTCTGAGCATTACTATGAGAGAAAGATGCAAGATTTCTTTGAACTCAAGTTGGGAACCATCACAATCGAGGAATATGAGAAGCAATTCTTTAAATTGTCGAAGTATGTTGAATTCATAAAGGATGAGAAGGTGAAAATTGAAAGGTTTCTAAGTGGGTTACCCTCCTTCTATAGTGACAAGATTCAGTATGATAACCCCAAGACCTTGGAGGAAACCATAAGGAGAGCAAGGCGCCTTTATGATCAAAGCAAAGGAAGGCCAGTGTTCCAAAAGTCTTGGAATGACATGATGAAAGGGAAAAAGGATAAAATGAAGAAAGGTTTTAAGCCACCCTTTTTCATAAATAACTTCCAATAAAATTAGCAAGGCCAGACAATCCAAAATGAGAAAAAGAATGCATATTCATTTGGGAAAATGCCAAGACAACAACCTGTTCAATGTTGGGGATGTAAGGGAAATCACTTATATAGGGAATTCCCTCACAAAGGAGAAAGAATGAGGATTGTACACAACATTTAGGGGGCTGAAATAGTGGAAGACATGGGAGGAAGCATGCCAAGGATTTATGCAGCCTTGGACAACAAGCAAGTTGAATATCAATCCCCCATGATTGAAGTGGAAGGTAAGATTGACAACCAACCCATAGCAATTTTGATTGATTCTAGAGCTAGCCATAGTTACATAAATGCTAACATTGTTGAAATATTTCACTTGCAAAGAAGCATAATAAATATTGGTTAGTTCAGTTAGCCACAATGGGCTAAGAGAAAGATCAATGAGTTGGTAAAATATTTTCAAATAGACATGAATGGACTCAACATGAAGGTTGATGTAAACATCATACCATTGGTTTCATATGACTTCCTAATTGGCATGGATTGGTTGGAAAAACATCATGTTGTTCTAGATTGTTACAGCAAGACAATCACATGTCTTGATGAGGAAGGGAAACAAGGACATATTCAAGGCATTCCAAGAGTTGTAGTTGTTAGATATATTTCAGCTATGCAGTTGAAGAAGATCTTTAGGAAGGGGTGTTAGATGTTTGCATCCCATATGGAGGAGGAAACCAAAGAAAAAGTGGTAAGCATTGAATACCATCCGGTCTTGAGGGATTTTGAAGATGTTTTTAGAGAAATTCCATGATTGGCACCAAAGAGAGACATTGATTTCTCTATTTATTTGGTCTTAGGAGCTGCCCCAGTGTCTAAGACACCTTACATAATGGGCACACCAGAATTAAAAGAGTTATAGATGCAGCTTGAAAAACTTTTGAAGAAGGGATATATACGCTCAAGTGTGTCACCTTGGGGAGCCTTGGTTCTTTTTATAAAGAAGAAGGATGGAACCTTAAGGCTGTGTATTGATTTCAGGCAACTTAATAAGGTTACCATAAAGAATAAGTACGATTTACCCAGAATTGATGATTTTTTTTATCAATTGAAAGGTGGAAGAATATTTCCGAATATTGAATTGAGATCAAGCTATCATCAAGTAAGGATAGAGGAAGAAGACATCAACACGATAGCATTCAGAACAAGATATGAGCATTATGAATTCACGGTAGTGCCATTTGGGTTATCAAATGCCCCAACGATATTTATGTGTTTGATAAATGGAGTGTTCAGGGAGTACCTGGACAAGTTTGTGATCGTGTTCTTAGATGATATACTCGTCTATTCTAAATCAAAAGAGGAACATGAGAAACATTTAAGAATGGTATTGCAATTTTTAAGAGATCACATATTATATGCTAAGTTAAGTAAGTGCATCTTTTATCAAAAGAAGATTCACTACTTGCGGCATATAATATCAACAATAGGGATATAAGTTGATCCTAAGAAGATAGAGTCCATTAGAGGATGGCTCGCACCAAAGAATGTGACAGAGTTCAGATCATTCGTGGGTCTTTGCAGTTATCACCGAAGATTCATAAAAGGTTTTTCAAAGATTGAAAGTCCAATCACTTCTTTGCAAAAGAAGGGAGTGAAATTTGAATGGACTTCCAAGTGTGAAGAGAGTTTCTCACAGTTGAAGGGAATATTGACAAGTGCAACAATACTAAAGATTGTATATCCAAATGAATATTTTTTTGTGTGCTCCAATGCATGCAAGGAAGGAATCAGTGGATTTCTTAGTCAAAAGGACCATGTGGTACGCTATGAGTCTAGAAAATTAAAAGAGCATGAGAGGAATTATGCTAAACGTGACTTGAAGTTAGTAGCAATTGTACATGCATTGAAAATGTGGAGGCATTACCTTATGGGTAAGAAATTCAAGCTAAGGATAGACCACAGTGGTCTGAAGCATTTGTTTGGACAACCAACACTAAATGCTAGGCAAACTAGATGGCTGGAATTTATGAGTGAATATGATTTCGAAATTAAGCATATAAAGGGAAAGGAAAATCAAGTGGTTGACACACTCAGCAGGAGATCTCATGAACTGCATATTGTAGCCATCAATATGTATATGACATATCTGAAAGACAAAATTATTGCAACAACAAATTCAGATCAACGCTATGTGAAAATAAAAGAGACATTACAACAAGGTAAATTTCAGCAGAAATTTAATTGTTATAATCTGAAAGAAGATGGAATTCTCATGTACAAGGGTAAATTGCATGTGTTGAATTCTAGTGAGCTGAAAAATGAAGTTTTGAAGAATGTGCCATATGTCGGGAACCCAGGATATCAGAAAAAAATTGTAGCAGTAAGAAGTCAATATTTTTGGCCATGAATGAAGAAAGAAGTGGCTAATTACATAACCAGATGTCTAGAATGCCAAAAGGTAAAGACAAAACATAGACACCCAATAGGTTTTCTACAACCATTGCCCATTCAGAATGGAAGTGGGAAGTAGTTACAATTGATTTTATTACTAAGCTGCCCAGAACAGTGAAGCAACATGATTCCATCATGGTGGTGGTGGATAAATTGACTAAAGAAGCACATTTTATTCCAGTAAAGACCACACATAAGGCAACAAATATTGCAAAAATTTATATGAGATAAGTCGCTAGGATACATGGAATGCCTAAGGCAATAGTTTCATACAAAGATCCAAAGTTTACTTCCAATTTTTGGAAGGTTTTATTCAAGGGCTTTGGGACAAATTTAAATATTAGTACAACGTATCATCCAGAATCAGATGGGAAAACAAAAAGGACTAACATAATAATTGAGGACATGCTTAGAATGTATGCGATGGATCAACTATCAAAATGGGAAGATTATATCCATTTAGATGATTTTTCCTACAATAATGGGTATCATACCTCATTGAAAATGAGTGCATTTGAAGCATTGTATGGAAGAAAATGTAACACACCAGTGACTTGGGATAATCCAACAGACAGAGCAGTTGTTGGGCCAGAATTGTTAAAAGAAATGGAAGATCAGATGACAAAGATAAAGAATAATTTAAAAGCTGCCCAGGATAGGCAAAAAAGTTATGCATACAGGAACAAATTTTTCAGATATTTTAAAGAGGGAGAACATGTGTTCTTAAAAGTAAAAGCAAAGAGAAGTTTGATAAGATTAGGAAGTTTCCCGAAGTTGGCAATAAGATATTGTGGGACTTTTGAAATATTAGAAAAGATAGGGCCAGTTGCATACATGTTATCTTTGCCTGCATCCATGAGAGTGCATAATGTATTTCATGTGTCATTGTTAAAGAAATATGTGCCTAATACTAACCACATAATTGATTGGAATGTGATCTAGGTGGATCACGAAGGGGATTTTCGGGTGGAACCAGTACGCATCCTAGACCAAAAATTCAAAGTGATCAGGAACAAAGCCATAAGGATGGTAAAGGTTCAATGGACCTGCTACGGTCCTGAATATGCTACATGGGAGAATGAAGAAAACATGTGGGCAGAATACCCACAAAGTTTTGACAGTTTTGAATAAGACAGAATGCAAGACTTTGTTTTGAGCAGCTAGAGTTATGGAACCACATCTTAGAGTCCCAACCAACTGTGTTGGGACCTTGATAAACGAATGGCTCATTCCTTGGGTTAGACTTGATAAATGGATGATACATCCATTGGTTTATCCTTGATAAACGAATGGTGCATTCCTTGGGTCAACGAGTTGAAAGGAACATGCGATTTTGGTTGGAGCTATTGTTGTAGTTGTAAAATTGCATAATTTTATTTTCTAAGTATTGTGATGTAAATTTTCATATATGTATATCGACATAGAGTGCAACAAGGATGACACACAATTGTAGGGGAGGGGGAATGTAACATCCCCACTATAATCCTCAATTTAATTCATGCTTATGTAGATATAATGTGTGGCTCTTTCTAAAGCGATGTAATATGTGAATTGTATTTCCTTGTTTTATTAATAAAATGTGATGCCAGCTGCTAAGGGGACGTGGAAAAGAGATGGGGGATGAATTAATCCACAAGAGGAGGGAGTGTCTAGGATAATGTCCAAGAAGGGTCCAAGGGGAAAATACCCATGTATATTAATTTAAGCCATTTTCCTAAATTTTCTATTTGTATATGAACCTTCCCATTTATGATTGAGTGTTCCCAAATCCAATCATTGAATACATGTAAGAGGGTGGGTGTGAGTGGTCACATCCCAAATTTATTGGGCACATGGGGGTTGAGTACAATCAACTTGGGAAAGATCGTGAGTCAAGAAAGGAAAGCCAAAGGGAGAAAATTCGTATGGGTTGGGACAACAGTTTTTAGTTAGTTAAGTTTTGTGCATGAGATCCAAGGAGAGAGCACGAAACAAATCTTGAAGCTGATGCAACTATGGAGGGAGAATTATAGATCATATTGGAGCGTAATTGGATCAAATGGGAGCTAGAAAACTGAAGAGACGGGTTTTCGGGCCTGAAGAGTGAACTCGTGTGTGAGTTGCACTAAAACAACAAGTGTTTGTTGTTGGTTTGCTGATAGTTTTCATAGTAGCAATTTACCGTGAGTTCCCAGCTGAGAGATTCCTAACTACCTGTGCCAACATCAGTGAAGGGGTACATTCCTTGGGTTGGACAGTTCAAGAGGAAGAGAGTTGGTGGAAAATTGGGATAGTTGTAGGAGAATATCAGTTGGATTAATAGTTTTATGAGTTGTGAGTGGACTGTGAGAGACCACCATCTTTTGTGGATTGCTAGCCTCAACTCGGGGGTGACTGGTTGTTGATATTTGGAACAACCAGTCTATGGTTTGGTGGAACGCCCATCCCAAGTATCTGTTTGCACAACTGTTGTGAAAACATAAGTGTTTTATCTTGTTGTTGTGTTAAATTATGTCCTTAATTGTTGTGCATGAACTCTGTGTATTTGGAAGTGATTTATATGCTGTTGTAATGAGTTGTTTAGCTTCATTTCATGTTGATTATTAACATGTGGTAGATGCATATATTTTATGTTTATAGATAGTAGCTAAATATGTTTTAATTTGTAGTTGTAAGCTACAAGAAATCAACTAATTGTAAATGAATTAATTTAGTTAGCATAAATTTCATTTTTAAGAGTATTCTCCACCGTAATGTCTCCCAGCTGGGCTAGGGGATGTTATACCCATGGTATTTGGGGTATTTTCCCATGGTATTTCAAATTTATTATTTAATTAATGTAAATGTCCCTTCATGAATGGTTATGAAAAAGTATAAAAAGAGAAAGCATTGAGAGAAAGTGTGTGAAAAATGGATTAGCAAAGATTGAATTGTCAAATCGGTTTCAGGTCATCTTGGAATTTTCAGAATAATTATTTTTATAGGAAGTTTTAGACCTTGATATTTTTCATAGATAGAGGAGAGATATAGGTGTAATTGTGGTAAAAATATCATATTCTGGTTTGCTAAACTTTCAGAGATATTCCCTATGGAAGTTAGGGTTCCTTAATGCTCCTGAAATGAGTTTCAAACAGGTCATCTTGAAACTTTTGCTATAAATTATTTTACGGAAAGTTTCAGACATTGAGATTTTGCACAGATAGAGGATAGATATTGGTGTACATGCGGTAATAATATTGTATATTTTTTAGATACACTTTCATATATATTCCCTGTGGAAGTTAGGGTTCTTGAATGCTTCTGGAATCCGTTTCAAACAGGTTGACTTGACACTTTGCTATAACTTATTTTTTGGAAAGTTTCAGACATTGAGATTTTGCAAAGATAGAGGATATTGGTGTACATGCAGTAATAATATCATATATTTTTTAGATACACTTTAATAGATATTCCTTGTGGAAGTTAGGGTTCTTGAATGCTCCTTGTCGGCCTTTTTATGACCTAAAAGGTAAAATTAGGTCATTGATACACTATATATTGAGGGTTTTGACTCTCATTTTGATCATCAATTATTACTCACTCATAGTGAGGTCTGATTTTTAGCACCCTATTGGGGTTTTTGGCCGAACTAGTGATGCGCACTTGTTGAAGGAAGAGATTTTTTGACATTTATGGTGTTTCTCTTGAAGGAAGGTGTTACAACTAGGGTTTGCATGGTTATTTCGTCATGAATTGTAAGTGTTTTTTTCTACAAAACTTCTTATTGAATGGTTGTAGTTTAAATTTCTTGCATATTGCTTATAAACTTGCTGAATAAAACCCTAGGGGACAAACACACAAGTGGGTCGTTGTCTCATGTCCCCTGATAGAGAAACCTTTAGCCATTGAAAGAGAAGAAGAGAGCCTAGCCATAGATACACTCCTTGCTTCTCTCTCCCCTGTGCTAGCCATACCTTTAGAAATCCAAGAGAGGGAGACATCCTAGGCCTAGGTTATCTACACCTAGGGCCATTTTTCCCTTAGGGTTTGAAGAAAGAGCCTTGCCACAACAACACTCTCCCTCTTTAAGATCTCTCATCTTGTTTTTGTTCTTTATCTGAGCTATCTGTTTGCCAGGAAGGAGGAGAGAGAACGAGGCCTTGCTTTTGCAACACCAGAGTGAGCCTCTCTCCCCTAAGGTTCCGTCTTTGAGGCCTTGCTTTAGCAGCACCTTGAAACCTTTCCCTCTAGTCCTTTGGAATCTCATCCCCTTCAACTTGTGCATCCTTCACTTTTTGACTCCATTTAACCCTAAGGCACTGATCTCCAGCCTCCAGCGTTGAAGTGAAATCAAATCCAAACACTCTCAAACCTATTTTGAACTGAAACCCTAACTACATTATCCCTAACCTACAAACCCTAGAATGCTAACGTCACCCTTGGTTATTTCATCTTGATGCAGCAACGTTTCATTTTATAATCAATTTAATGGTAGTTAAGAACATTTATTGGATTGAGTGTTGATTTGTTACATTGAATGCTACATTGTTCCAGTATTTATTGACAAGTGACATATTTATCATTGCCATTTTGCACACATTGATTTCGTCAATATTTACTGTCAAATTGCTTACATTGAATATCAGATAGTCATTGATTTATGAACTACTAACCAAGATTGCACGTATTAGTCTCCTTTTTGTGTTTTCTCAAGTAGGTGCTTCTCTTTTCTTTGGTTATACTCTATTATTGGCTGTTTAGCCGGGACTATCTGATTGGCGGTAATCTGTGAGTGGGAAATTTGTCTTTGTACTATTATCCTTTTCCCTTTCAAAACCCCAGGTTACCGGGGACGTCTCCCTTGGGCCTAGCCTCCCTAAATAGAAAGAGCCTCCCCATTGTGGTGACATTGGGTGGGGAAGGTTCTTGTTTCGCTAGTTTGATCTACTATTATTTTGCCTTTCTTAGATCTACAAACTGTGCGATAACATGATGTCTCTAGACCAATATGGAGAATGGAATTTCAATTCCTTGCAATGCTTGCATGGACAATTCATGATGCTCTAGGGCTAACACATTTTTGTGGTATGTAATTATAACATGCACTTTAATAGTATTTAATTTTATGAAGTTGAAATATTAATCATGCATGTTTTTTAAATAATTCATTATTCATTATATATAATATATTATAATTGACATAGTTAATCCATCTTTTGCAGGTCTTCAAACAAAGGGAAAATTTGCATGTTTAGTTTGTGGTACTAATATGAAATCTTGTTGATCAAAAATTTTAGGAAAGGAGGTGTTTGATGAGTATAGGCACTTCCTCTCTAAGAATCATAGGCATCAAACTACCGAAAAACATCTTTTCAATGGGAAATAAGAGATTGCATTAAAACCACAGAGAATGACACCTCACCTATGGAAGTTGCAATATAATAGAAATCATCAAGGTACAAATCAAATTGTCTATCTATGATCATCATATATGATTTTTTTTTTAATTTATTTTTTTATAATGTGTTTTGATAATTTATTGTAATTAACAACGATTTTTGTAATTTCTTTAACTATGATTCATGATGGTCATGGTCATGATCATGAAGGTTTTAGTGGAATTGCACGAGGAATGAAAATTTATCCCAAACAGTTCAGTAGGTTTCCCTACTATGAGTAGCTACAAATTGTTCATTTGTTTGATATAATGCATATTGGAAAGAATGTAGCTGAAAAATTATGGCAAATATTGGATGGAAGGAGTGACAAAGAAAAAATGGTCAAAATTTGTAGTGACATTCAAGAATCCAATAATGCAATGAAAGATGCCATTGAATTAAATAACGATGGATACCAAATCACTATAATCTCTCTTCCATGGTTATTGACAGAGCAACAAAGCAATGTTGTTAAAGAAGTCATACGAAAAAATTAAATTTCCCTCAGGATTTTGTTCGAACATAAAGAATATCTTAACAAAGAAAGGTGATTTTGGGGTGGTAAAAATGCATGATTGGCATGTCTTCATTAAGGTAATTATTATGGTTTATATATTGCTATATTTGTATACTGCATGTTGTTGGTGTAGTTTTTTGTGTGCTTTTGGAAAAAATAATGAAACAATTTTATTTTTATAGTATGTTTTACCTCTATCTCTCCGAGACAACTTCAAAAACAATGTAAAACAAGTTATATATGATCTTGGAAAATACATGAGGTAAGTAGTAATATTTTGCATGAAAAAGTGTTTTTTTAATCCATTGTAGAACTTGTATTTGACATTTGTTTTAGTAATTGTACTTATGT
This sequence comes from Picea engelmannii, assembly GCA_009831015.1. NCBI lineage: Eukaryota > Viridiplantae > Streptophyta > Pinopsida > Pinales > Pinaceae > Picea > Picea engelmannii. Next base: position 339,044 of record ML788320.1, read on the forward strand.
ACTATATTGTTTATTTTCATTAATTCTCGTGATTTTATTGCATCACGTGTAGATGATTGTCATCTAAATAAATCCATAAAGAAGATATAAAGTATTGGAAGAGAGAAATTCCTCGTCTAATGTGTGAAATGAAAAAATTTCTACCTTCATCATTTTTCAATGCACAAGAACACTACCTCATACACAAAGTTGAGGAGATTGAATAGTGTGGACCTATATGTTGAGGGGTGATCCATAATCAGATCCAGAAGCCTGATAGGGTTTAAAAATGCTCAAAAATGAAAGTGCTCAGAATGCAACGAAACCAGCGACATTGCGTCCGTCTCGTCTTCCTGATTCTGGCGATATATTTACTTCGTTAAACGGGCTTCGTATGAGCAAGATATCGCGTTCTGTCCGAAAAGCCAAACAGGTAAAAAAAGGGATGACTGTACAGTCCGTACAGTCCATGTGGCATGCTGACTGTGCAGAACGTACGGTCCATACAACTGATGTGGTAGTTCCATAAAGTGACACGTGGCAGCTCCAGGAGACGACACGTGGTAGGCAGATTTGGGCGTACGGGTAGACAACTGGACCAATTCGGAGGTGACACGTGTCACCACTGTAAGGGTGACACGTGGCACAGATGACGTCAGTAGCTGACGTGGCAGGTTGACAAGGCAGACACATAGGCTGACAAGTGGCAGTACGGTCGATAGGTGGCAGGCATGTGGGCCAATCAGCATTTGACACATGGCATGATGTGGTTGATTGTTGAGGTGCCACGTGGCCCAGTCACAGGCTGCCACGTGGCACCCTATGGTTGGCTGTTGGTTTATGTGTAAAAGTTATTGCGTGCACGGGATTCGAACCCTGACCTCCCCATAGCACAACGAACTAGCAGGGCTAGGCTAACCGCCCGCCCGACCGGTGATTCTTGTTAAACATATGGCACATTAAATATTTATGTTTGTTAAATGGTTTATTTGGCAGGGAAAAGGGTCGGGGCCTAGCCCCAGCCCTCGGCATAAACCACACCACACGACCTTTCCACAGGACTGGGAGCGCGGTGCAGAGTGGATAGGGACCAGCCCTTGGTCCACGGGCCGGTTCCATGTGACCTGGCATTAGTACAAATAGGGGGGCGTGGTAATGGGTCATAGCCCGTGGTTCTACACCATACCAATGACTAGGAGCCGAATATAGGGGGGGCAGCGCTCAACCGGCGGAGCGTGGCCACATGGATGGCGCATATGATCGTAAAAAGGGGGTGCGCGCCCAGGGCTCAGGGGATTATCCCCAATTTTAATTCAAAAATGGGTTTTATGCTATAGTATTGGAATTCTATTATTAATAAGACTGATTTCTATTGATTTTCTCCATTTTTGGGAGATATTGGGCATTTTTGGAGCCCAATTTTTGGGAGGAAGTTGGAGATGAACAACCAACTTCAGATCTATATAAACCAGGCTTGTTAGAGGCCATGGAGGACAGTCAAGAAGCAGTCAGAGCAGATTTATGCTGAAGGGAAGCCAAGCCAAAGCCATTTTGTTGCAGGGAAGATTTTGAGGAGCAGACGTTGTCGGACCATTTCTAGGAGCTCCGAACATCCGTTTTGCGTGTCGTTTTCTTTGCAGGGTTCTAGAGATCTGGGAGAACATGACCAGATCAGTCTTGTATCCATTTGGCATTGCAGCGATGTATGTTTGAGCTTTTGAACAGAAATAAAGAAGCCTCCCCCACAGAGACAAAGGCCCGAAGACGTAGGAAAAGTTGTGCCGAACTCCGTTATCAATCTGCGTGTTATGGTTTTGCTGTATTTTATTTCATTTCAGATCTGCAAATGTGTATATGGTTGTCATAATTCCTCTTCTTTCCTCATTCTTTCACTAAGTTTCTCAAATGGTTAATTAACGCATGAAAAATTAAAACTCAACCATAATTCATTAAAAGATCCTACGGATCAAGTGGTATCAGAGCTAGTTGACGTCTGGATTTGAGTTTTGCATGTTAACCAGGGAAAAGCTACAGCATGGTGAAGGCGAGCTTGTTGCAGAGAATCCATTAATTGGATTGAGAAAGAGAGCTTCTCACAGCGAGAAGATGGCATCGGAAGAAGGATTTTCTCAAGATGAGAAAGAATTCCGGAAAACATTCCATGCTATGTCGGAGATGGTGAAAGTTTTGTACGAAGATTATTTAGAATGGAAGCGACCGGTTTTGGGTAATTCTTCAAAGGGAAAAAGTGAAGAGGAAGAGGACCATCCTCAGATTCCTCCTTCACCTCCATCAACACCTCCTTCTTCTCCTTCTTCTTCAAGTTCAAGTTCTAAATCTAATGAGAAGAAAAATGTTCATAAACATAAAAGTGAAATGCCATTGTTGAAACTTGATGTAAAAATTGAGTTGCCCATATATGATGGTGAAGTAAATGCAGAAAAACTTGACAACTGGATCAGGAAGATGGAGGTATACTGCAGTGTGCAACAGATCAAGGATGAAGCCACACAAATCAAGTTGGCGTCTTTGAGACTTGCAGGTACAACTCTTATCTGGTGGCAAAGCAAGCTGCAAAAAGGAACACAAAATGTGGGTAATGTATTTCCATCATGGAAGAGTTTCATTTCTACACTTAGGAAACAATTCTATCCTTTGGGTTATAAATAAAAAACAATAATTGAATGGCAATCTTTAAAACTAAGAAAAGGACAAACAGTGCAAGAATACACCGATGGATTTCGAAAAATGGCATTAATGTTAGACATTCCTTTGCAAACACAAGAAACTCTTATGAAGTATATAGGAGGATTGCCTACGCATATTAGAAACA
>ML788321.1:22930-33921 GCA_009831015.1 Picea engelmannii
AAATCCAAAACCCCAAATCCATTGACTCAGGTTAGAATACAACCCTAATTTCTTAACCGAAATTAGAAAACCATGGGATGAAATATGATGCACCACTAAACTGCCAAAGACAAAAAAATTCCCAAACAATTGGTGAATAAACCCCCCAATAAGGGAACCTACAGTGATGCAAAGCATATAACACATAACCAACATTCTCCCACTTGTTGTTTTCTTTGCATACATGGGGCACATGCTTTCATGATCAACAATCTAAGGCAAAAATGCCCATTGATTCTCTACACCAATATAATTTCTCAGTGCTCACAGATTTTGTTAATGAATATGCAACATTCTCCAAAGTGTCCACCTTCACTAGAAACACCTTCTTTTCAGCCATGTCTCTGAAAAATGATACTGAACATAGATATTCTTTGTCTTACAATTATAAGCTGGGTTACTTTGACTGTCACAATATATCCTTACAACTTCTTGTACCAACACAATACTTGAGCACAATCTCTGTAACCATACTGCTTCCTTGCTTGCATGAGTTGCCATGTATTCAACTTTTGTAGTTGAGAGTGCCACTACAAATTGTCTTTTTCTCATTCAATTGATTTCTCCTCCAAACAGGTTAAACACATATCCACTTGTATACATTATGTGATCTAGATCTTCAGCCTAGTCTGCATCAACAAAGCCATGTATGTCCAACAATCTGTCCAATAATTTTCTTCCTTGGGAGCACAAGCCATAACTAGTAGTGCCACACAAATACCTGAAAGCCATATTTACCACTGTTTGTTGATGAGAGGAATAATTATATCCTCACTCAAGTATTTTTGAATCTCACTAGGCAAGGTGAGACAGGTGGGATTGTTACCCTTGGCTTATAGTCTGATAAAAAACATTAATCAATCCTCAAGAAACAAGCTCTTGGGCCCGATGCTATTATAAAATTGTATGCTTTGCTATTAAATAAAATTTAAAAATAGAAAAAAGTGTTTATAAATGAAGTTTATAAAATTTAAATGAATAAATGCAAGATAACAAACATTTGAAAATCAGTACACAACAAGTCTTAAATTGAGAAGAAATTAAAAAATGATTTTATTGATATATTTTCTAAGTTACAACTAAGTTTCTCTTTACAAACCCCTACGAGGGTTTGGAATAGAATTAGACTTAGAAGTCTAAAATGTAATTTTAAATCATACAAAGACAAATGGTGTTTGGAAGAAAAAGACTAAGAATGAAAATAAACTGGATCAATCCAAGTTACAGGCACATCATAGTCTTGACTCTGCAAAATAGTCTTAATCAATACTGAAACTGAATTCATAAATCATAATCAAACTAAACAGACTCTCAAGATGAATGAATTACCTTCTAAAGAATGTCAAAATTCTTTGCTTCCCAGTCCTTTATTTTTGCCACCTTTAGAGTAAACTTGCTATCAACAAGAGGACTTAGCTCTCAAGAAACTCAGAAATGAATGAATGAATAAGAATTCTAACTTGAGGCAAGAGAAAACCTTACCATAAGTATTTTCCACTATTTTCTCATGTCCTCTTTGTCCTTGCTCTCTTTATTTTATTCTTCAAAAAGTAGTTCAAGTGGTTCAACTACCTTTTGTTACTAAAGTTAAATAACTTTAGTTAATATAACACCAATTTATTTATGATAAGGGTAAATAATAATAACAATATATAATAATTAATATGTGGGGCCCCTATGTCTTTACTTCTTTTATTTTCAACATTTTGAATATTCATTATAACTCCACAATAATTCAACAATATAAAAATCAACATTATGAAGGAAAACGAATGATTCAAAATATAACATCAACATCTACTCGTATCTCCAAAAATAACATGATATTTGAGTTTTTCATAATAAATATCATGAATATTCTATCTGCCCAAAAATAATATCAAGGTCAAAGTCACTATCTTAAAACAAAATCAAAATAGTCCATATAACTTCTTTTTAAATAATTCTCCCCTTTCTTTCATAAAGTCTTCATATTGAAACTTTTTCTCTTCAAGCTTCTTTATTTCTGGATGTATGTCACTCAAACTAATTTCTTTCTTGCTACTGTTCTCTTTTGATGATTTATGTTTAGAGTGGGCAAATGAAGAGGATTTTTCAGTGCTGAGAGAAGTGACTTGTTTCTTGCTTTTATCCAATTGGGAATCATGAGGTGGAACTTTGTGATCTTTTGGAGGAAATGAGTGAGCCATAGAACCAATTGAAACAATAGGTTGTGTTGTATGAATAGGAGGTGGAAGAGGGAGAGGGGCATAATTTGGCTAATGAAAAATACTAGAGGGAGGCTTCATAACTATATTACCCCATCCATCATTTTCTGGTTGAACAGAGGGCATAGGGCCATGTACAATATTAGGATGTGGCTGCAAAATCATATTGGGAGGAGATGGAGGTTGGGGAAAAGTGGGCTTCCCTACAAGGTTCAAGTGACCTGTTTGAATCAGCTGATGAAATTGTTCAGAATCAACATCGAAATGTATCGAAAACCTCATCATCTTGTACCTCCCAAGTTGCCACAATTCAGTTGCCCCTTCTTCCTCTGTCTCCCCTATTGCCTCTGTTTCCACTTCTGTTGAAAAAACTCATCTATTTTCCACCAACATTTCATTAGTGCAATAATACTTAAATTAAAATACAATTCAGAAACAACAAACATCAATTACAATTTGTTGAACATGATTTACGTATGACTCTGAGAAACAAAGTCATCAAGCGTAAAAAAGGAAAAATGAATGGGACAAGTGAAATTAAAAGAAGAAAAGTTCAACTCAATGAACATCCAACCTTTTATTTCCTTTCATTTTAAATATGAACTAAAAATTCCTCTGCATATGTATAGGCCTCTTTTCTTTTAAAATATGTGCATGCGAAAGGATATTTTTATGACAGGGATATATGAAAAGGACATGTAATTTGCGAAAAATGATAATATGATAGGAATGTATGACACAAATTGTTCAATATATTAACTCTTTCAACCATGCATGTACATATTCAATTATACAAACAATTTGTTTTCAAATCATTTTCAAACCACATTTGTACATCATCTGTAAATAGATATCATGCTGCTCAAACCATTCTTATCATTCGAAACTACAAGTCACATATATCACAATTTATTTTAGTTATATGGACAAGGGAGAAAAACATGTAAAATGGATTTTGTATGAGTAGTATTAAGGGAGATTAACTCATTTAAAATGAAATACAAGCGGTAAATGTCAAGTCCATATAACAACCTTTTTAAAAAAACTCAGCCATTATTTTTAAAATGCCAACATATAATTACCCTTCTTGATTGGTAAATAATCTTTAAGTAACTTATGACTTCAACCAATTTCAACTCATTAATATCATCCATGACATAATATATAGTCAATTTTTTTTATTGTCGAGGCATATACTTAGTTCGAACACCATTAAGACCAAAGTATGACAACATGGAGATAATTCATCTTTTGGGACAACAAACTAGCCATATTCACAACAGAACTCGGGTTCGAGTCTATTCAATCAGAGTCAAATTTTCATATAACTAAAGGCTCTACCTTGAACAACATAATCGTAGTCCAAGAAATAAAGTAGGATGCAATGACATATAACCTTTAAAATTTCAGAGTGAACAGGAGGCTCAACACAATTAATCAATTGATATGTGTGTATATATTTGGGTTCTACCTTGTTGGAAATGAATACCAGAGATGAACTGGAACCAAAGACAAGTTAAAGAAATGAATAAAACCAGAGATCGTATGAACTAGATTTCGATCAAACATCATTCCATGAATTCGGGCTCGAACCCCGCTAACTTGTCTAATAACATTAAAATGGGTCTTTCCATTTACCACAAAGCTCATAAAATTAACAAGAACTTAGTTGGGTTTGAAACCCTTACTGTCTTGCATGCAAAAAACAAAGGTGAGCTCAACCCATATCTCAATAGTTCACCATTTCTCCAAACAAATAACAAACACATAATGGAAAATGAAAGTATGAATAGTGACAATCTGAAAACCAAGACCAGACTCCCATTTCATCCAACAACCACCAATTCTTCATTTTACAATTTTTTTCAATAGGTGTAACACATACAACAAGTAAAACCACTGAAACCAAATCACCATTGTCACCCAATTTTTCTTTGGAATGAAATATAAGGGAAGAGAGACTTTTACACTCATGACCAGTCAAATAGAGCCAAAAGCTAATTCATTTGTAAAAACATTTCATGGAAGATATGTTAAAGAGCTGATGCACTTACCTTTTCCAATGACGAGTTTATACCAACACCAATATAGTTGCCACAACAACCAAGTAGATTCGTTCCTCAGGTGGAGCTCTTTTCTAGAGACCGAGAAATAAAAAGTGAGCATAACCCTAGCTCCTTGAAAGAGGGTAAGGCACGACAAGACTTGGCATTAAATCCAATATCGAATCGAAATAAATGCATGGCTAGCCATCATGTTCATAATTTATTTACCTTAGATTATGCATATGCCAACTCACCTTAACAAGAAATTTATACCATGGATATGACCATATAACAATAAATCACACTTAAATTCCACCAAAAATACTCCATCACTGTAAATATTCAGCAACTGCCTTTTCATCAATTGTGAGTCCGGTTTGATTTAATCGAGCACTGAGCATGTGCGTTTGAATATTCTACATAGCTGTGAATCCAGTTTGGTTAAACTGACTAGTTGGCCATTGATCCATTAGGCCACCAGGGAAAAAAATTACAACTGGGCATCGAGCACTCAGATACATCACAATGCATGTATAAACGTTTATTCTAGTTTGATTAATCTCATTTGTACTACATTCACCTAGATGTTGATTCATTTCCATGTTGACTTGTCACTTCAAGATAATAACTAATCTAGTTGGCGCTCATACGAATATGATAGGTTTTATTCCATTTTCACACTCAACTATATGTAATACATACTATGTGCTATATAAAACCAAACTTCACACCATTAAAAAAAACATATGCGCCACTTTTTCTATATTGCATATTAAAACCAAAGTCTCGAACAATTTTCCCATGGGCTTAATATTCATGACAATTTAAACATAACCTTTGTTGGAAGATTGATTGTCATTGATGCCAACTTTAGAGGAAGTCTAGAAGCCTTTAGAAGTAATGGGTATAATTGAATAAGTCTTCAAAGTGGTCCCCTTATGGTGTAGCTTTAAGCATGGCTCTCACGAGAAGATGCTTTGAAGAAGTCTACAAGAAACCCAGAGGTGTAGTCATGAGGCCCGAGTTTGAATGAGGAAAATGAGGTTGAATAATACTTCAAGTGTATACAAAACCCTCATAGATGGATAATCCTCGTCATGCCATTTCCAATGGTAAGTGGTAAGCCACATGGTTCCACACGGTTGAGGAGTTATAAGGTCATGAAGTTGGAAGCCCCGTAGATTGGTTAAGAATCCCCTAAATAGTTGCATCAAGATGTTACAAGTCATTAATTAAAGAGTAAAAAAATTATAAAAATAAAGTACAGGTCAACCCTAAACTGAAGAAAAGAAGTCACTTGGAAAAGTATAAATACAACTCAAGAATTATCTCATCTTTACACACAAGTTCAATGATTATATATATTTCAAGTGATCTTTTGGTAAGTCTTTCGTAGCGTATATAAGGAAGTGGATATGAGGAAGAAAGGAGTGTGGAAGTCTCAGAGTTGCAAAGAAGGAAGAGTTTCATGAAACCCTAGTTTAGCTGACCCCAGCAGGTCAAGCTACTGGTGTTCTGCAAGGCACCCCTGCAGGTTTTTTAGCATCTGTCACATGAGGGCCCACACGATATTTGGAATCTTTCCAATGAGGCCAAACCATATTTGAATAAGGATGCTTGGTTCAGGTTGCAACAAGGTATGATGTTACAACATGTTTGCTACATGATCTAAGATGGTATGTATCAACTATTTCTTCATAAGTAAAGGTATGTATTTTATGTGCTTAGTTGAGGTTTGTATCATGTATGGTATGACACATGATTAAGGCATGTCTTGGAGGCCTTTTTTGGTATATGGTTGCATATGGTTGAGGTCCATGTTTTGGTGATATTGATACATACTTGAGACATATCCTTGGTACTTAGTTTATGGATGTTATGGTTCATTGTTTGAGGCATATATTTGTGATATTGGCATATATTTGAGATATATACTTGGTATATGATCTTGATGGTTATGGTGCATACTTGAGGCTCATTGTTGAGAATTTGACACATATTGGATACTTGAAAGATGATATGGTACAAGTTCTGGTACATGGTTGATGTGCATGGTTAATGTACATGTTATGGTGGTGGTTTTGGTATCCATGTGAGTGGATTTGGTTATAGTTGGTTGATGATGGTATATCAGTGACAGAGACAGTGACAGTGACAATGATAGTGACATGGACAATGCCAGTGAGAAGTTGGATGATTGGTTGATCATTAATTACAGGTTGATGTATTAGTGACAGTGACAGTGACAGGGATAGTGACAGCTTGGATGATTGGTTGATCATCAGTTACAGGTTGATGTATAAATGATAGTGGAAATTATAGATTTATTAGTGGTAGTGGTAGTTTGAGTCTGCACTTATATTTCAGGGTGAAAAGATGGGGCAATGAAAGGGGGTTATATCCTCCTTCCAGTTGGTGGCAAAGAACTCAGGGAGTTAAATATTCCTTTAGGTTGGTGCTTATAAATCAGGGGGTTGTAGCCTCCTTCCAGTTATATCTAGAGAATTAAGGGAAATGGAGCTTCCTTTAGGTTGGTGTTTGTAAATCAGAGGGTTGGTGCCTCCTTCCAGTTGGTTTTGGAGAATTTGGAAGTCAATGATTCCTTTTAATGTAATATTTGACATATAAGAAAGCATCCCGTGTTTTTCTCCCATCTGGGTTTCCACATAAATTCTGGTGTATTGAGTATTTGTGGTTTTTTTTTATGTTCTTTTGATTGATACTGGTCATGATATATTGATGATATATTGCCGATAAATTTAATGATTACATGTTCTGATTAAAAGTGGTAAAATATTGTATAATACTTATTCACCCCCCCTCTCAATATTCCAACAATTGGTATCAGAGCAGGTCTTTCAAGAAAACAATTTAACCCTTGGAAGGAAGATCATGAAGTACGCTAATATTGGAGTACCATAGTTTGATGGACATAACTATGCTTTCTGGAGAATAAGAATGAAAACAAATATACAAGCACATGGATTTTATGTTTGGAAAGCAATAGTAGATAGATACAAAACACCTGCCACTCCTCCAATAGATAGAGATGGAAATAAACTCAATGAAAATAGTTCAAATGCTACAAATTCAATTTTGAATGGCCTAGATCACTCAATATATGTGAAGGTTATGCACTGTGATTCTACAAAGGATAGTTGGGACAAAATTCAAAATATTTATGAAAGAGATGCTAAAGTAAAGGGGGCCAAGCATCAAACCTATAAAGGCAAGTTTGAACAACTGAAGATGAAGGAAGATGAAGATATCACATCTTACTTCTTACGAGTTGATGAAATAGTAAATTCCATTAAAGGATTGGGAGAAGAAATTAAAGAACCAATAATTGTTCAAAAGGTATTGAGATCTCTTATAATGAGATTTAATCCCAAAATTTAATCCCTAGAAGAAAGAGAATACCTTGCCACATTAAGCATGGACGAGTACATGGGATACTTATAGCCTATGAAATGAGGATAGAGTGGGATAATCCACCCAAGAAGGAAGCAACGTTCAAGGCATCCAAGAAGAAAAAGAAGAACAAACAAGAGCCAAAGAAAAGGCCAAATTTAGACTGTAGCTGCAGTGATGATTCATATGAAGATGAAGAGATGTCCAACTTCGTAAGGAAGTTAAAGAAAGGAACTTGAAAGTACAAAGGTAATATTCCTTTTAAATGTTTTAATTGTGGTAAAATTGTACATATTTCTAATAAACATCCATATGCTAAGAACAAAGAGAATGATGAAGAAGAAGTTCTGAAGAAAGAAAAAAAATATCAAAAGGGAGACAAAAGAAGAAACAAGAATAAATTCTTCAAGAAAAGTTTCTACTCAAAGGAGGATAGTTCATCATTAGATGAGGATGATGATAGTGAGAGAGACTAAGAAAATGTACTCTTTATGGATTTTGAAAATGATGAAGAGGATTATGAATAAGGAGGTGAGGTTGATCTTGAAGCATAACTAATTAGCGCTTTAAGTGAACTAAAGAAAGAGAAGAAGAAACATAAATCGATCAAGGGAGAGTTATTCAAGCTGAAAGAAAGCTCTCAAATTCCTAACTCTGAAGAATATCAACATACGATTTTGAAAATAAAAGTCCAAGTTAAAGAATCTAGAAGGATTGAAGAAATACTCAGAAGCCAGCTGGAAGAAAAGGAAAAAGAGAAGGAGGGATTAGAAAGAGAAATCATTTTTCTAAGGAATGAAATTTAGAAAAGAGATATGCAGCAGAACAACACCAAAATACTAGATGAAATCATCACTACTCAAAGGCTGTATCATGACATGTCTGGACTAGGATACAAACAAACACATACAAAGAAGGGTTCGAGCTCTATGACTACAAAAAAGGAAGCAAAACAAGGGACGTATGCAGAAGTCATTAGAGGATTCACGAAGAAGGAAGAATGGAAGCCTTCACATGAGAATGATCAGGAAGAATATTACAAAAGGATGGAACCATCTAGAATACCCAGGTTTCAGAATCAACAACCACCCATGGAAAGAAGTCAAGAAGAAAACTATAGAGGAACAACACCATTCAAAATATCTCCTAGGTACCAAACTATGTTTCTTGGTTCATGAACTGTTCTTGTAATAGTTTTGGGCACAAAGCTATAAAATTCAAAGCTTCTTCTAAGAACATAAGCAACTATGAAGGTCACCCTAGAATTAATCATCTCATAAATCTCCATGAAGCATACAATATAAACTATAACAGTTTTGGCTCATTAAACAATGAAGTAGAATGCTATATAAATGCAACAATTTTGGACACATGGCCAAAGATTGTAGATTGATAGTTCCTCCAAATGATTCAAAGCAAGAATTAAAAAACCATAAAAAAGAACTATCAAGAATTTGGATTAGGAAGCAGGATAAACTAAATGTTGAAGAATGTTCCCTTGCACTACATGCACAAAACAAAAGAAGTGATTGGTATGTTGACAATGGTTGTCCAAAACAGATGACAAGTGACAAGAACAAATTTATAACTTTGAAGAAAGAAAGAGATGGACCAATTTCATTTGGTTATGACAACTCAACCAAGATTATAGGGAAATACACAATGAAGCTTGGAAGTAAGGAAGCCAAGGCAGAAAATTTCCTACTTGTTTAAAACATGAAGCACAATTTTCTCAGTGTAAGTCAAATGTGTGATCAAGGACATAGACTTATATTTGACTAAGAGAAGTGTGAAATAAGAAAATAAGGATTAGGAAAATTGGTGGCTACAATAGTAAGGAATCCAAACAACATATACATCTTAGATGAGATTGGAAAGGAAAGATGTTTCCTGGGAAATGAAAATGAAAGTTGTCTTTGGCACATAAGAATGGGACACATGAACTTTGACAATCTGGTCAAGATTAGAAGAAAGGAAGAAGTAAGAGAAATGATCAAAATCTCAAAACCAACCAATACTATGTGCAAGCATTGTATACATGGAAAACAAACAAGAATGGAATTTAGATCAAGGGAATACTCTACAACAAAGCCATTGGAAATTGTGCACACTAATATATGCAAACCAATGAGAACAAAATGATTAAATGGAGAAAAATACTTCATGCTGCTTGTTGATGACTATACAAGAATGACTGCAATATATTTTCTAAAAAAGAATTTAGAGGCATTTATAAATTTCAAAATATTCAAGGAGATGGTTGAAAATGAAATGGATTTGAGAATTAAATGCTTAACATCAGACAATGGAGGTGAACACATATCAAAAGAATTCAATGGATTCTGTGAAGAGCATGGAATAAAAGGGAAATTCTTAGCATCTAGGACACCTCAACAAAATGGAGTCATTGAAAGGAAGAACAAAACTGTAACAGAAATGGCCAGAGCCATGTTGAAGGATTCGAACTTGAGAAATATTTTTTGGGTATAGGAAGTACACATAGCCATTCATATCTTGAAAGGGAAGACCAACAAATGCCAAAAATTTTAGAGTATTTGAAAGCAAGTGCTACATAAAAAGAGAATATGACAGAGTTGGAAAATTTGATTCTCGAGTTGATAAAGGAATATTGGTTGGTTGATCAAACAAAAGCAAGGAATACAAATGTTACAATTTGATACTCAACAATATAGTGGAAAGTATAAACGTAAAAATTGATGGAGCAGATGTACCAAAAATCAAAGAAGAAAGGAAAGATCCAAATGAACAAGAAAGAGAAGAAGAAATAAAAGAAGAAGAGGTAGAAGAAGAAGAACAAAAAAAGAAGAAGAAGAACAACATCTAGAAGGAGAACAAGAAGAAAGTGGCCAAGATGAATTTTTGATTCCCTCTAGGACATCTAACTGTCGGGTTCAGAAGAATCATCCACCAGAATAGATTATTGGAGATAAAAATGTAGGAATAGAAACTAGAGGAAGTAAAAGATTTCCTACACTAGAGCAGAGACACCTTGCACTACTATCCACAATTGAACCCAACAAATTTGAGGAAGTTAGTAAATATGAACATTGGGTCAAGGCCATGGAAGAATAACTACATAAAATAGAGAATAATGAAACATGGGAATTGGTTCCAAGACCGAAGAACAGAAATGTGATTGGTACAAAATGGGTGTTCAGAAACAAACTAAACAAATATGGTCACGTAACCAGAAAAAAGGAAAGATTCGTATGCAAAGGATACAATCAAGTTGAAGGAATAAATTTTGAATAAATCCCCCCCCCCCCCT
>ML788321.1:33991-49205 GCA_009831015.1 Picea engelmannii
CAAGGTATATTAGATGCACATAAAATCAACATTTCTAAATGGTGAATTAGAAAAAGAAGTCTACATAGAACAACCATAAGGGTTCCTACTGTCAGAAAGGGAGGATTATGTTTGCATATTGAAGAAAGATCTGTATGGACTCAAGCAAGCCCCTAGAGCCTGGTATTCAAGATTGGACAGGTATTTGCAGGAACAAGGATTCATAAAAGGTAATGAAAATATTAGTCTCTATGTGAATATTGATAGGAACAATATACTCATCGTTGAAGTATATGTGGATGACATTATCTTTGGAAGGGATGATGACAGGATGGGTAACAAGTTTTCCCAAGACATGTAGAATGAGTTTGAAATGTCACTACTTGGTGAATTAACATTATTTTTGGGACTTCAAATATCTCAACTGGATGAAGGCATTTTTATTTCACAAAACAAACACATCAAAGAAATGTTGAAGAAGTTCATAATGGAAGATTGCAAACCAGTAAGTACTCCTATGATGATCGGTTGCAAGTTAAGAAAATATGACGAGTCTAAGGAAGCAGAGCATAGACTCTACATATCGATGATTGGAAGCCTACTCTATGCGACAACTTCAAGACCAGATGTAATGCAAGCAGTTGGACAAGTTGCAAGATTTCAAGCAACACCAAAGGAAACTAATGTTCTAGCAGTAAAGGGTTCTTCAAATATCTTAAAGGAACAACAAAGTTTGGGTTGTGGTATCCAAAACGGAATGAAATGAATAGGATTTCCTACACATATGTATATTGGGTAGGAAACCTTGATGATCAAATAAGTACTAGCATATCAACCTTCTATTTGGGTGATTTTCTGGTATCCTAGTTAAGTAAGAAGTGAGCCTCAATATCATCATCTACAACAAAATCATAATACATTGCAACAACAACATGTTGTACTCAGGTTATCTGGATGAAGCAAAACCTATAATATATACAAGTAAAGTATGATGATCCCATTTTAATACTCCGCAACAAAAACAATGTTATCAATATCTCCAAGAATCCAGTGATGCATTCAAGACCAAACATATTGCTATCAAGTTTCATTTTCCATGGGAATAGGTTACCGAAAATAATATCAAGTTACAGTACATTGGAACAAAGGAACATATTGCAAACATCTTCACTAAACCTCTCCCAAGAGAGACATTTGAGTATCTTCTAGTGAGGCCAAGTCAGATTTGAAGAAGGATGATTGGTTTAGGTTGCAACAAGGTATGATGTAACAACATGTTTTCTACAAGACCTGAGATGGTATGTATCAACTATTTCTTCACAAGTAAAGGTATGTATTTTATGTTCTTAGTTGAGGCTTGTATCATGGATGGTATGGCACATTTTTAAGGCATGTCTTGGAGGCCCTTTTTGGTATATGGTTGCATATGGTTTAGGTCCATGTTTTGGTGATATTGGTACATGCTTGAGACACATCCTTGGTACTTAGTTTATGGATTTTATGGTTCATTGTTAAAGGCACATCTTTGTGATATTGGCATATATTTGAGATATATATTTGGTATATGATCTTGATGGTTATAGTGCATACTTGAGGCTCATTTTTGAGACATTGGAACATCTTGGATACTTGGCATATGATATGGTATAGATTCTGGTACATGGTTGATGTAGATGGTTAATGTACATGTTATGGTGATGGTTTTGGTATCCATGTGAGTGGATTTGGTTTTGGTTGGTTGATTATGGTATATCAGTGATAGAGACAATGACAATAACAATGACAGGGACATTGATAGGTTGGATGATTGGTTGATCATCAGTTACAGGTTGATGTGACAATGATAGTGACAGGGACAATGACTGTTACAAAGAAATCCCCCTGCAGACAAGTGGATTCTCTCTTGGGCTCTAGATTCCTAAGACCAAGACAAAAAGGGTGCTAAAGTTGGTCACTGAAATCCTTTTAAATCTAGCCAAACTAATGTATAGAGAAGAAGAAGAAAGGTGTACCTTTTTAACGATGTTCGTCCTTACACAGTCTGAGTTGATCTTTGATCTCCAAGCTCCTCGATAAGTCCTGCAAACCAAAAAAAGACAGAACAAGCTTCCTATTCTACTAATATTATCTTGAAACCAGATCTATCTAATAGAGACAAGTTCATGTAGAATAAACACAACCTTGAAAGAAACAGGCCAAGCACATATGTATATTAATGAGAAAAATAGAGAATAATTAGAGACCTTTGATGAAGGTGCAGTAGCCTTTCCCAGATTTCCTTGTCCAACCCTTTTCTCACGTAATCCACACACAAACTGATTATGCTTTAATGATATATCCCTTATGAGATCATAAGTTTGATGCCTTCAATGTCTCCCCCTTTCACCATGAGGAGGCCTCCTTATATAGGGTTGGAGAGGCCTAACCACTTAAGATATTCTTGGGATAGGTTGAGGATCCTTCTCCTTCAGTTGTGGATCTTCCCTAAGATCAAGCCTTGATCTCAGATCCAAATCCAACCAACTCTAGAGATGAAGGGGATTCTTCCCTGATTTTCCTCAACAACCCAAGATTTGCTCAAATAGGCCAGCGCTCCCTCAAAATGGGGCAAAAATCATTGAAACACTCCCCCAAAAGAGGGTACAGAGCATTGGCACTTCCTGACAATGTATAGGGGAGCGCTACCCTTTAAAAATGATTTTTGAGTGGTTTTTTCCATGGCAAAAGACTTGTAATTTTTTTCAAATGATTTCTCCTCTTTAAAATCAGTCTTTGGAGGTGTCTTTAAAGTGTTCTTGATAATGTCATTCGAGACACAACATAGGCAAGATCAAAGTATGATATTTGCGACACTTATGGCCAAAATGTGACACTAGTAATAATGACAATAGGTCATCATTGTAACAAGTAATTTTGATGTGTAATAGTGACAGGTTGGATGATTGGTTGATCATCAGTTACAGGTTGATGAATCAATGACAACGGCGGTTACAGGTTGATCAGTGGTAGTGACAGTTTGAGTTTGCACTTATATTTCTGGGTAGAAGCATGGGGAAAGGAAAGGGGGTTTTAGCCTCCTTCCAGTTGGTGACAAAGATTTCAAGGAGTTGGATATTTCTTTAGGTTGGTGCCTATAAATTAGGGGGTCATATCCTCCTTCTAGTTGTAGTTGGAGAATTCAGGGAGTTGGAGCTTCCTTCAGGTTGGTGCTTGCAAATCATGGGGTTGGTGCCTCCTTTCAGTTGGTGCTTACTATGAGTGTAATATTTGACATATAAGAAAGCATTCTATGGTTTTCTCCCATTTGGGTCTCCATGTAAATTCTGGTGTACTGTTGTTACACATCTAAATGTCACACCATCATGTCACACATAAGTGTTGTAAGTGTCGTATGCACCTTACTAAGTGTGGCATGCACTTTATCAAATGTCACATGCACCTTACTAAGTGTCACATGCACTTTATTAAGTGTCATAACTTTGACACCATGGAAGAACATTTGAGATAATCCTTAGTCATTGTGGAGGATAAAAACCCATCATGAGAAGGTCAAAATGATGCCTTTTACCTTGATATTTTTACCATTTCTGAAGGTCAACACTCTCCTGCCCATGTATAGGGAGTGTTTAACTCTTATCAATGATCCCATGCCCATGTATAGGGAGGATAAAAAATGATCTATGCTCAGTATTGGGGGAGCATTGAAGTTGTTAGGGAAGTTACAACTAGCCCTCCATTTTCTAAGGGTTAGCTCTGAGATGCTCTGATCCAGGATCTTTTCATCATGACTTATAAATAATTGCATTAAATGAGCATAAATTAAAGTGCACCATTAAAGAATGAAAAACTAAAAAATGAAGAGACATAAGCATCATATCTGAACACAAAAACTTGATAATGAAGTTCATCCCTAGTGGACTACGTTTCCGGGTCCTATTCTCAAATGGGTAGGCTCTTTCATTAACTCAGAAAAATAATTTGGCAAAATACATAAGTATACCTCATTTTGGAATCAAGATGTAGAAATAATGATCAGATCAGAAAATAGACAACACCACTGAATTCATGGCGTTGAATTACCCAAAAATGACTGTCTCCATGCCTCGATCCAACTCTGGCACTCCCATGCCCAAGAGGAATTTTGTCTCAATTTTCGTGCCCTCTGCAACTTGCAATTATGACTGTAATTTCATAGAAATGTGTTCCCAGATGGTTGTACGATCTGCACGCCTCCCCCCTGTGGCTGGGTGGCTGCATCATTTAATAATTATTTAGGCGTTGTTTACAATGTGGAATCTAAGGCCTCTTGGTTAGGGTAGATATGTTAAGGCGTTATTGTGGGCGGAGGTCTCGGGGTCAAACCCCGTGGACTCCCCTTTTGGATTTTTATTTGTTATATGGTATATATATAATGTGACCATTCCACCAAGTTTAGTGGTGTCTCCAAAATTGTATCCAAATGATATAACTGTGGTTAGGGTTGGCATGGTCCGCCAGATTTGGCGAACTCACCAACCATATTTTTCCAAATTTTTGTTCACGGGTTGTCCTTGGGCATTTCTTGCCTGCCACTTGGAATTTTCTGATTGGGACACATGGAAGCCTATGAATGGTCCATGCTTGCACCTTCCAAGTTAGCATGCCATGTCATCCGTACAGACTGTACAGACTGCAACGTGGCATGATCTGATTGGTCCATGGATCTATCCAAAAATGCCAAACCCGGGTGACATGTGGAAACCTCTGATGCTTCCACATCATCATGCTGCCATCATGTTGACGTCAAGATACCATGTGCCACCTTACTGATCCTTCCACGTGTGCTATATGGATGCTGACATCAACAATACAGATGCTGACTCATCCCCTATTGACTGGGCTAGGTTGAAAAAACTTTGACTGTGAATATATTTCAATATGTAACTCCATTTGATGAGTCGTTTGCATCGTTAGAAAGCTTGCGACACACTCTTCGTGATCATGCCATTTTAACTGAGTTTTGGGAATTATGAATTTTTTCCCTTTCTCTGTCTATTGAAGCCATTATGAGCGTCGTGAGTTGCCTCTGTGAGTTCTAAGTTGTTCTTAGCCTTGTCTGGATCCTTTTTGGATAACACCTTCCCACTGTGAGATTTTTGGACCACCAAAAGCTTTCATCAATCAATAGGTAAGTGAGGGAAGAGTCCCCTCACTTTGTCCTTCTCTATCCACTTTGCCTTGCTTGGATGTGTGCCTTTTAAGCCTACTCAAAGATAATCAACATCACCCTTGCATGAAGTCCTTGTCCTCCCGTCCAGGATGATATCTTCCTATAACTCATCCAATTACTTAGGTGCAAAATCATCAACTAAAGGTATTGAAAATTCCTCATCTTGATCCATGATCATGGGAGGCTTAAAAAGTTTCAAGTTCTCAATGTTCACAACTGAGTAAATATGCATGTAAGGTGGAAGATCCAGATGAAAAGCATTGGTTCCACTTTTCTCCAAGATAGTGAAGGGTCCATAACGAATGGGATTAATTTTCTTGCCTTCACCCTTCAATATCTCCTTGCTGATGTGAATCCATACTCGGTTTCCAACCTGGAATTCATGATCAACCCTGTGTTTGTCATGCCGATCTTTATACTGTGCTTGAATTTTCTCCAACTATTCCGTGACTTCCTGGTGTATTTGCTAGATCCTCTAGATGAAATTGCGGGCTCTGTCCTCTATTCGCTCTTCATTCACATCGGTATCTCTCCCATACATCAAGTCCAAAGGAACCTTTGGTAGGTACCCAAAACATGTCTCAAAAGGTGAACTCTGAGTGGATGAATGCAAAGCTCAGTTGTAAGCATGCTGTACATAGGGTATCTGTTCATCCCATAACTTGGGATGCTTGTTGCAATAGCCTTGATGAAAAATTACCACTGTTTGTCTTACCACCTCTGTCTGTTCGTCGGTTTGTGGATGGAAAGTAGTGCTCCTCTTCAATTTGGTGTCCATCATCCTCCACAATCTAGTCCAAAATTCCTCAAGGAATTGAGTATCTCAATCTAAGACAATGGATGTGGGTAACCCAAAGTGAGCCCAAACATGCTGAAAGAAGAGAGTAACAATCTGCTAAGCAATGATCTGCTTTTTACATGGCATCACGATACACATCTTGCTGAAACTATCCACTACAACATACAAATAATCATGAACCCCTTTGGTCATTGGTAAACCCCCTACAAAATCCATGGATATACTTTCCCATAAATGGGATGGAACAGGAAGTGGTGAGTATAGCCTCAGTTTTCTATTAGTGGGCTTACAAGTAGAACAAATCACACACCCTTTTACATATTTAGTTAAAATTTCTTTCATTTGAGGCCAGTAACAAAACCTATGCAAATGAGCCATATTTTTTCCTACCCCAAAATTCCCAGACACAAGAGAAGTGTGTGCTTCTTGTATTACATGGACTTGCTCACTTGTAGGAATAAGTAACTTTCCAAGATGGTAGAATAATTTTCCCTGCAGACAATAGTTCTCTACCTATGCACCGTGGGTTAGCTTCTCATATACTTCTTTAAAATATTCATCGATGGCATATTGTTCTACATAGCTATCATGAGATAAAGAAGCGTTATTAAAAATAATAGAAGAAACAATAGGAGGCCTAGAAAGCATATCAACTACCTTGTTATTGTTGGAGAAATTTCTATTTTTGACACTAGTTTAGTGGGAGTTAACTGACTAGTTCTATTTTAGACTTTCTATTTTTACCATCACTATTATGCATGCATGGATTCCTAAGGAAATCTAACTGCTTGATTTTTTTTCTTAATTATGGAATGTTTTTCCCTATATATGAGTGTATTCCACTCATTCATTGTATCATATTGATCATGATCTATGTATCAATCATCAACTCATTGGAGTAGTGTGAATACATTTTCTCATTCTTCCATATTGAATCTCTCTTCCTTTCTTGATAAGCTTTGTTTTTACTTTCTTTATATAGATCTCCTGTGCAGGTTTCCATGAAACATTGACATGGTATCAAAGCTATGCTTCTTGGAGCAAGCCAGACAAGCCAAAGAATAAGGAAAACCAGAGTTTCGACGAGCTAAATCCATGGTCGTAACTTTAAGCATTTATTCCTCCCAAAATATTACGTTTTGGAGGAAATGATTCACTGAAAAAGTAAACCAGCCCATTTTGGAAGTGCGTTTTCAACCGTTTGGTGAAATTCTTCACCGTTTTCTCAGAAAGTAAGCCACAAGATAGCCTCATGAAACTGATACGAATCCATGGCCATACATTTCTACAGTGATTGCTCCTAAAAATATTAAGTTTTTGAGGAAACGACTCACTTGAGAAATAAATCGACCCATTTTGGAAGTGGGTTTTCAACCGTTTGGCGATATTCCTCACCGTTTGCTCATAAAGTAAGTGACAATATCATCTCTTGAAACTTATACAAATTTTCACTTAAAGTGCCATTTCTGCCGTGATTTCTTAATTTTTCACTTGCAGATTGAGAGTAATTTTTTAGGGGTTATTAGAAACAGTGGGAGAGATGGATATGCCAACTATTATACAATCAAACTTGGTGGTAATCCTCACACCATACAATTATTTTGATTGGAAGCCCAAGGCAGAATTCCAACTCAGAAGGAAAGGACTGTATAATTTGACGATGGTGATAGAAACAAAACCTACATCAAGGATTGAGAAGATGAGATGGGCGAATCGTAAGGATGAGGCCACATGACTACTTCTTGAGTTAATCTCCACTGATCCATGGTTTCATGTTGCCACATGCAAGACTCCAAACGAGATCTGGACCACCCTAGAAGGACTCTTTGGAAAGCAGGATGAGATGCGAGGTCATATGCTTGAGGTAGAGTCGAATACCTTAGACCCTAAAAGTTTTGATAATATACAAGATTTTTTTACTAAATTTAAATCTTTGCTATTGAGCTTGGGTGAATGTGGTATTGATAAGTCTACAGAAGAGAAACAACTTATTCTAACAATCTTGGCCAAGCTAGGACCAGAATACGCTGTATATGTCTCCAATTTCCATTCTGGCAGGTGTCTTTTTGGAACAAATTGGAAAATGCCTATGTTGGCTCAGTTCATTGAGTCTCTTACACAAGAGCAGAAAAAACTCATATAGATGGGCCTCATGAAAGATCCCAAAGCACACGCACTCACCATGCATGATGGAAAAGGGTCATACAATCAAAAATCGAAGTAGAAACAAAAGGAGTTATTACATCCAGAGTAAAAAAAGGAGGGATATTCCAAACCCTTCAAGGATTCTTTAGGTTCCAAATACACATAGGTACTTAAGAGGAATAACCTTGGAGACTTCATTCCCAAAGGAGCCAAGAAGAAGAAGGAAGAAGACCATGCGGCTAAGAAAGGTAATCATCATGCTCTGGTTGCAATTACTTCCTCATCTGATTCATGGATTATAGATTCTGGTGCATCCCATCATATGGCAACGAAAGAGGAAGTTTTCTCTTCCTTAAGTCCATGATCAAGACCCCCTATTCTCACGGGGGATGATACTCCAGTAGCAGTAGCATGAGAAGGGAGAGTGGAACTCCATAATGGTAGTTTTGAGAATGTTTTACATGTTCCAAAGCTTTCTATGAATCTGCTCTCAGTTTATTAGATCACTCATAAAGGTAAAAAGGTTGAATTTACATCAGATTCTGTTTCAGTAATTGACATGCATGACAATTCCATCATTGAAATTGGTGAGGTGGATCACAAGTCAAGGTTGTATAAATTCACTAAGTTTTCTAACAATGACTCCTCTATTCTACTTACACACAAGGAGAGTACTTTGCATGCACCTCCAGTGCAACATGCATATACTCTTGTTCTTCCATCAGTTTCAGACATCAGAGATGATTTCATACACTCAGATTCTATACATGGAAATAAGCAGGTAGTACAACTAGATAAGAAGTCAGTGTTGAAGCTTCAATAGATGCCTAAGAAGGCACATACCACACTTCATACAATAGGAAACCTTGCAGGAAATTGACGCAAATGCGCCACTGGGCACGTCCGCTCTCACTAGGACCTTCTTTTCCCCAGGCTCGAAGAGCAAAATTCTCTTTAAACCCCTTATCGGGAGTTCTTCACACCCACAGAATGATCCTTCTGATCTTCCCTTGTGTTATCGGGAAATCGGGCTTCGTGTGATCGCGAGTTCTGAAACCACGGAATCGGGTCTCACCAATCCCCGAAACCCGATGAACATTCACCTCCCGGCTTCCTTCTCTTATCAGGGATCCTCCCGTCAGGAAATCGGTACCTGCGAGGTAGCGAGTCAATCACCTCATGGTTTCCCGATTCCCGATATGCGATGACACCTTCTGCAATCCTTCGCTCCTTTGGCTAACTCCTTCGCATGTGGTCTGCTAGTCCACAGGACCACGGTCCTTTCCTCCTATCATAAGTTCAGACTTCGCGAGACTGAGATGTGTAGAACTCACGTCCTCAGGATCTCTGATCCTCCTATCTCCGATGCCACTTGGCATCAACTCTCGGCAAGGCTGGACCTTCCAACACCTGTCCTCCACTATGTTCTTGACTTCGTCGATAAATCACGTATCGGAATATCAATATTTCAAATGCGCTGGTTCATAGAACCTCCAAAGTTCCAAACCCTGATGCGTGATGACACCTGTCCTGTACGTCACCCCTCCCTTCTCCACTCTATCGGATATCGCGAAATCGCAGTTTCTCCTGTAGAAATTCCATTGTATGCGGGAAATCCGAAATGCCGAACCCCGACCCTCCGGGATCTCGCGCCACGTGTCCCTGCTGTGGTCAACGGATCTGATCCTCTCGGGATATCGCTAATCGCGATTTCATGCACAAGTCTCTTGGCTCTGGAATTTTCGATTCTCTGATGAGCCGGATTTCGACGTCTTTCTGAGTCCTTCCTCTGCTCCTTCAGGCTTAAACCCGGTGCAAATCTCTTGAGATCTAATGGTTGACGGGACTTTGCGGCTTTCGTCTGTGAATCCTGACCGTTGATTCTCCTCCTTGAGATTTCTCTGAAATGGCTAAGTGTTTCTTCTCAAGACTTTCTCTCCAAACCTGTGCCTGCAAACTCTGCTTGACCCTTCTTCGATCAAACCCTCCAGTGTTCTCTTTCAATGATATCACGAAGGTGATATACCTCCTGAACCTTTCCCACTCTGATTCCTTCAAAGGAACTTGCGCGCCCTCCTTTCGGCAACCCTGTAAACATTTCAAGTGTTCGGACTTCTTCGACTCTACACAACTCCTGTAGCAACAGTCTTCAATCTCCTCTACTCAGATTAACAACTGAGGCTTCTTCTTTAGCCTGCACCTTCCTTGCACGGCTTCAACTACCCAAATCAATTTCTGGGTGAATGAGAACCAAAAGTTAAGCTACTGAGCCTTCATCAACGCACTCCTTGCAGATGAATTCAACTACACACCTTGCAGGAATCTCCTGGCTCAGATAAAGAAACAATTGAAACTCATTCCATCTCCTCTTCAGAATTCAGTTTGAAACATGAAATCACATGCACATCATCTACAAAGCAAATGCATAACAGAAAACAAACATTCCTGAGCATATCATCAACACACAGAGAAACCAACACAACCCATGAATTTGAATCAAAACTTTCTTCTATTAATTCAAATGCCTGTACATGGGTGTTCTTCATACAATATTCTCTGCTTGCTCTCCTCTTCTCCTGAATGCTTGATTATTTTACAATGATACAATGAGGGTGTCTATATCTGTTTTCTCTCTCAGACTCTAAACTATCAAATCTAGACTTAAACATCATATCTACCAGCATTAAATCTATTAAATGACTCCTATCTACTTCAGACAAGAGCGTATGGCTCGAGGTCTGATACAATATACAAAGGCGCTTTCCATAAATGCATCATTTATACATTGGCGCATCATCTTGAATGAAAATTCAAAAAGTTTCGGCTGGACTTGTCCAGCTCATTGTCTTCCATGCTAGCTCGCTTGTCATGGGCGATGCTCCTGCATCAGAAATCCATTAGATTCAAGGATGACTCGATCTCAGCATGAGAATCCTTCTCATGTAATTTCAGCTTTAGAACCTGCGATGCCCATGCATTGATATATGGTTCAATCTACTAATCCACAAAACTACAATAGGGTTGTGGTAAATCCATTATGGAAAGAAACTATGCAGAAGGACTATGACTCACTCCTACAGAACCAGACTTGGAATCTGGTTCCACTTCCACCAGAAAGGAATATTTTCAAGTGCATATGGGTCCACATGATCAAGAGGTACAAGGCTCGACAGGTTTCCAAAGGACTTCATTATATCCATAAATATTTCTACATCTTCACGAAGACTTTCAGTGAGCAGAAGTTTCAGACTTTGCGGGATCGTCTTGCAATGAAGAACACAGTTGCCTAGCAACTATCATTTTCTTCTTTTGATACATTATATTTTGAGGGGGGGTTTTGTTCCCACGTGGTTTTCCCTCTTTCCTCACTTTTATTTAGTGTTCATTAGTTGCATTGTACATGAGTACCTAATATGGCCTAGAATCCGAGACTCATTTTTTACTCCATAGTGATGTTCAGGGGGGGTGTTGGAGAAATTTTTATTTTCGACACACTAGTTCAGTGGGAGTTGACTGACTAGTTCTATTTTTACCATCACTATTATGCATGCATGCATTCCTAAGAAAAGATAACTTCTTGATTGCTTTTCTTAATTATGGAATGTTTTTCCCTATATATGAGTGTATTCCACTCATTCATTGTATCATATTGATCATGATCTATGTATCAATCATCAACTCATTGGAGTAGTGTGAATATATTTTCTCATTCTTCCATATTGAATCTCTCTTCCTTTCTTGATAAGATTTGTTTGTACTTGCTTTAGCTAGATCTCCTGTGCAGGTTTCCATGAAACACTGACAATTACTTGTACTCTTTTTGTACTTGATTACAAAATGAAATTTTTGTAGAAAACCCATCCATCTGTAGTGTTGAGATTGTTGCAACTTGGTATGTGCTTGGAGATACTGTAAGGGCTGGTGATCTGTATGTATGATTGTTTCCTTCCCTAACAAGTAATGCTTCCATTTCTTTAAGCTCTAGACTAATGCATACAACTCTTTATCATATGTAGGATAGTTAACAACAACTTGGTTAAAAGTTTTAGAGTGGTAACAAATAGGCTTACAATATTGCATCAATACTGCACCCATGGTGTATCCGCTGGCATTTGTTTCAATCTCAAAAGGTTGTTGAAGATTCAATAGTGCTAATACTAGTGCGGTAATGATCTTCTCCTTCAAAGCGTTTAAAGATTTTTGTTTCTTTACTTCTCATTGAAAAGTGTTCTTCACACTGGTTAAGGCATGCAAAGGAGCTGCGATAAAGGAGAAGTTAGAAATGAACCTCCTCCAATACTGGATTACAACTAAGAAACTTCGGACTTTGGTTACACATTTTGGCTCATGCCCATTTACAATTACATCAATTTTGGAAGGATCAATTTTTAATTTTCCTCCTCCTACAATATGACCTAAGTACACAAGTGAAGTCTTGACAAATTCACATTTAGACAATTTTACATACAACTTTTCCCTTTTCAAAGTATCCAATACTTGCTTTACATGCCTCACATGCTCATCCCAAGTCCCGCTAAAAATAAGAATGTCGTCTAAATATACAATCACAAAGTCATCTAGGAAAGGCCCGAATACATCATTCATCACATGCATGAAAGTTGCCAGAGCATTACAAAGCCCAAATGACATAACTAACCACTAAAAAAATACCTGTTTGGTTTTAAAGATAGTTTTCCATGCATCCTGTTCTGTGACCCTGATTTGATGCCATCCAATGCGTAAATCCAACTTAGTGAAACAAATGTCATTCCTCAACTGATCAAGTAATCATCTATTTGAGGAAGAGGGTATCAATTTTTCACCGTGATTTTATTTAAGGCCCAGTAATCGACACAGATTCGCCATGTGCCATCCTTCTTTGTCACCATCATGATCAAAGAACCACAAGGACATGAACTAAGCATGATGACCCCTTGATCCAATAAGCCCTATACCTGCTTCTTGATCTCTTTCATCTCCACAAATGACATCCTGTACATGCCCACATTAGGAAGAGGAGAATCTTGCTGAAGATGTACCTCATGTTGGATTTCCCCCTTAGGAGGTAATCCATCTGGTTCCTGAAAAATATCATCATACTTAGAAACAATATCAATTAATTCCTTTTTATGAGATGGATCACACCCTTGGAAAGCATTGGATGTTTCGACATCTTTCTCTTTGACGACCATGAGTACATATCTCTTATTAGTGTTTATGAGTCTTTTCATTTTCCCTGCACTAACAAGTGTTGTATTTACCCTCATGGTGTGAGCTCTAACAATATATTCCAGTCCCCCCTTAGTAAGGTGGTATTTGTTATCATGACGAAAGAAGACTACTTTTCTATCATAAAGATAAGGACTTCCCAACATTATGCCACATATATCAAGTGGTACAACATCCAAATCCACTTCATCAATCAACTTTGAAGAAATAGCAAATCTGACCCTACATTGTTTGGTGACATTAAGTTTTGATTTATCACATACCCAACCAAGAGGATAATGATTCAGATGTGGTTTTGTTTCAAGTCCCATCTTCTTGACAAGTGCTTCAGATATTAAGTTTAATTTGGAACCCTGATCAAATAATGTATCTTTCTTAGTGTGTTTAGATACAACTCTTATGTGAAATAATTCATTCCTCTTTTGTTCATCAACATGAGATTCATTATTGGAACTTGAAATAGCATGAAGAGAATCTTTACCTTGTACTCCAACCGATGTGATATTTCCTTCATCTCCCGAATCAAAACCAAGATCTTGTTGCATTGTAGCAACGATTTTTGTCTTCCCCTTTCCACTGAACCATTTCGGTTTCTTTTCCGGATCCAGTTTCCAACAATGTTCTTCATCGTGAACGCTTTTCTTGCAATGAGTGCAAGATGGATTTTCTCCTTCTCTCATCACTATGGCGGTCTTCTTGTCCTTCATTGTAAACTTCTTAAAAGTTTTATGTGGGAGATTCGAATGTTTGTTTGTGGGATCTTCTTGAACATGTTTCCCCCTGTTCTCAAGGTGAGTGGCTTGCACAAAAACTTCGTCAAGACTAGTGGGGTTAAACAAGAGAAAAGTATGATGAATATAACAGTGAAGTGCACCAATATAATTCATTAAAGTTTCATAAGAGTCCAAAGGAATATTTAATGCAAGATCTTTCTTCCTAAATTATTCTGTGAAACTTTGTATAGTTTGACCTTTACTTTGCCTTAAAGTTTTCCATTCCATCATTGCTTTATGTAAATACCCCAATGGATAAAATTACTTCCTTATCGCTGATTTAAATTCCGACCATGAGGAAAGAATATTACCACACTTACTTCTGTCCCGAAGCTTTCTATCCCACAATATGAGAGTGGTGCCTTCCAACCAAA
This sequence comes from Picea engelmannii, assembly GCA_009831015.1. Classification (NCBI taxonomy): domain Eukaryota; kingdom Viridiplantae; phylum Streptophyta; class Pinopsida; order Pinales; family Pinaceae; genus Picea; species Picea engelmannii. The sequence goes on from ML788321.1 coordinate 48,500, forward strand.
GAGAATCTAGTTGCACTTTAAATTCTTCTTCATCAATATGCTGGACACGACAATACAATTCAACCTGTCGGATCCAATTATCTATCTTTTCAGGATTAGCATCTCCATTAAACATAGGTAAAGAAAATTTTACATCAAGATTTAATAATGTTTTCTTAAAAGAGGCTTTATGGCTAGAATGATGAGAATACTGATAATACTCAGAGGAAGAAGAACTAGAACTTGAAGGTGAAGACAGAGGCTCAGTGTTCGACAACACAGGTATTCCAACAGAGGACGAACACCTTCAGTAACCACTCACATAACCAGATCAAAGATCAACACACCGATGTTTTCACATGGTAAAACCCCTATGGGGAAATATCCACGGCCCCAGCCAACGCGACCACTTGGAGCAGTTTATTAATGCAAAGAAAAAGATTACAGAGATATTTTACAAGAGAGTTTCTCACAATTGATCATCGACAAATGACCCTCCATGCTCTTTAAATAGAGATCATGGACCAATAAGGTGTTAAGCCACAGATCAATGGCCGTTAAGATCGAGGAGAGTATGAACCGTTGGATCACTCTATGTCGGGAACATATCGTGACCGTCGGATTTCCTAACTAGAAATGCATACTAATGCATACTAAAGAAACACACTTTTACCTAACGACATATTAGACCAAGTAGATCTTAACTAACTCCTAAGTGTCTAAATAT
>ML788321.1:52236-64857 GCA_009831015.1 Picea engelmannii
AAATATTTCCTTGGTGTTACATTCATTTAGAGCAGAAAATATGGCTTTATCCTTAGCCATATGATAAGATGCTCCTGAATCAATAAGCCACTCATCAGAAGAAGAAGTAGTAGTAGAAGGTGTATTGAAGGAAAAACCAGAATAAGAAAGTGCATGTCCATGAGAAGAAGAAGAAGAATCAATACTAATGTTGTGCTTCTTCATCGCTGCTTCTAAGGCTACCATCTTCTTGAAACATCTGGACTCATCATGACCATCTTTATTACAAAAGTTGCAATGTCTGTTAGTATTCTTTTTATATTTTGATCCTTTGTCACCAGTAGGAGATGAAGCTATCTGAGCGGGTTTAGGACCCTTAGGTTGTTTGTTGTTGTAGCGAGGATGTTGCTTCTTGGGATACTTGGGTTTATCTTTCTGCTGGGCAACTAAGGCTTTGTTTTAGGTACCTGCAGTGTTGATCACTCCAATTTGTACAAGCTTATCTTCCTATGTAATCAAGGAAGTAAAAAAGGACTCAAGAGTGGGTTGTACATAATCTTTCCCTACAACCTCTTTCATGGCATAGAAGGTAGATACAAAAACAGAATATGCACTACCTAGCTTAGAAAGAATAAGATATATGCACCGCTCTTCATCCATTTTTATCTTACATTCTTCACATAAAATTCTGAATGTTTTAAACTTAGATAGATAGTCTCCAAGGTAGGAAAAATCACTTGGAATCAAGGTCAGTATTTGATTTTCTAACTATTGTTCTTGAATAATATTGAGTTTACCAAACACAGATTCAATCTGGTCCCAAGCTGCTTCGGGGTCATCAATTCCTTGAAAGTGGTACCTTAGATCAGGAGAGATGGACATTCCAATTAGTCCACGTGCTTCGTCATTCCTATTATCCCATTTGGATTTCTTATCATCATCAGTGGGGGCTGTTTCCTTTCCCATGGTAATCCGATACAAGCCTTTACTTCTTAATAAATCTTCCATATGGGATCTCCATTGGAAGTAGTTGTCACTGGTAAGCATGACAGTACTTGTAGAATCCATATTAAATATGTAGATAATGTAGATTTAAAAAATGAAACTAATGATCTGGATGGAAAGATCTCAAAAAGTTGTGCGGTTTTAAAAAAAACGGCACTGAAAATGGACGTCCGATGTGAGAGTTATGCCCCTTTTAAAAAAGGCATAAACGGTAACCAAATAACCACGTGATAGTGTAAGTTACTTTATGAAGTGACCCACTTTTATAAAGAGAAGTGGGGATCACTTTTACAATGAGGTTACCTTATAACAGAAAAGTTGCATGCAAAATAATTCTAAAATAAAATATAAAGCTACTTATAGTGATTCACTTTTATACATGAAGTGAAATGCACTTTACAATTTATAGCATGAACTTTTTCAAAAAAAGGTAACAAAAGAGAGACTTGAACTCAAGACCTCTTACTTAATAAGGCAAGTTTTAACCAAATGGTCTAGCAAAACATATTGTAATGTTTAAAAGGAGGATTGTTGTTGTTGATGTTGTTGTTGTTGAAGACGGCCTTGGAGAGCATGCTCCAAAAAAACTCTTTTCACACAAGAAAAAAATTTCGCTTCTCGATGACAAGAAGGGTTAGATCTCGGTTAGCTTACCCGGAAGATGCACCTTTTCCTATCTGTTTTTGATTTTTCGAGATCACACAAAGCGCGGGGAAAAGAGAATATGCAGATCTAAAAGAGTAGCAGCCCAGAAATAAAAAATGCAAACAGAAATAAAATCAAAACTTTGCAAAAATTAAAAAAAAAAATGCGTATTCAGACTTTATACCTCCGGATCTGACTGTAATGGCCGTATCTTGGGAAAACATAAACCTTTTCGAGTGAAACGAAAAGTGTTCCTGAATGAAACGAGTGCTCCAGAAGCAATGGAACAGTCCTCTCAGCTTAAAAATGTACGAAAATGATATAAAATAGAGATGAGGAAACTCGGCTTCACGATCTCGATCTACAACAGGAGCGGGTCTTCAAACAGGCTCTGATACCATGTTCAACAACACAAGTATTCCAACAGAGGATGAACACCTTCAGTAACCACTCACATAACCAGATCAAAGATCAAAACATTGATGTTTTCAAGTGGTAAAACCCCTACGGGGAAACATCCACGACCCCAACCAACGCGACCACTTGGAGCAGTTTATTAATGCAAATTAAAAGATTACAGAGAGATTTTACAAGAGAGTTTCTCACAATCGATCATCGGCAAATGACCCTCCATGCTCTTTAAATAGAGATCATGGACCAATTGGGTGTTAATCCATGGATCAATGGCTGTTAAGATCGAGGAGAGTATGAACCGTCGGATCACTCTATGTCGGGAACATATCGTGATCGTCGAATTTCCTAACTACAAATGCATACTAATGCATACTAAAGAAACACACTTTTACCTAACGACATATTAGACCAAGTAGATCTTAACTAACTCCTAAGTGTCTAAATATCCTAACACTCAGGAGGATATCCTCCAACCCCTTAGTTTACCGAAGCATCATCATCTGCATGTGCTTTATTTTTATTCTCCTCCTTCTTCATATTCTTCTTGTAATCTCCATACATTCGTTCGACCATTTTTGACATGCGATAAAAAACCATGTAAATTTTTTTCTCCTATTCATCATGTTTGTCCTCTTCTGCCATTTTCTTCCTTTGGGATGCACGACCAACTTCGAGATTGAAATTCTTAAGATTTACTTCACCCTTCTTATGCCTGGCCCTAGTAAGCATTCACACTCAACAATTCAAGTCAAAGATGACTGCTTTGATACCAACATGATCTGAGATCTTTTCATCATGACTTATAAATAATTGCATTAAATGAGCATAAATTAAAGTGCACCATTAAAGAAGGAAAATCTAAAAAATGGAGACATAAGCATCATATATGAACACAAAAAATTGATAACAGAGTTCGTCCCTGGTGGACTACGTCTCCGGGTCCTGCTCTCAAATGGGTGGGCTCTTTCATTAACTCAACAAAATAATTTGGCAAAATACATAAGTATACCTCATTCTGGAATCAGGCTGTAGAAATAATGCTAAGATCAGAAAACAGACAACACCACTGGATTTATGGCGTCGAATTACCCAAAAATGACTGTCTCCATGCCTCAATCTGACTCTGGCACTTCCAAGCCCAATAGGAATTTCATCTCGGTTTTCATGCCCTCTGCAACCTGCAATTATAACTGTACTTTCATAGAAATGTGTGCCCGGATGATCGTACGGTTCATTTTCCTCCCCCTTGTGGATGGGTGGATGCATCTTTTAAGAAATTATGTAGGCATTGTTTACAATGTGGAATCCGCGACCTGTTGGTTAGGGCAGATATGTTAAGGCATTGTTGTGGGTGGAGGTCCCGAGGTCAAACCCTGCATACTCCCCTTTTAGATTTGTATTTGTTATATGGTATATATATAATGTGATTGTTCCACCAAGTTTAGTGGTGTCTCTAGAATCATATCCAGATGATATAACTGTGGCTAGGGTTGGCATGGTCCGCCAAATTTGGTGGACCCACCAACCATTTTTTCCCAAATTTTTGTTCACGGGATGTCCTTGGGCATTTCTCGCATGCCAAGTGGCAACCTATGATTGGGCCACATGGAGGCCTATCACTGGTCCACACTGCCTCCTGCCAAGTTAGCATGCCACATCAACCATACAGACTATATGGACTACCACGTGGCATGATCCAATTGGTCCATGGATCAATCCAAAAACTCCAAAACTGGGTGACATGTGGCAACCTATGGTGCTGCCACATCATCATGCTACTATCATGATGACATCAACATTGCACGTGTCACCTTCCTACTCTTGCCACATGTGTTGTATGGATGCTGACGTCAACAGTACGAATGCTGACTCATCCATTGCTGATTGGGCTAGGTTGACCAAACTTTGACTGTGAATATATTTTAATCCGCAACTCCGTTTGACGAGTCGTTTGCACCATTAGAAATATTGCAACGAAATCTTTGTGATAATGCCATTTTTACTGAATTTTGGAAACTTTTAATTTTTTCCCTTTCTTTTTCCATTGAATCCATTTTGAGCATCCTGAGTTGCCTCATTGAGTTCTAAGTTGTTCTTAGCCTTCTTTGGATCCTTTTTGGATCACACTCTTAAGTGGTTTTGATTGAGGGGTTGAGTCATGAGTTGAGTCACCTATATTCCCTCCATTTTTGGTAACCAAATCCTAACCTAAGGAGCTAAAATCTCCACTATCCCTTAAATTGGATATGGTTGTTGAACCTCCCAAATCCTATATAATGAGGCCACTCAAGGGTGAAAGGGAGTTGAGAGTTTAGAAATAGTTCAAGAGCATCATAATTATCATCTGGTTATGCATGAAGGGGATGGAAAGGATAAGCTCGGAGGAATGCTAGCACAATGACAATAAAGTTGTAAGTGTTTCCATTGTTTCTCATGATTACTATAACTTGTCCTATTTCCTCATTCTTTCTTTATTCAATTTAATGCATGAATGTTTGTCCTAGTTTAACTTAGATAGATTGGTTTTTATCTAATGTTACATAGTAGAAGAGAAGGGTTGTCTTACATTTTGCAGGGAGATTATAAGTGTTTCTTTCTATGCTTAGGGCTTGGATTAGGTCTGACACCAGAGAAATGAGGGCAACCTATGAGAAAAAGGTTAGATCTATATTTATATTTATCTTTCTCCTAAAACTTCATGCATAAAAAAATAGAATAGCTAGGGAAGAGGGACACTATTGTCCACTTGTTTTCTTCTGTCCTGGATTGAAGAGAACTCGGTTTAGGGATAGTTCAACCTATCCATAGGGTGAAATTTATCACAATAGAAAAGTGGTGACTCCACTGGGGAACAATTGTTTCCTCAGTTTTTAGCCTTTCATTTTTATGTATTTCTTGATGAATGCTTGTTATTTGAACTCTTCTTTGATTTTCATTCTCATTGAGAAGTTTCCAAAATCAATAGCTCATTCTTTGTTGAATCTGGACCAAGTCTTAGGTCATTTTCATCATTTTCATATATCAAGACTCCTTTATAATGGCTTACAGAGCTTTGATTTCTAAATCAACACTCCCTGTTTGCCTTTTTGGGAGTGTTTCCCTCTGTTCAACACTTGTCTGCTCCTTTCTAGGAGCGTTGATCTCCCTTTTAGCTCAATTTGAAGTCTTTCTTCCCTCTATTTCTTAGATTCCATGACTTAGAAATTAGCCTTAGAGCCTCTCAATAGTGGTTATACCTTTGGTTGATATAAAAGATTGTGTTTATTGTTCTTTTTTCCTCTTTTTGGAATTATTATTTTTGTTCAAATTGTGGAAAATTTGAAACTGTTCAAGGTTAACCTAATCATTGGACATGGTTTTTCTTGTCAGTAGTTTTGAATTCTTTCAGACTTTTGTCATTCTGTTCCAAAGGAATTCACTTTTTTTGGAATTCTTTTCATCCATTTGGAGATAATATAATTTGCATAAAACCTTTTACCTAAATTTCTCTTCTTACGCAAATTCTAGATCCTTTTAGTGAATTTTCCAGCCTTTCAATTTTATTGCAATATCAATTGATCATTCATGTTTGTTTTTATGTTTTGAAAGAGTTATTTTATTCTCTTTCTATCGAACATTGAGTACTTGATTGAGCGAGTGTTAAGTGTATTCTTACAATTGAATTATTTCAGTTCTCATTAAACCTTTGAGTACATCTTGTTTTTTTTTTTCCTTCCTGTTTGTTTTTGTCAAACATTGATTTATTTCATTATAATTGAAACTAAGGAAGCATAAAGGATTTTTATTTGAAGATATTTCATTGCATATAGAACCAAATAAAAATAAATTTTGCATTCAGAGCTTCATTAAGTAGAGTTTTGGTATATCTCGTTAAGGAACTTGTTTTTCATTAGTATTGAAATTTTAAGGATATCAATAAGATAATTTGGCATCATTCTTCTCTTCATTTAAGAGGAAAATTGAAAATTTGCATGATATTGAGTGGTTGTTTATATTAAGAAGAAAATAATTCTTCTCCTTCTCATACATATAATTCATCAAAAAGAAATGTTTGCATTTCATTCTTTTTGCATTCTATTGGAGTCGAGTCTCACACATCATTAGTTTCTTCTTCATGGACCTTTCTGAGTAACGAAATCCATTAAAATGAACTAATGTGCTAATAAAATCAACTAGACATTTTTTGGTTTATATTACACCAAAAATAGCATAGGGTTAGAGTCTTTGGACTAGGAAAAGTGATTTAATTTTCCAAGATTTATAAACAAGACTGTAGACTACTAAAGAGTGACAAAATCCAACTATTGTATAGGCATATCTGGAAACCCCCTCTAAAACAGGGGATAAAAATGAGGTCATGTGCAGAAGAGCAATGGAGATTACCCCTCTAAATCTTGACCAATCGTAGAGGAAAGAACGTATATTGGGGGTTTTTCTTGAGTGTTTCTGGTTCATTTGGTCTCGATGCTTCGTGAATGTTGAATCCCGTCACAACATGTATATGGTCCTACTGGGTGTTCCTATGTCACATGGTTACTACCAGTATCCATAGGTTAACCAAAAACTTATATTATTGGCTACATTAGATTTGCCTAATCTGTCAATGATCCCATACTGCATGCCCCGTTTTGGTCTCCAATCCCTACCAAACTACCTTCCGATATCCCAAAATTCGACGAGAGACTTGGAGAAGACCCTAATAACCATGTAATGACCTTCAATATTTGGTGTTCTTCGAACTCTTCGATGAATTATTCCATTCATTTACGAATTTTCCAGTGAACCCTCACATGAGTGACAAAAAAATGGTATATTGAACTGCCAACGACATTCCTTTAGCGACTTCAAATCTTTAGCTATGCATTTTTTGACACATTTCCAACTGCTGATTCAATATGAAACAAGTACAAATATTTTAAATTCACTTAAGAAATCCACCTCCACTCACATATATGATCATATTAATGAATGGAGGTGGCGACGACAATTGATTAAAGTATCTATTCCAGACCAACTCTTGGCAGATTGGTTTACCAAGTCACTTTTTCCACCCACCGCTATAGATGTCACCATGGGAGGTGCTATAACTGAGGAGAAATCCATCAATAATGCTCAATATTTGGACTTGGTATATTCCCAATCCAACATACTTTACGATATGATCCCTCATGCTCCTCTCTTGTCGAATGATCTGTCAAGACCTACTCCAGAATCCCATGCCAATGGTGTGGTGGGTTCCGTTAACAACACCAAAATTTCTCCTTCTACTGCACAAACCTCTGAGGTGAATGCGGTTCAATCCACTTCATCTCAAAAACCTGGAGGTAAGAATAAAAATAAGGGTAAATCCAAGAAATATTCTAACTAGCAAGAGAGAATAAAAATTGTTGATACCCAGCCAAATAGGAAGATGAATTTTCCTTTCCCGATTTGTGTAGAGGACCGTCACATGAAATAATGTCCTCATCATGAGGAAGTCACTGAATTTTTAAAGGGTGCCTCCCAACCGATAGTGTTAACTGAACCTTTCCCAACTCAGTAGAAAAAAATGGTTGCACAAAATCCATCTCCTCCGCAAGGGGGAAACACATGTTGTTCCCACCATGGGGATGCTTCCTCTAACATGTCTCATGTTTTTATGTGTAAGGAGATGGTTAGTCTAATGACCAGAGCAAAGACTTATGAAATGCCTCCATAAAATCATGCCAATGGAGGCGATACTGATAATCCCTCCACTTCCACTCCTTCTCCATCTTTTACTCCTCTTCATATAGAGAGGCCTGTTGCTGACTTAGTGTTGCACCCATGGGCACAATTAAAAAGTAAATTTTCAATCCAAGTGCCCATGCTGTTCAAAACTACAACATTGTTGAATATTTGGCGCAAGCACCTTTTTCTATGTTGACACTTGAAGTTCTACAAAACCGTCCAAGTCAACGTAGAACCATGTTATCGACCATTGGAGCTATGGATTGAGAGGCATCAAATATGATTATGTTTAATCTAGAATATTTTAAACCGAGGCTCTCCCACCACCTAACATTCCAAATTCAAGCTATGGTTTGTGGGGAGAACATCTATCACATAGTTTTGGATGAAGGAGCTTCCACATGTGTCATGTATTTGTCCTACTGGAGATCCATTGGTTCTCCTGAACTTCACTAGTCTCCTACCACCCTTAAAGCATCTGATGGACGTGGTTTCCAACCTTACAAACTCTTGAAATATTTCATTGTGGAATTAAAGTGAAAAATCATTTTTTTCGACATTGAAGTGGTTGATGCGCCCCTAGATTATAATTTGTTTCTTGGTCACAGTTGGTTCTATGCGATGACTTCCGTCGCTTCTTCAATCTTTCATATTTTGTAATTTCCCCATCAAGGAAAAATTTTGACTGTTGACCAACTTGATTATTTCACAACATATCTCAAAAGTTCTACAACGAATAATATTCCTTTTCTGGTATAGTCTGATCTTAAGTATGAAAGTGTGGGGGTAGGTCCCCTCAAAGATTCCCCACTCATGGTATTTTTTTCCCTTATCTCCCCTTGATCCCCCACATGAGGTTGCCACGTTAAACATGATTATGGATGTAATGCAATGATCCTCTAAATCATTCAATCCTCAGGTAGTGCCTAGCCCATGTACCACTGAAACACTAGGTGACATCATGTCACTTAGTCTAGTAGAATCCCATCTTCCACAATATTTAGTACCTAAAACTTCCCTTTATCTGCCTATATTAGTTGATCCTCTTTCTTCCTCCCTATCTAGTGAACCTATCCTTATTAGTAACTAGGAGTATAAGAAAGTGCAAAAGAAGAGTTGACAGACAAACCGAAGCTTGGGGGGCAAGTCTCCAACATCTGGACATCATAATGAAGTTAAACCACCAACTTCTTATGATGATGCTGGGGGAAAGTACCAACATATGAACACCATGTTGGGAAAAACACACCAATAGGTATCGATCAACGTACCAACCTCTGGACATCAAGTTTTGAAGATGCTCATTCATGGGTATTACACTGAGCATAGTTTATTCTCATTTTCAAGCTTGTAAAAAATGAAACCAACTTTGAGCACAATTTCATTCTCTGTTTCAATATTATTAAAAAATGAATAAGACTACGAGCATACTTCGTCGTCCTTCGAGCTCGTTAAACCATGAATATTCATCTTTCGAGTGGTGGTTTACCCATTTTTCGTCCTCGTCAGACTACCTACGAAAAAGGTATACTCTATTCAATCATGACTAGAATAGTTCTCCCTTGTATTGTTTTACACTTTTTCAGGCTTAAGGGACTAACTTTACGAAATATAACATCCATTGAGTCATCTTTAAGATATTTTTAGACTCTCTAAACATGAAAACACCATTGAATTTTCCTTCTTTAGACTCGTAAAACATGCATTGAAGGACCCATAGGGGGCTAAACCCCTCCTTCTTCAGATGCATTAAACATATGATGAGGGAATCATTTTATATGAGCTATACTGAGAATCTATTATCATCCTCAAGATCATTAAAAAACAAAGAGGTACTCACCAATCATGGTGGGGAAAAATTGAAGGAAGTGGGTCAATTTTTTGGAAAGCATTATGGTAGCTGTTTGTTGTCTCCCTTGAACCTGGCATCTAATTGTGTCTCATATTACAATTGGATAATATTCTTGTCTCTGAGTCATACCAATCCTATGAGTCTTCATACTCCAAATCACCCAAAGAGTGCCCCAATGATCGTCACACTATGTTTTGGTCTATCTTTCAGTCAAGTCAATGCTTCCAAGTCATTTGTCATGCCTCACAATGTTCAAGGGAAGTTTTACCTCAAACCAACCATTATGTAGTATTATCAACTTTCATCCTCATGTCAGTCCATACTCATTTAATCCACCAACTTACATCATTTTCCAGTGTCAGTTTTGTGTCTATGATGGGGGAAACATCATGGCCCTCCTTCGACGAGTCTGTTCTTTTTGACTTCAACACATTATCCGGAAATTAGACTTAGATACCAGTTAGTACCTTGGATCCTACATGCCTCAATGACAGGTTTCCTCACCTTCGACATTAGGTTTACACCATTGGCCTCTGATCTAGTGATTCCATGGATGTTCTACGTCAACTCATTTATTGACATTCACTAGAATGTACTAGGGTACCTTGGGGGTCATTTTCATCATTTTTTATTTCTCTCACACTTGTTAATGGTATGCATTAATGACCGGTAATCAAGTGGTTTCTACCATGTTCGACATCGAGATGTCTATTTTCATGGATATAATTGTACTATTTTGTGATTGGGATGAAGACCCTGGGTTAGGTGCTCACTCTATTATGTTCTTTATTCAGGATGCGATGGAGATCATTTGAATATGTAGAATATTCGAGTATAACCACCATCTTGGAAATCTCACTGATGTACATGCTATCACATAGATCCACTTTGAATTGGTCTGAGGCTATGTTTTTGTCATATCATAGCTCCATTATGAATTCTTTTGTGGATACAATCAAATCATGTCATGGAGGTATGGATCGACATTGTATATCCAGTGGCCATATCCTTAGTCAATACTTTCATGGATTTGTAGTGTATTGGTCAACGACCATGCTTTGAGTTAGTTTACTCCGAGCATAGGTATTCCTTCCTCAAGGATGATACATGTATACTATTTGATGTTTGTTTGCAGATTTTGCTAGGCTCTCCTACTCGATCTCCCTTGCATTAATATTTTGTAAAGTGTTTTGACCATCAATTTCTCCTCTGACCTCACACTTTATGGGGCATTTGTTACACACCTAAATGCCACACCACCATGTCACACATAATTTTCGTAAGTGCCATATACACCTTAATAATTTTCACATTCAATTTATCAAGTGTTGTTTGCACCTTACTAAGTGTTTGATGCACTTTATTAAGTGTTGTAGCTTTGACACCATGGAAGAACATTTGTCACAATACCTAGTCATTGTGGAGGAGAAAAACCCATCATGAGAAGGTCGAAATGATGCCTTTTATCTTGAGGTTTTTACCATTTTTGAAGGTAAATGCTCCCCTGCCCATGTATAGGTAGTGTTGAACTCTTATCAATGCTCCCTTTCCCATGTACAAGGAGCGTTTACAATGCTCTGTGCTCGGTACTGGGGGAGCATTGAAGTTGTTAGGGAAGTTACAACTAGCCATCCATTTTATAAGGGTTAGCTTCAAGATGCTCTTAAGTGGTTTTGTTAGAGGGGTTGAGTCATGAGTTGATTCACCTATATTCCCTCCATTTTGGGCAACAAAATCATAACCTAATGAGCTAAAATAGAAACTATCCCTTAAATTGGCTATGGTTTTTGAACCTTCCAAATCCTACATAATGAGGCCACTCAAGGGTGAAAGGGAGTTCACAGTTCATAAATAGTTCAGGAGCATCATAATTATCATTTGGTTATGCACAAAGGGGATGGAAAGGAGAAGCTCAGAGGAACACTATCACAATGTAAGTACAATTGTAAGTGTTTCCATTGTTTCTCATGATTAATATAACTTGGCATGTTTACTCATTCATGATTTATTAAATTTAATGCATGAATGTTTGTCCTAGATCAAATTAGATAGATTGGTTTTTATCTAACATTACATAGTAGAAGATAAGGGTTGTCTTACATTTTGCAGGGAGATTGCATGAGTTTGTTTCTATGCTAAGGGATTGGATCAGGTTTGACACCAGAGCAGCGAGGACAACCTATGAGAATAAGGTTAGATCTATCTTTCTCTTTCTCTTTCTCCTCAAAATTCATGCATAAAAACATAGAATATATGGGGAAGAGGGACGTTAGTGTCCACTTGTTCTATTTTGTATTGGATCTAAGAGAACTCGGTCCAAGGGGAGTTCAACCTGTCCACAGGGTGAAATTTCTCACAACAATTATGTATCTATGGTTATTTTTTATGCTCTATTGATTGATACTGCTCATGATATATTGATGATGTCCTACTAATAAAGTTAATGATTACATGTTATGATTAAAAGTGGTGAAATATTGCATAATAATGATTCACCCCCCTCTCAGTATTCCAACAAACTTTTACTTGTCACCATGATACCCTTTCAAGGGAGGAATTGGGTTTGCGGTTTAATAGGATGAGATTTTCAATCCCTTGGGCCTAAGGGCCCTTAAATCCTTTCCAAGGTCAACCTTTATTTCACACTTTCCTCTGAATCTCCTAGTTCTTGTCCGGTTTCTAGTTCTTCCCCTTGACAGGTCATCTACCTAGATTTTTATTTCGGTAATTGCGTCACTTTTCTTTCTCCGTGGATATCCTCTCCCAGGGTCATGTGATAGAGATTTCCCTTTAGTTTCCCTCATATTTTCTATCCTCACATGTGGTGTTTTTTGCATTAACGGAGCATTCGAAATACATGGTACATGTAGATTATGGGGAAGATGCTTTAGGGGAGGAGGATATTTTTCCTATGGATGATGATTTTTCCTCACATTCTCTTCCTTTGTTCTTACTATATGGAGGGACATATCCCTTGGTCGAACCCCATGTCCCTCTTGCTTCACCGTCCCCCCCCC